>JARQOD010000005.1:71663742-71721793 GCA_033576555.1 Oophaga sylvatica
CCTTGAGGGTCTAGTTTCCAAAATGGTGTCATTTGTCGGGGTTTCCACTGTTTAGGCAGATGAGGAGCTCTCCAAACACGACATGGCGTACAGCCAATTCTGCGTTGAAAAAGTCAAATGGCGCTACTTTCCTTCCAAGCTCTGCCATGCACCAAAACAGTGGTTTACCCCCACATATGGGGTATTAGCGTACTCAGGACAAATTGCACAATAACTTTTGGAGTCTGGTTACCCTTGGGAAAATAAAAATTGGGGTGAAAAGATCATTTTTTTGGAAAAAATATGATTTTTTATTTTCATGGCTCTGCATTATAAACTTGTGTGAAGCACTTGGAGGTTCAAAGTGCTCAACACACATCTATATAAGTTCCTTAAGGGTTCTAGTTTCCAAAATGGGGTCACTTGTGGAGGGTTTCCACTGTTTAGGCACATCAGGTGCTGTTGTGTAATGTGCTAGAGATGGTTTCTGAGCAGAGGCTCCCTCTTGTGGTTACAGACAGTACTGAACCTTCCAGCGAGGAATGGCAATCTGGATCACTGACTGGGCTGATATAAGGGAGGTTCCCTCCCATGATGGTTGCCGGTGATCAATTGTTCTTGTCTCAATTTTGGTTCCTGGTTCATTTGGAAGTTTGCTGGAGTCTTGCCTGTGTCTGCTGCTTTTAGATAAGATATTTTTGCTTTTCTTTTTGTGCTTGCTTTTTGCATAGTTTTCTGCACTTTTGGAGTTCAGCCGGGTCCCCTCCTGGGGCCTGTGCTCCTCTCAGTTTATCTGTAGCCACTGTTATATGTTCATTTGCTTTTTCCTGTTTTTTCAGTGGCTGCGGCTTGATTTTGTTACACCAGAGATCTGATTTAGGTGGTTGAGATCGTGTGATCTCAAGTGTTTTGGCAATCAGAAGTGCTGGTATTTTTTAGGGTTTTTTTTGGATTGCAGTCAGAATTCTTTCCTGTACTTTTCTGTCTAGACAGATTGGGCCCCAGCGTTTGCTCATTCTATTTTCTGTCTGTGTCCGTGCTTTCTTCTTGTCTAACCGCCATAACATGTTTGGGGGATTCCTATTTTCTTTGGGGATCTGCTCCGGGGCAGATAGCTTTCATCTTTCTGGCTTTAGGTGTAGTTATCTCTCAGGCTGTGACGAGGCGTCTAGGATCAATTTAGGAACGCTCCACGGCTATCTCTAGTTGTGTGGTTAGTTCAGGTTACTGCAATCCAATAGGTTCCAGCCTCTCTGGTGTATTACCTTTTTGCTATTTCTCCTCAGCTACCTAAACATAACAGTATCATCAGCCAGAAACTAAAATTATATGGTACTCACAGAAGGGAAAAATAGTGTGGAAAGAAAAAAGCTGTCTGAGATTTTTTTTTTTTTCTGTTTGTTGCATTTTTTTTCCCTCTTTCTCTCTGGGTGCTGAGGAGGATTTTTTTTTCACTCTATGGAGTTTGCACATTTGTCTGGCCGTATGGAGCAGCTTGCCACTGAGGTTCAGAGTATTACTACCTATCTTGCTAGGTTGCCGGTTGTGGAACCTAGGATCCCCATGCCAGATTTGTTTTTGGGGGATCGGGCTAAATTTCTGAATTTCAAAAATAACTGTAAGTTATTTTTTGCCTTAAAGCCTAAGTCCTCAGGGAACGCAGCACAGCAGGTTCAAATTGTCATCTCTCTCTTGCGCGGCGACCCTCAGGATTGGGCTTTTTCCCTGACACCTGGGGATCCTGTTTTGAATAATATTGATGTATTTTTTCAGGCTCTGGGGTTGTTGTACGATGAACCTAATGTCACTGATCAAGCTGAAAAAACCTTGTTGGCATTAAGTCAGGGCTGTGAAGCCGCTGAACTATACTGTCAGAAATTTCGAAAGTCCTGACCAAATGGAATGATGATGCTTTGGCAGCCCTTTTTCGGAAGGGTCTGTCAGAGAATGTAAAGGACGTTATGGTGGGATTCCCTGTTCCCTCTGGTCTCAATGATTCTATGTCTTTGGCTATTCAAGTTGACAGACATTTGCGGGAGCGCAGAGGTATGCGTGAGATGGTGTTGCCTTGTGAGCCAGCTCCTGAGCCCATGCAGTGTGATGGAGTGACTTCTGGGGCTCAGCATCATGAGTTTCGAAAGCGCAATGGGTTATGTTTCTACAGTGGTGACGCATCTCATGCTATTTCCTTCTGCCCTAAGCGGGGAAGACGTTTTGCGCGCTCAGTTGTCTTGGGTAGTGTTCAGACTAAATTTCTGTTGACTGTTACCCTAATTAGCTACATGTCCACATTTTCGGCTCAGGCTTTTGTTGATTCAGGAGCAGCTATTAACGTGATGGATTTTGACTTTGCCAAACGTGACTTTCCCATGATACCCCTGCGGAAGTCTATCCCCCTACTGGGCATTGATTCTACCCCTTTGGCGGAGAATAAACCCCAATTTTCTACTCACGTGATATTGAGGGTTGAACCAGATCATCAGGAGAGTTGCAAATTTCTGGTGTTGCATAATCTGCATGACATTATTGTACTAGGTTTCCCTTGGTTACAGATTCATAATCCTGTTTTGGATTTCAAATCTGTGTCTGTGACCAGTTGGGGCTGCCAATGTGTTAATGCTGACACTCCTGTTTTTTCTGCCTCTCCCCAGTCTCAGGATGTCCCTGACTTTTTGACTGATTTTTCTGATGTGTTAAGTGAAAGTAAGTCTGAGCCCTTACCCTCTCACAGGAGCTATGATTGCGCTATTGAATTAGTGCCTGGTGGTAAATTTCCTAAGGGTCGCCTTTTTAACTTATCTGTACCTGCACACGATGCTATGCGATCTTAGATCAAGGAGTCATTGGAGAAGGGTTATATCAGACCATCCTCTTCACCCTTGGGTGCCGGTTTTTTCTTTGTGGGCAAAAAGGATGGTTCATTGAGGCAGTGCATTGATTATCGCCTCCTGAATAAGATCACTGTGAAATATCAATATCCGTTACCCTTTATTTCTGACCTATTTTCCAGAGTGAAAAGTGCTAGTTGGGTTACCAAGCTTGACCTCAGGGGGCGTATAGCCTTATTTGCATTAAGCACGGGGATGAATGGAAGATGGCGTTTAATACCCCAGAGGGGCATTTTGAGTACCTAGAGATGCCCTTTGGGCTCTTTAATGCTTCTTCCGTCTTCCAATCCTTCATTAATGATATTTTCAGGGATTTTGTGGATAAATTTCTGATTGTTTATTTGGATGATATTTTGATTTTTTCCAGTGACTGGGACTCTCATGTGAAACATGTTCAGACTATGTTCCAGATTTTGAGAGAGAATGCACTGTATGTGAAGGGATCAAAGTGTCTTTTTGGTGTACAGAAGGTCTCATTTCTGGGATTCATTTTGTCTCCATCTGTTATTGAAATGGACCCGGTCAAGGTTCAGGCCATCTGTGATTGGGTTCAACGTACTTCATTAAAGGCTCTTCAGAGATTTTTGGGTTTTGCCAATTTTTATCGTAAATTTATTGGTAATTTCTCCGGTATTGTTAAACCATTGACTGATTTGACCAAAAAGGCTTCTGATGTGGTGAATTGGCCTCCTGAGGCAGTTTCTGCGTTTCAGGAACTTAAGCAGAGATTCACTTCTGCTCCTGTTCTACGGCTGTTGTGAGTGGGCTTGGGATGAGTTCTGAGCAGAGGCTCCTCTGGTGGTTACAAGCGGTGCTGGTCTGTCCAGTGAAGATTGTGAAGATTGTGAGGATTGGGAATCAGGTGTTACTGACTGGTCTTATATAAGGGAGTCACCTTCCCATCAGGGTTGCCGGTGATCAGTTGTTCTGGTCTGAATCCTTGATTCCTGTTTCCTTTGTAGCCTGCTGTGTGGTGTCTGCATCTCCTGCTAACAGATAAGACATTTTCTTCTTTTTGTTTTTGTGCTTGATTTTTGCATTTTGTCCTGCACTTCTGTGGGGGCCTTCAGGGTCCCCTCCGTGGGCTTTTGCCCTCTCAGTTTAGTTCAGCCACTGATGTTTGTACCTTTGCTTTTTCCAGTTTTTTCAGTGGCTGATGTTTTGATTTTGTTACACCAGAGAACTAATTTAGGTGGTAGAGGTCGTGTGATCTCAGGTGTTTTTGAAATTAGTAGAGTTGGTGCTTTTCAGGGTTTTCTGGGATTGCAGTAAGTGCCCTTCCTATCCTTTTCTATTTAGTTAGTTTGGGCCCCAACGTTTGCTCATACTATTTTCTGTCTGTGTCTGTATTTCTTCTTGTCTAACCGCCATTACATGTTTGGGGGCTTTCTATTATCTTTGGGGTTCTGCTCCGGGGCAGATAGCTTTCCTATTTCTGTCTTTAGGTGTAGTTAGTTTCTCAGGCTGTGACGAGGCGTCTAGGACCAACGTAGGAACGCTCCACGGCTGCCTCTAGTTGTTGTGGTTAGTCAGGGTACTGCAATCTCATAGATTCCAACTGCTCTGGTGTATTGCCTTTTTGCCTGCACTCCTCAGCTACCGAAACATAACATACGGCAGCCTGATGTTTCTCTACCGTTTCAGGTGGATGTTGATGCTTCTGAAATTGGGGCAGGTGCCGTTTTGTCCCAAAGAGATCCAGAGACCTCTAAGAGTAACCCTTGTGCCTTTTTCTCTCGAAAATTTTCTCCAACTGAACGTAATTATGACGTGGGTAATCGGGAGTTATTGGCCATGAAGTTGGCCTTTGAAGAGTGGAGACATTGGCTGGAAGGAGCCAAACATCAGGTGGTGGTCCTCACGGACCATAAGAACCTGGTTTATCTCGAATCAGCCAAGTGACTTAATCCTAGACAGGCCAGGTGGGCCTAGTTTTTCACACATTTTAATTTTGTGGTTTATTTTCTTTCTGGCACTAAGAATGTTAAGACGGATGCCCTCTCGAGCAGTTTCTTTGCGGATTCTCCTGAGTTATCTGATCCTGCTGTTATTTTGAAAGAGGGTGTAGTACTTTCCGCCATCTCGCCCAATTTGAGACTGGCTATGGAAAGGTTTCAGGAGGATAAACCTCAGCGCTGACCTATTGGGAAATTGTTTGTCCCAGACCAGTGGAAGTAGAGTGTGATGTCTGAGATTCATTGTTCCGCGTTGGCTGGTCATCCCGGTATTTTTGGTACCAGAGACTTGGTGAGTTGGTCCTTTTGGTGGCCTACTTTGTCTCGTGACGTCAGGGACTTTGTGCAGTCCTGTGGAACTTGCTCTCGTTCCAAGCCTTGCTCTCGCTCTAGTGGTTTGTTAATGCCATTAGTTGTGCCCAAGAGGCCATGGACCCATATCTTTATGGATTTTATTTCTGACCTCCCTGTCTCTCAGAGAATGACTGTTATCTGGGTAATCTGTGATAGGTTTTCCAAGATGATACATCTTGTGCCATTACCTAAGTTACCTTCCTCCTTCGAGTTAGTGCCTTTGTTCCTTCAGCACGTGGTTCGGTTACATGGCATTCCGGAGAACATTGTGTCTGACAGAGGAGTCCAGTTTGTTTCCAGAATTTGGAGGACATTTTGTTCTAAACTTGGTGTTCAATTATCTTTCTCCTCTGCATTTCATCCTCAGACCAATGGAGAAACCAAGAGAACAAACCAGACCTTGGAGACTTATGTGAGATGTTTTGTCTCTGCTGATCAAGATGACTGGGTCTCTTTTTTCCCTTTGGCTGAGTTTGCTCTTAATAATAGGGCTAGCTCTGCCACCTTGATGTCTCCATTTTTCTGCAATTCTGGCTTTCACCCTCGATTTTCTTCAGGACAGGCGGAGGCTTCCGTCTGTCTGGGGGTTGACTGTATTATGGAGCGAATGCAGCAAATTTGGGACCAGGTAGTGGAGAGGTTGTCTCTCTCTCAGGAGAAGGCCCAGCGGTTTGCCAATCGGCATAGGACTGATGGTCGTCGTTTTAAAGTGGGGGACTTGATTTGGTTGTCCTCAAGAAATATCTCTATGAAGGTTGCATCTCCAAAATTCATGCCAAGGTTCATTGGACCTTATAAGTTCATGGAAATTCTTAATCCGGTTTCCTTCCGTTTCCTTCTTCCAGGTACATTCAAGATCCATAACGTGTTCCACAAGTCCTTATTGAAGAGGTTTGTCGAGCCAGTGGTTCCTATGGCTGCGCCTCCCGACCCTGTTTTCGTTGAGGGCAATTTGGAGTATGTGGTTGAGAAAATATTGGATTCTCGTTTTGCTAGATGGTAACTCCAGTATTTGGAGAGGAGAGGATATGGTCAAGAGGACAATTCTTGGGTGTTTGCTTCAGACATCCATGCTAGGTGACTGATCCGTGCCTATCATCGAGCTCATCCTGATCGGCCTGAATGCGCAAGTGAGGATTCGGTGACCCCTCGGGGGGTACTGTTGTGAGCACGTTTGGGTCGACTTCGGAGCTGGGGCTCCCTCCGGTGGTTGCTGAGGGTAATGAACCAATTGCTGAATGGCTTTCAGCTGCGTCCGAATGGTCTGATATAAGTGACCTGAACTCCCATCAGCCTTTGCCGGTAA
Organism: Oophaga sylvatica; assembly: GCA_033576555.1. Lineage (NCBI taxonomy): Eukaryota > Metazoa > Chordata > Amphibia > Anura > Dendrobatidae > Oophaga > Oophaga sylvatica. The sequence goes on from JARQOD010000005.1 coordinate 71,670,225, forward strand.
TCAATTGTTCTTCCAGGTCTTGCTTGGAGCTTAGCTTGCATTCCTGCTCTCATTCAGATAAGTGACTTGTTGTTTTTTTTCTCTTGTTGGATTTTTCTTGCTGGTTTTCTGCCTTGCAGTGACTTCAGCCTGGTCCCCTTTTGGGGGCCTGGCACTGCAATTGTGCTCAGTTTGTGTTTGCACTTTTGCTCTGTTCCTGGTTCACTTTTTATTTGCTGAATTGCTGTGTGTTATACCAGAGATCTGATTTAGGTGGTAGAGATCATGTGATCTTAGGTTTTTTGTTAATCAGAAGAGTTGGTATTTTTGTCAGGGTTTTTTTGGGTTGCAGTCAGAAGTCTTTCCTATACTTTTCTATCTAGACAGAGTTGGGTCCCAGCGTTTGCTCATTCTATTTTCTGTCTGTGTTTGTATTTTCTTCTTGTCTAACTGCCATTACATGTTTGGGGGCTTCCTATTTCTTTGGGGGTTCTGCTACGAGGCAGTTAGCTTTCATCTTTCTGTCTTTAGGTGTAGCTATCTTTCCGGCTGTGACGAGGCGTCTAGGATCACCGTAGGTACGCTCCACGGCTACTTCTAGTGTTGTGGTTAGTTTAGGATTCTGCAACCCAGTAGTTACCAGCCTCTCTGGTGTATTGCTATTTTGACTATTTTTGCTATTTCTCCTCAGCTACTCAAACATAACAGATAATACTCTGGTGCAGGAACCAGGCCAAATTTAATAATCAAAATCATTACGGCTAATACTGTGGTGAGGGCACCAGTCCACATTTCATAATGAAAATCATTTGGGCTTATACCATGGTGCACGCACCAGTACACATTTCATAATCAAAATGGTTGGGGCTAATACTCTGGTGGAAGCACCAGTCCAAATTTTATAATCAAAATTCAGTGAGATGATACTCTGGTGCAGGCACCAGGCAACATTTCATAATCAAAAACTGTTTGAGCTAATATTCTGATCCAGGCACCTCTCCACATTTCTTAATCAAAATCATTTGCGCTAATACTGTGGTGCAGGCAACAGTCCCCATTTCATAATCAAAGTAGTCTGGGCTAACACTCCAGTGCAGGCACCAGTCCACATTTCATAATCAAAATTGTTTGGGCTAATTCTCTTGTGCAGGCTCTAGACCACATTATATAATCAAAATTGTTTGGACTAATACTCTGGTGCAATCACCTGGCTATATTTCATAATCAAAAGCATTTTGATTAATACTGTAGTGCAGGCAACAGTCCACATTTCCCAATCAAAATTGTTTTGGCTAATAGTCTGGTGCAGGCACCTGGCCACATTTTATAATCAAAATGTGTGAGCTAATACTCTAGTGCAGGCACCAGGCCACATTTCATATTCAAAATCATTTGGGCTAACACTTTGGTGCAGGCTCCAGTCCACATTTAGCCTAGCTCTTCCCACTTGCCCTGGTGTGTTGGCAAGTGGGGGTAATAGTTGTAGTGTTAATGTCAGCTTTGTAATGCAAGCTGAATCAAGCCCACAGGTTAGTAATGGAGAGGTGTCTAAAAGAGGCACCCATAATTAACCCCATTGTATGAACAGTAGGAATACTGAAAGTGCTGTTTGATAGTACTGTGTGCCCAATAAAAGGATCATATAAATTGAAGCCATGCTTGACACTATGCCTACCTGTATACATAGGTTTTAACACGTGGAGGCTATAGGTCAACCATTTCAGTTCCTTTTTTCCTGAGGTGATTGTAACAGCGTTACCAGATGGAATGCTGAAAACACTGCAACACAATCTTTTGTCCTACCCAATCTATCCTGGACTCTACAGCATTATATGCAGCAGTATTCATATACATACCTCGGATCTTCAAGGACCTCTCCTTTTAACGACAAAAGAAGAATCCCTCTATACTGGTGGTTGGACACTTAGCCTCCCCGTGTTTCATCCCATCTACACAGGTAGGCACAGTGTCAACCATGACATCCATTTGTGCAATCATTTTATTTTATACACACTATGTTCACATTGCTTTGGGCGAATAGTACTATATAGCACATGAATATCTACTTTATTTCAGTTGTATTTCAAAATGTAGAGATTAAACCAGATATTTTTTTTAGTGAGTTACAGCTTAAACTTGAGCAATGGTGACTTGATGAATGAACAATCTGTAATCGTTAATGATCGGGCCAATTTTTACAATTCTGACCACTATCCCTTTATGAGGTTATAACTCTGGAACGCTTCAATGGATCTTGGCAATTCTGAAATTGTTTTTTCGTGACATTTTGTATTTCATGACAGAGGTAAAATGTCTTCGATATAACTTGCATTTATTTATGAAAAAAATGGAAATATGGCGAAAATTGTGAAAATTTTGTAATTTTCAAACTTTGAATTTTTATGCCCTTAAAACAGAGGAATATGTCACACAAAATAGTTACTAAATAACATTTCCCACATGTCTACTTTACATCAGCACAATTTTGGAAACAAATTTTTTTTTGTTAGGAAGTTATAAGGGTTAACATTTGACAAGCGATTTCTCTTTTTTTTTTTTACTGACCACATCACCTTTGAAGTCACTTTGAGGGGTCTATATGATAGAAAATACCCAAAAGTGACACTATTCTAAAAACTTCACCCCTCAGGGTGCTCAAAACCACATTCATAAAGTTTATTAACCCTTCAAGCGCTTCACAGGAATTTTTGTAATGTTTAAAAATAATGAACATTTAATTTTTTTTCTCAAAATGTTTACTTCTGATCCTTTTATTTTACCAAGAGTAACAGGAGAAATTAGACATGTGAGGGGGAACCACTGTTTGGGTGCATGGCAGAGCTTGGAAGGGAACGAGCGCTGTTTGACTTTTCAATGCAAAATTGACTGGAATTGAGATCGGACGGCAAGTTGCGTTTGAAGAGGCCCTGATGCACCTAAACAGTGGAATCCCCCACAAGTGACACCATTTTGGAAAGTAGACCCCCTAAGGAACTTATCAAGATGTTTGGTGAAAACTTTGAACCCCCAAGTGCTTCACAGAAGTTTATAAGGTAGAGCAGTAAAAATAAAAAATAATAATTTTTCCATAAAAAAAGATCTTCTCGCCCCCAATTTTTTATTTTCTCAAGGGTAACAGGAGAAATTTGACTGCAAATGTAGTTGTGCAATTTGTCCTGAGTATGCTGATACCCTGTATGTGGTGGTAAACCACTGTTTGGGCACAAGGCAGAGCTGGAAAGGAAGGAGCACCGTTTGACTTTGTCAACGCAGAATTGGCTGGAATTGAGATCAGACGCCATGTCACGTTTGGAGAGCCCCTGATGTGCCTAAAAGTGGAAACCCCCCAATTCTAACTCCAACCCTAACCCAGCACACCTCTAACCCTAATTTCAACCCTAACCATAACCCTAACCACAAACCTAACCCTAACACACCCCTAACCCTAATCCCAGCCCTAGCTCATATCCTAACCCTAACGTGAAAATGGAAATAAATACATTTTTTTAATTTTATTATTTTTCCCTAACTAAGGGGGTGATAAAGGGGTGTTTGATTTATTATTTATAGCGGGTTTTTATATCGGGTTTTTATGATTGGCAGCTGTCCCACTCTAAAAGATGCTTTTTATTGCAAAAATAGTTTGTGCATCACATTTTAAGAGATATCATTTTTCCATATTTTGGCACACAGAGTCATGTGAGGCTTTATATTTGTGGGGCGAGTTGACGTTTTTATTGGTACCATTTTTAGGCACATGACATTTTTTGATCTCTATTTATTACGATTTTTGGGAGGCAAAATTAACAAAAAACAGCAATTCATGAATTTCTTTTGGGGGGCGTTTATACCATTCCACGTGTGGTAAAATTGATAAAGCGGTTTTATTCTTCGGGTCAGTATGATTACAGCGATACCTCATTTGTATCATTTTTTTATGTTTTGGTGCTTTCATACAATAAACACTATTTTATAAAAAAATTATTATTTTTGCATCGCTTTATTCCTCGAGCTATAACTTTTTTATCTTTTCACTAATGATGCTGTTTGGTAGCTCATTTTTTGCGGGACAAGATGTCGATTTCAGCGTTAACATGATTGTATATATCCGTCTTTCTGATCACGTGTTATTCTACTTTTTGTTCGGCTGTTGATGATAAAGCATTGTTTTTTGCCTTGGTTTTTTTCTTTTTTTTTAAGGGGTTCACTAAAGGGGTTAACTAGTGGGACAGTTTTATAGGGTGGGACTTTACAGACGCGGCGATACTAAATTTGTGTACTTTTATTGTTTTTTTTTATTTACATAATAATAATGTGTTTATTGGGGAAATATTTTTTTTATTTATTTAGGGATTTTTTAAAAATATTTTTACACGTTTTTTTTTTTTTAACATTTTTACATTGTCCCAGGGTGGGCAATCACTATATAGTGTCAGATCGCTGATCAGACAGTTTGCAGAGCGCTGTGTCAAATCAGCGATCTGACAGGCAGTGCAGGAGGCTTGCCGGCGCCTGCTCTCAGCAGGCACTGACAAGCCACCTCCCTGCAGTACCCGGAAAGACCTCGTGGCCATTTTGGATCCAGGGGCCTGCAGGGAGGAGGCCCTCGGAACAACACGATCACATCGCGTTGCTCTGAGGGTCTCAGGGAAGCAGGCAGGGAGCCCCCTCCCTGAGCGATGCTTCCCTATGCCACCAGAATGCTGCGATCATGTTTTATCGCAGTGTGCCAGGGGTTAAAGTGCCGGGAGTGGTCTGGTCTGTGAGAATCAGCTGACACCTGGCCGTGATCGGCCGCATTCAAGGCTGATCGCTTATGACGTACTATTCCGTACTTGGGAATTAAGTCCCAGGTCACATGGACAGAATAGTACGTCCAATGGCAGAGAGGGGTTAAAGCAGTTGTCCACTACTAGTACAACCCCTTCTTAAACTGAATGTTTAGCCCCGATAAAATAATAAAGCCTTTACTCACCTGTTGTGCCGGCACCATTCCCGTAGTGTTGGTTGTCGCTCTACCTGAAGCTGTGAGTTGGTGTTGTGTCAAGTGATGACGGCACCCAATCAGTGCTGGTGTCACTGTATCCACCTTCATATGAACTAAACATGAAGAGAAGTCAGGGATCAGCTGTGGTCTGGACTACTATTTTATGTTCAGTTTGTCCAAAGGCGGAGACAGTGATGCCAGCCTGATTGGGCATCGGGCACCACGTGTCATTACACCACATCACAACCCCAGAACTGTGAGCATAGGCTTTATTATTTTATTGGAGCATAATATTTAGTTTAAGAAGGGGATGTCCAAGTAGTGGACAACCCCTTTAAGATTGATCTTGTGCGAGTCTGGATAATTCTACCAGGGTCTTTTCTGTTGTTATCTTGATAGCATCAAGCCATTGAGTTGCTCGTCTTCATCTTGGCCTTGTTACTTCCTAATCATTTTCAGCACATTTCCATTTATTGAGACACCATCAGAGCAGCATAACCACAGTTCAACACCATTTGATATTCCTGACATGACAGATACAGCATCCGTCATGCTCCATTACCTACAACAGAGTTTATGAATTTATTTTTAATGTATCTATTTATTATGCTATGCTTATGTAGCACCATCTTATTTGATCATTCTTTACAGACATTATAATCGCTGTCCCCATTGGAGCTCACAATCTAAATTCCCTATCAGTTTATAGAAAGTAGGTGAATCCAGAAGAAAACTATGTAAAAACATGCAGAACATACAAACTTTTTGCAGATGTTGTCCTTGGTGGGATTTGAACCCAAGTCCCCAGCAACAGCACTGTAACACAACAGTGCTAGCCTCTGAGCCACCGTGCTGCCCATGAAGACCACATACTCACCACACAAAATAGCACAGCAGACCATACTTTTTTGCCTGACTTTTATTTACACAGTATGCTATGGAGATGCAAACACTGATGTGAACAGCCATAGTTCATGTTAATAAATAATGGACACACTGCAAAACCATCTGCCGAATTACATTCTGTGCACTGAACTAATTAAAAAAATTCATAAAATGTATAATTGGGTCAAAACTGAGCTAGTAGAGCATCGTTGTACTTGAAATCTTGGTTTTGTAGCATTTCAGGGTGAACTTTTGTAAAAAGCTTCTCAACTAAGCTGGAAATGCAGGCAGAGAATATTGCTCCAATTCTTTACAATAGAGATAATGGAAGGAACATATAAGTAGATAACTTTACTTGGATCACAGTTTGTGAGTCTTCTCAAATAAAAACCGTGAAATAAAGAGTATTACAAGTAAACTGTACCTTAACGATAGAGAAGAAGCCAGAACATCTGAAATTGCTATAGCTCCGTCACTCCAATATATTCCTATGCACATAAATACATGAATACCCCCAAACCACTTTCACCATTTATTTTATTCTATTATGCAGTATATTGAATCTTTATAATTTTGCTTTCTTTTTTCTTTATTATCAATATTTGCATTACCATTTTGGACGCCGGCACCAACTGTTATCCTTTTTTCTTCTTCACTTTTTTCCCTTTTGATAGATTTTTTTCCTCTCTCACGCTAATCCTTGTTTATTCTTTTCATTTCAAAAGAAAGTACCCTTGAAAAATAAGAAAATCAATAGTGCATCTTTAATGCTCCAAAAATTTGCCAAAAGCAAATCTTTCACTCCATCTGTCCCAGTATGAACCTCACTAGGGGGGAAAGAAGGAAAGCAAAACAATTCAGGCTTTTTGTTTTTTTGCAAGAGGAAATATCCCACCCGTTCTTGGATCCATGCTGATCTTCTCGTCCCTCTTGGGTCTTCTTCACCAGGTCACGCTTACACTTTGCATGAAATTCAGAGCAAAGCGTGTCTGGTGTTGGCTGTTTGGAGTGAGAGACTCTGTTCTTAATGTTTGTATATGTGTTTAACTGAGCCGCACGCACAAGGGGCAGAGGCATGGAGGTTTTCTTGAAAGGGCTTTCCACATGGGATTTGCTGCATGTTGTCTGAGATTAAGTGGAACAACATTAGCAAAGTGTACTGCAAACACAATGCTGCCAAGTTAGGAGTTTATGTGAAAAGGGAGCTTATAGAAATCTAAGAACCTTACGATAAATGGAGAAGAAAGCTCAGGTCAGCACACATTATTTTCAGGAAACATATATCAATTCTCAAGTCTAATACAACATATTTTAAAGTTGGAAGCATCTGGCTTTCATTTTGCAATATATTTAAATCTACTTTTACAGCTTACATAGCACACAGCCATCTTTGGCTTCAGTTAATATTCATGACACAAGACTTATGCAGCTTGTAAATTTACTAGGAACTATTGGAATACTAAGATAGGAGGAGAAGCAGAATATAATATCAAGGGTGAATACACCATAAAAACAGCCCAGCGTGAAACCATAAAATGCATTGTAATATCCTATGGAGGTCTCAAGGGTCCTATGACCTGTTTATGCTGGTGGGTGACAACCATATTGCCGCTATAATTTTGTTATCATGTCCCCATCCTCTCCCAAAGGGATACTTGTCTTTACAGGTGACTTTTCAGAGTAAGTAATCCAGGGTGTACATGAAGAATAACACCATATAAGCTCAGTCATTATATGATTTATATCTTGTATTTTTCACTAGTTCTTCCCTATGTAGACTCTGATTCAAAATATCAGCTATCTTTTTGCCTAGTGGATGGAGACTTGCTGTTATGATGTTTTCTATACAGAGCACATGTAAGGAGGTCAAGGGTATTAACCCTTGAAATGTTTTATTCTTTATGTGTGTGTAATGTATGCCCTTTTAGATAATGTATGATGTCATCTTTCCATGTTATATCTGTTTAGTAGTGTGTATAGATTTAGACAGGCAGTGCATCCTTGGGGACACTAGAGGGAGGCTCTAGTAGTGTAGTGTATTTGTATGGGGTAGATATAGTGTTGTGAGGGATCAATAATGGGGGCATGGTAGAGATCCAGTTAGACAGTTATAAAATATGTCAATGTAGTACCTGGGTAGGATGCTAGATGGGGGCACTGAGCACATCCAGTCCAATAGGGACAAATGGCTAGGGACTTTTTGTCAGGGAAAGATTCCCTCCCAGTGGGGGTCTGTCGGGAAGATTTTCTCGCAGCGGAAGACAGTCGAGGATGGACCTTGCTAGTGTGACGACGTCCACGTTCCTGAGGCCCTGGACAGTGACAAGTAGAAATGAATGTACCAGCAACCTGAGAGTAGCCGGTGAAGAAGTCACCGTGGTAACATGAGCCCTAAATCTGTGAGTTGACATAGCAGAAGCCAGTGGAAGATCCACTGTGGGAACACTCAGCAGAAGAGTGCGTGCATGAGCGTAGTAGCGAGTGGGCCACAAGCAAGTATCCGGGCAGGATAACCAGAGAGGGGTGGACGACCTAGTAGATGTGTCTTTCTCTACTGGATTGAAGTGTCTCCAGGGGAAGAGATCAAAGTGCCATTTTCACTGGGCTCCTCGTCCCATCAATACTTTGTGGTCCATTCTGGTGCAGCAGAGGAGAAGAAGCGGAGTTGTGGAAAATGTACTGCTGGTACTGTATAAGACATGCTTATGGTGTTTTGAATGTGCTGAGTCTGGAGGAAAATAAAAGCAGAACTGTTTGACGTGATTCTGGACTCTGACTCTGATTGCTCCATATACTCTGTCACGGTGAAGAACACCCAAGGAAAATGGAGGTAACCGGAGTGAAGAATGCAGCTGCTCCCAGTAAGTTCACCCGTCGGCCAACCTTTTACAAGTGGCGTAGTCGGCAGGATCTAGCTGCCCCATCAGGCAGTGACACCGTGACGATGATGAAGTATATGGGAGCAGCAAAGTTGGAAGCTATTACCCTGTACCTAAAGATTGAGTAATACTCTGAAAAGTACCGTAAAATGGATGTGGCTAAAGTACCGGACTTGAATAAAGAAAAGATGAAGGAGGGTTCTACAGATCCCAAGATGGTGTCTGACAAGATGGAGAATTCTGGCGCCAAAAAGGACTGTCCTTGTCAACAAGATGCACTTCATGGGCGTGACAGTGTCCCAAAGGCACCAAACGAGAACTGTCAACAATGTCGGAACCACCCCTGCGAGGAGGAGAATACAGAGATAGACATACTTCTTTCCCACCCAATGCTGGAAAATGGGTGGAGAGTCCGACGAAAGCCCCACCCTGGAACAGGAGCGGCCCTGCAGAATGCCCTGAGTGTCGTTGACAGACGTCATTGACATCCAGAGTCACGAACATGATGTAGCGGTGCAGTTGTAGGGGAATCGGATGAATGGAGTGGCAATAGCTTCGAGAAAGGGAGGTCAGGTGTCTCACCCGCAATTGGGAAGAGATGCAGCCGGACCTGGCCCTCACTCGAGGTGGAGGTTTCAAGAAAGAGACAGAGCCTGTGATGGTCGAACCAGTCAAACCGGAGCCCGTCTACAGCATAGAGGAGCATCTGCCCACTGTCTTGACCAAGCTGACAATACTCCGGGATGAGCCGTCATTCCCTCCCCAGGAGAAGTCAGCAGCACTGGACATCAAGCCTGGGGGACAGCAGGAGGATGAACTCCCGTACACCCCTGAGTCCAGTGCTGGGAATAAAGAAGAGGCCGTGGAATTGGCAGATGAGGAGTTGAGGGATAGCCTGGGTGGAGTGACGGAACCAAGCAGGGTGAGTGCTATTCCATCCCAGTTGGTGGAGGATCCTGTGGTTCCCCCATCGTATCCCAGTGGTGACGTGAGGTCCAAGGACCCAGCAGTCGAACATCCCTGCCCCTGCTCGGTTTCTCCTGAATCTGCCGCTGCCCTGTCTGTCACTCAACAGTCCATTTGGATCGCTGAAATTATCGAGGAAAAGAAGGCTAAGGGGCGGGAAGGCTGGGCGCTCCTGCATCAGAAGGGCGAAGGTGCGATGCCAGTTCCCCATTCTTACGGCCAATTGGTTTATATTAACTTAGAGCGAGGTTACGGGTTCATAAAGGAGGTGGGCACCCGAAACAAGATTTATGTGAACACGTCCTCTATTAACCCCTTCACCCCCAAGGGTGGTTTGCACGTTAATGACCGGGCCAATTTTTACAATTCTGACCACTGTCTCTTTATGAGGTTATAACTCTGGAACGCTTCAACGGATCTTCGCGATTCTGAGATTGTTTTCTCGTGACATATTGTACTTCACGTTAGAAGTAAAATTTCTTCGATATAACTTGCGTTTATTTTTGAAAAAAACGCAAATATGGCGAAAATTTTTAAAATTTTGCAATTTTCAAACTTTGAATTTTTATTCCCTTAAAACAGAGAAATATGTCACATAAAATAGTTAAGAAATAACATGTCTACTTTACATCAGCACAATTTTGAAACCAAAATTTTTTTTGTTAGGAAGTTATAAGGGTTAAAAGTTGACCAGCGATTTCTCATTTTTACAACAAAATTTACAAAGCCATTTTTTTTAGGGACCACCTCTCATTTGAAGTCACTTTGAGGGGTCTATATGGCAGAAAATACCCAAAAGTGACACCATTCTAAAAACTGCACCCCTCAAGGTACTCAAAACACATTCAAGAAGATTATTAACCCTTCAGGTGCTTCACAGGAACTAAAGCAACGTGGAAGGAAAAAATGAATATTTAACTTTTAGCCACAAAAATGATCTTTTACAAACTTTTTTTTTATTTTCACAAGGGTAAAAGGAGAAAATGGACAGATAAGGTTGTTATGCAATTTCTCCTGAGTACGCCAATACCCAATATGTGGGGGAAAACCACTGTTTGGGCACACGGCAGAGCTCGTAAGGGAAGGAGCGCCGTTTGACTTTTTCAAACTATAATTGGCTGGAATTGAGATTGGACGCCATGTCGTGTTTGGAGAGCCCCTGATGCGCCTAAACAGTGGAAACCCCCACAAGTGACACCATTTTGGAAACTAGACCCCTAAGGTACTTATCTAGATCTGTTGTGAGCACTTTGAACTCCCAAGTGTTTCACAAAAGCTTATAATGCCTGTGTGTGAAAAAAAAAAAAAACAATTTTCCACAAAAATGATTTTTTAGTCCCAAATTTTTGAATTTTCCCAAGGAAATTGGACCCCAAAAGTTGTTGTCCAATTTGTCCTGAGTACGCTGATACCCCATATGTGGGGGGGGAACTGTTTGGGTGCACGGCAGGGCTTGGAAAGGAAGTAGTAACGTTTTGGAATGCAGACGTTGATGGGGGTCATGTTCCGTTTGCAGTGCCCCAGATGAGCCTAAACAGTGGAAACCCCCACAAGTGACCCCATTTTGGAAACTATACCCCTAAGGAACTTATCTAGATCTTTGGTGAGCACTTTGAACCCCCAAGTGCTTCACACAAGTCTAGAATGCCCGGGCATGAAAATAAAAAATCCTATTTTTTTCCCACAAAAATTATCTTTTAGTCACTAATTTTTTATTTTCTCAAGGGTAACAGGAGAAATTGGACCACATAAGTTGTTGTCCAATTTGTCCTGAGTACGCTGATACCCCATATGTGGGTGGGAACCACTGTTTGGGCACGGCAGAGCTCGGAATGGAAGGAGCACCATTTGACTTTTTCCAACCAAAATTGGCTGGAATTGAGATTGGATGCCATGTTGCATTTGGAGAGCCCCTGATGTGCCTAAACAGTGGAAACCCCCACAAATGACCCCATTTTGGAAACTAACCCCCTAAGGAACTTTTCTAGATCTTTGGTGAGCAATTTAAACCCCCAAGTGCTTCACACAAGTTTATAACGTAGAGCCGTAAAATTTAAAAATCATATTTTTTCCACAAAAATGATCTTTTCACCCCAATTTTTATTTTTCCAAGGGTAACAAGACTCCAAAAGTTATTGTGCAATTTGTCCTGAGTGCGCTGATACCCCATATGTGGGGGTAAACCACTGTTTGGGTGCATGGCAGAGTTTGGAAGGGAAGGAGCGCCGTCTGACTTTTTCAACGCAGAATTGGCTGGACGCCATGTCGTGTTTGGAGAGCTCCTGATCTGCCTAAACAGTGGAAACCCCATAAATGACGCCATTTTGGAAACTAGACCCCTCAAGGAACATTATCTAGATGGTGTGGTGAAACTTTTAACCCCCAGGTGTTTCACTAAAGTTTATAACGTACAGCCGTAAAATAAAAATTTTTTTTTTTTTTTTTACAAAAATGATTTTTTTCGTCCCCAATATTTTATTTTCACAAGGGTAACAGAAGAAATTGGAACCCAAAAGTTGTTGTCCAATTTGTCCTGAGTACGCTGATACCAATATGTGGGAGAAAACTACTGTATGGGGCACGTCAGGGCTCGGAAGGGAAGTAGTGACGTTTTGGATTGCAGACTTTGATGGAATGGTCTGGGGGCGTCATGTCACATTTGGAGAGCCCCTGATGCACCTATACAGTGGAAACCCCCACAAGTGACCCCATTTTGGCAAATAGACCCCACAAGGAACTTATCTAGATGTGTGGTGAGCACTTTGAACCCCGAAGTGCTTCACAGAAGTTTATAACGTACACCGTAAAAATAAAAAATCTTTTTTTTTTTTGCAAAAATGATTTTTTTGCCCCAATATTTTATTTTTACAAGGGTAACAGGAGAAATTGGACCCCAAAGTTGTTGTCCAATTTCTCCTGAGTACGCTGATATCCAATATGTGGGAGAAAAACTACTGTATGGGTACACGTTGGGGCTCGGAAGGGAAGTAGTGACGTTTTGGATTGCAGACTTTGATGGAATGGTCTGGGGGCGTCATGTCGCATTTGGAGAGCCCCTGATGCACCTAAACAGTGGAAATCCCAACAAGTGACCCCATTTTGGAAAATAGACCCCACAAGGAACTTATCTAGATGTGTGGTGAGCGCTATGAAGCCCCAAGTGCTTCACAGAAGTTTATAATGTACAGCCGTAAAAACAAAAAAATATTTTTTTTTGTACAAAAATGATATTTTCGCCCCCAGTTTTTTATTTTCCCAAGGGTAGCAGAAGAAATAGGACAAATTGCACAATAACTCTTGGGGTCCAGAGTACGCTGATACCCCATATGTGGGGATAAACTACTGTTTGGACGCATGGCAGAGCTGAGAAGTGAAGGAGCACCGTTTGACTTTTTCAACGCAGAATTGGCTGGAATTGAGATCAGACGCCATGTCACATTTGGAGAGCCCCTGATGTGCCTAAACAGCTGAAACCCCCCAATTCTAACTCCAACCCTAACCCCAACACACCCCTAACCCTAGTCCCAACCCTAACCACAAACCTAACCCTAACACACCCCTAATCCCAACCCTAACCCTAATCCTAACTTTAGCGCCAACCCTAACCCTAACTTTAGCCGCAACCCTAACCCTAACCCTAATGGGAAAATGGAAATAAATACATTTTTTTAATTTTATTATTTTTCCCTTACTAAGGGGGTGATAAAGGGGGGTTTGATTTACTATTTATAGCGGGTTTTTATGATTGGCAGCTGTCACGCTAAAAGACGCTTTTTATTGCAAAAATAGTTTTTGCATCATCACATTTTGAGAGCTATAATTTTTGCATATTTTGGCCCACAGAGTCATGTGAGGACTTATTTTTTGCGGGACGAGTTGACGTTTTTATTGGTACCATTTTTGAGCACGTGACGTTTTTTGATCGCTTTTTATTTCGATTTTTGGGAGGTTAGAATGAACAAAAATCAGCAATTAATGAAATTCTTTTAGGGGAGGCGTTTATACCGTTCCGCGTGTGGTAAAATTGATAAAGCAGTTTTATTCTTCGGGTCAGTACGATTATGGCGATACCTCATTTATATAATTTTTTCATGTTTTGGCGCTTTTATAGAATAAAAACAATTTTATATAAAAAATAATTATTTTTGCATCGCTTTATTCTGCGAGCTATAACTTTTTTATTTTTTCGCTGATGATGATTTATGATGGCTCGTTTTTTGCGGGACAAGATGATGTTTTCAGCGGTACCATGTTTTTTTATATCGGTCTTTTTGATCGCGTGTTATTCCACTTTTTGTTCGGCGGTATGATGATAAAGCATTGATTTTTTGCTTCGTTTTTTTTTTTTTTTTTAAGGGGTTCAATAAAGGGGTTAACTAGTGGGACAATTTTATAGGGGGGATCGTTACGGACGCGGCGATACCAAATATGTGTACTTTTATTGTTTTGTTTTTTTTATTTACAGGAAGAAGTGAATTTATTGGGGAATATTTTTTTTTTTTTTTTTTTATTTTGGATTTTTTTTTTACACATGTTTATTTTTACTTTTTTAACTTTTTTACTTTGTCCCAGGGTGGGACATCACAGTATTTTATCAGATCGCTGGTGTGACAGTGTGCACAGCACTCTGTCACACCAGCGATCGCACAGGCATAGATGCAGGCTTCTCAGTGCCTGCTCTCGGCAGGCACTGAGGTAGCCGCCTCCCTCCAGGACCCCGGCGCCATCTTGGATCCGGGTCCTGGGAGGGAGGAAGCCCTCAGAACAGCGCGATCACATCGCGCTGCTCTGAGGGTCTCAGGGGGGCGCGCAGGGAGCCCCCACCCTGCGCGATCCTCTCCTGTGCCCCCAGTACACCGCGATCATGTTTGATCGCGGTGTGCAAGGGGTTAATGTTCCGGGAGCGGTCCGTGACCGCTCCTGACACACAGTCATGGGTGTCAGCTGTGATAATCAGCTGACACCCGGCGGCGATTAGCTGCGCTCCCCTCAGGAGCGCAGCTGATCGCCTATGACGTACTATCCCGTCCCCGGTCATACGGGCCCAGGTACCATGGACGGGATAGTACGTCCGATGGCAGTAAGGGGTTAAGCATTGATGAGCCCTGAAGGAAGGAGACTGGGTCTCGTACTACAAAGAGTACTGCCCTAGGGGCTACTTTTCGGTGGCTGTTCTTTTGTGTGTGAAAGGAGGCGGAAGTTCTGGAGGGGATGCGCGTGAGGAGGCCACTGCTTAAACTACAACGGCCCGCTGAATCCCCGCGCAGATGTAAAAAATAGACTGTGCTCGTTGCACAGAGTCAAGTTTGTTCTTTTGGGTACTGTTCCGCATCTCCAACGGGCAGAAGAGCCCTGTACGTCGCGCTGAAGGAACTGACAGTGGAACCTAAAAGTTTTTTTTTGTTTTTGATACGGTGCTTCCCACAAAGGAAGGGGGAAACTGAGACATTTTGTTTTTTTGTTCTTAATATTTTTTTCGATATTTCTGTCTAATTAAAAATGTTTAACGTTTAATATATGTGTCAGTAGATATTAATATGCATATTTTAGTGCCCCTTATTGCCAGGACGGCAATAGTTAAAGGAAGGGGGAATGTAAGGAGGTCAAGGGTATTAAGGCAGCGGAAGTCAGTCGGGGATGGACCCTGAAAATGAGGACGTCCACGTTCCTGGGCCCTGGATAGTGACAAGTAGAAAGGAAGGTACCAGCAACCTGAGAGTAGCCGGTGAAGAAGTCATCGTGGTAACGTGAGCCCTAAGTCTGTGGGTTGACGTAGCAGTAGCCTGTGGAAGATCTACTGTGGGAACGCTCAGCAGAAGAGTGCGTGCATGAGCATAGCAGTGAGTGGGCCACCAACAAGTATCCGGGCAGGATAACCAGAGAGGGGTGAACGACCTAGTAGATGTGTCTTTCTATACTGGATTGAAGTGTCTCCAGTGGAAGAGATCGAAGTGCCGTTTTCACCAGGCTCCTCGTCCCGTCAATACTTTGTGGTCCATCCTGGTGTAGCAGAGGAGAAGAAGCGGAGTTGTGGAAAATGTACTGCTGGTACCGTATAAGACGTGCTTATGGTGTTTTGGATATGCTGTGTCCGGAGGAAAGGAAAGCAGAATTATTTGATGTAATTCAGGACTCTGACGCTGATTGTTCCATATGCTCTGTCACAGTGGAAGAGCACCCCAGGAAAATGGAGGTAACTGGAGTGAAGAATGCAGCTGCTCCCAGTAAGTTCACCCCTCGGCAAACCCTTTACACACACACAGGCAAGAGGGATTCCTGCTCTCTTGTATCTACTGTACAGTATGTAGCAAAAGTCCTGAAACCAAGGCACAGAGGACATTTTATACCAGTATTGAGGAGGATTAAATGCTGGAAATCAACCCCTGAAAGGAGGTAAACTTTTGCTAGAAGGCTGCAGCACGTTCTTACTGCTTCTGTGCCACCCTCTACTTCTTCCTCCTTCCCTTCCCTAAAAATATCAGTATAAAACTGTTATTTGATACCTCAGTAACTAGACAATCCATCTTCTCTAGGCCAAAATGGATTTGTGCTAATTTTCAGAGTGAGTAATTATTTTTTTTCAGGAAGCATGACGAAAGGAAAAAGTGTCTCATAAGTGGAGAAAAAAAAGCATACTGTATAATAGGCTGGTTTCACATTTGCGTATCAGTGCGCAGCGTTTTATACGCAGAGATCCGCATGTGTCTTGTGTACCTATCTTTAACATGGTATACGCAGGGACATGCATTTGAATGCGTTCGCATGCATTTGCATATGCATGCGTCATTTCGAGGTGTGAGGCGGGGTCCAACGAACGCAACATGTTGCATTTTTTGAAGCGGCAAAAATCCATCAAATATGTGCAGTCATGCACATGCAGATGAGTGCATCAAAAAAACACATTACTGTCTATGAGTACGCATTGGTCCCAAGGACATGTGCACGGATGCATTCGATGCGCATGTGGACTTCAGACTGCGCATGTCCAGGAACTGATTACAGCACCTGGAAATATTGAATGCATGCGCATAAACAGCGCAAATGAATGCAAAAACGCATACAAACGCATGCACATGCAGTGTTTTTTTTGCGTCATCTGTAAGATGATGCAGATAAAAACTGCTGTGTAAACATGCGTTTTCATGCGTTTTTGCATGCATTTGCATATGCAGATTATACGCTGTGCACAGAAACGCTATTGTGAACCTAGCCTAAGAACTTTAAAATGCACTTTTTACCAAGAACCACGCTAAAAAGTGTTTGCATCTTAAATCTAACCTGTCACCAGAAAAAATGCTATTACCCTGCAGATACAGTATGAGTTAATCTGCAGTTTAGTAGTATCAGGAACGACATATGCGAGCATATAAATATATATATTGTAAGACGGCGGTGTTCACACCGTGCAGTAACTGAGGCAGTGACCCAAGCAAATCCAAAGTAAAACAGCTTTTATTCAGCAACTCACGGGTAAAACAGGAAAAGTGTTGTGAATAGGCTGGAAATGAGTTCTGAGCAGAAGCTCCCTCTGGTGGTTACAAACGGTACTGGACTGTCCAGTGAAGATTGTGAGGATTGGGAATCAGGTGTTACTGACTGGTCTTATATAAGGGAGTCGCCTTCCCATCAGGGTTGCCGGTGATCAATTGTTCTGGTCTCAATCCTTGATTCCTGTTTCCTTGGTAGCCTGCTGTGTCATGTCTGAATCTCCTGCTAACAGATAAGACATTTTCTTCTTTTTGTTTTTGTGCTTGATTTTTGCATTTTGTCCTGCACTTCTGTGGGGGCATTCAGGGTCCCCTCTGGGGGCTTTTGCCCTCTCAGTTCAGTTCAGCCACTGATGTTTGTACATTTGCTTTTTCCAGTTTTTTCAGTGGCTGCTGTTTTGTTTTTGGTTACACCAGAGAACTAATTTAGGTGGTAGAGGTCGTGTGATCTCAGGTGTTTTTGAAATTAGTAGAGTTGGTGCTTTTCAGGGCTTTTTGGGATTGCAGTAAGTGCCCTTCCTATCCTTTTCTATTTAGTAAGTTTGGGCCCCAACGTTTGCTCATACTATTTTCTGTCTGTGTCAGTATTTCTTCTTGTCTAACCGCCATTACATGTTTGGGGGCTTTCTATGTTCTTTGGGGATCTGCTCCGGGGCAGATAGCTTTCCTCTTTCTATCTTTAGGTGTAGTTAGTTTCTCAGGCTGTGACGAGGCGTCTAGGAACAACGTAGGAACGCTCCACGGCTGCCTCTAGTTGTGGTGGTTAGTCAGGGTACTGCAATCTCATAGTTTCCAACTGCTCTGGTGTATTTCCTTTTTGCCTGCTCGCCTCAGCTACCAAATCATAACAGTATCACGGGCCCAAAACTGAAAATTATATGGTACTCACAAAAGGGAAAAATATTGTGGAAAGAAAAAAAAAAGTTGTCAGAGTTGTCAGAGATTTTTTTTTTCTGTTTGTTGCATTTTTTTTTTTTTTTATTCCCTCTGTATCTCTGGGTGCTGAGGAGGATTTTTTTCTCTCTCAATGGAGTTTGCACAGTTGTCTGGCCGTGTGGATCAGCTTGCCACTGAAGTTCGGAGTATTGCTACCTATCTTGCTAGGTTGCCTGTTGTGGAACTTAGGATTCTCATGCAAGATTTGTTTTTAGGGGATCGAGCTAAATATCAGAATTTCAAAAATAACTGTAAATTGTTTTTTGCCTTAAAATCTAAGTCCTCAGGGAACGCAGCGCAGCAGGTTCAAATTGTCATCTCTCTCCTGCGCGGCGACACTCAGGATTGGGCTTTTTCCCTGACACCTGGGGATCCTGTTTTGAGTGATGTTGATGCGTTTTTTCAGGCTTTGGGGTTATTGTACGATGAGCCTAATGTCACTGATCAAGCTGAAAAAACTTTGTTGGCATTAAGTCAGGGGCTTGAGGACGCTGAGTTATACTGTCAGAGATTCCGTAGGTGGGCAGTCCTGACCAAATGGAATGACGACGCTTTGGCAGCTCTTTTTCGGAAGGGACTGTCAGATAATGTAAAGGATGCTATGGTGGGATTCCCTGTTCCCTCTGGTCTCAATGATTCTATGTCATTAGCGATTCAAATTGACAGACGTTTGCGTGAGCAGAAAGGTATGCGTGGAATAATGTTGCCTTGTGAACCTGCTTCTGAATCCATGCAGTGTGATAGAGTGGTTTCTGGGGCACAGCGTCATGAATTTCGAAAGCGCAATGGGTTATGTTTCTACTGTGGTGATGCCTCTCATGCTATTTCAGTCTGCCCTAAGCGGGGAAGACGTTTTGCACGCTCAGTTGTCTTGGGTAGTGTTCAGACTAACTTTTTATTAACTGTTACCCTGATATGCTCTCTGTCCTCATTTTCTGCTCAGGCTTTTGTTGATTCTGGAGCAGCTATTAACCTGATGGATTTTGATTTTGCTAAACGTTGTGGGTTTCCCTTGATACCCCTACGGAAGTCTATTCCCCTACTGGGGATCGATTCTACCCCTTTGGCTGAGAATAAACCTCAGTTCTCTACTCAGGTGATAATGAGGGTAGAACCTGATCATCAGGAGAGTTGCAAATTTTTGGTTCTGTATAATCTGCATGACATTATCGTACTGTGTTTCCCTTGGTTACAGTCTCATAATCCTGTTTTGGATTGGAAATCTGTGTCTGTTACCAGTTGGGGCTGCCAATGTGTTAATACCAACACTCCTGTTTTTTCTGCCTCCCCCAGGCTCAGGATGTTCCTGACTTTTTGATTGATTTTTCTGATGTGTTTAGCGAAAGTAAATCTGCATCCTTACCTCCCCATAGGAGCTATGACTGCGCTATTGAATTAGTGCCTGGTAGTAAATTCCCTAAAGGTCGCCTTTTTAACTTGTCTGTACCTGAACATGACGCTATGCGGTCTTATATCAAGGAGTCATTGGAGAAGGGTCATATCAGACCATCCTCTTCACCCTTAGGTGCCGGTTTTTTCTTTGTGGCCAAAAAGGATGGTTCATTAAGGCCGTGTATTGATTATCGTCTCTTGAACAATATTACTGTGAAATATCAATATCCTTTACCCTTGATCTCTGATCTGTTTTTCAGGGTGAAAAACGCTACTTGGTTTACCAAGCTTGACCTCAGGGGGGCATATAACCTTATTCGCATTAAGCACGGGGATGAATGGAAGACGGCATTTAATACCCCTGAAGGGCATTTTGAGTAACTTGTGATGCCCTTTGGGCTCACTAATGCTCCTTCTGTCTTCCAGTCCTTCATGAATGACATTTTCAGGGATTTTGTGGATAAATTTCTGATTGCTTATTTGGATGATATCTTGATTTTTTCCAATGACTGGGACTCTCATGTAAAACATGTTCGGACTGTATTCCAGATTTTGAGAGAGAATGCTCTGTATGTGAAGGGATCAAAGTGTCTTTTCGGCGTTCAGAGGATCTCATTTCTGGGATTCATTTTGTCCCCATCTGTTATTGAAATGGACCCGGTCAAAGTTCAGGCCATCTGTGATTGGGTCCAACCTACTTCATTAAAGGCTCTTCAAAGATTCTTGGGTTTTGCCAATTTTTATCGTAAATTTATTGGTAATTTCTCTGTTATTGTTAAACCATTAACTGATTTGACCAAGAAGGGTTCTGATGTGGTGAATTGGCCTCCTGAGGCAGTCTCTGCATTTCAGGAACTTAAGCAGAGATTCACTTCTGCTCCTGTTCTACAGCAGCCTGATGTTTCTCTACCATTTCAGGTGGAGGTTGATGCCTCTGAAATTGGGGCAGGTGCCGTTTTGTCCTAAAGAGATACAGAGACCTCTAAAAGTAACCCTTGTGCCTTTTTCTCTCGAAAATTTTCTCCCACTGAACGTAATTATGACGTGGGTAATCGGGAGTTATTAGCCATGAAGTGGGCTTTTGAAGAGTGGAGACATTGGCTGGAGGGAGCCAAACATCAGATGGTGGTCCTTACGGACCATAAAAATCTAGTTTATCTGGAATCTGCCAAGCGACTTAATCCTAGACAGGCCAGGTGGGCCTTGTTTTTCACACGTTTTAATTTTGTGGTTTCATTTCTTCCTGGCACTAAAAATGTTAAGGCGGATGCCCTCTCGAGGAGTTTCCTGGCGGACTCTCCTGAGTTATTTGATCCTTCTGTTATTTTGAAAGAGGGTGTAGTTCTTTCCGCCATCTCGCCCAATTTGAGACTGGCTCTGGAGGGGTGTCAGGAGGATAAGCCCGAGCGCTGCCCTGTTGGGAAATTGTTTGTCCCGGACCAGTGGAAAAAGAGTGTAATGTCTGAGATTCATTGTTCCACGTTGGCCGGTCATCCCGGAATTTTTGGTACCAGAGACTTGGTTAGTCGGTCCTTTTGGTGGTCTACCTTGTCTCGTGATGTCAGGGAGTTTGTGCAGTCCTGCGGGACTTGCTCTCGCTCCAAGCCTTGCTCTCGTTCTAGTGGTTTGTTGATGCCATTACCTGTGCCCAAGAGACCATGGACCCATATCTCTATGGATTTCATTTCCGACCTCCCTGTTTGAAGACCTGTCCTTGTTGAAGAGGTTTGTTGAGCCAGTGGTTCCTACTACTGTGCCTCCTGACCCTGTTTTGGTTGAGGGCAATCTGGAGTATGTGGTTGAGAAAATATTGAATTCTCGTTTTTCTAGACGGAAACTCCAGTATTTGGTTAAATGGAGAGGTTATGGTCAGGAAGACAATTCTTGGGTGTTTGCTTCGGACATCCATGCTAGGAGACTCATCCGTGCGTATCATAGAACTCATCCTGACCGACCTGGTTGCTCAAATAAAGGTTCGGTGACCCCTCCTCAAGGGGGGGGTACTGTTGTGAATAGGCTGGAAATGAGTTCTGAGCAGAAGCTCCCTCTGGTGGTTACAAACGGTACTGGACTGTCCAGTGAAGATTGTGAGGATTGGGAATCAGGTGTTACTGACTGGTCTTATATAAGGGAGTCGCCTTCCCATCAGGGTTGCCGGTGATCAATTGTTCTTGTCTCAATACTTGATTCCTGTTTCCTTGGTAGCCTGCTGTGTCGTGTCTGAATCTCCTGCTAACAGATAAGACATTTTCTTCTTTTTGTTTTTGTGCTTGATTTTTGCATTTTGTCCTGCACTTCTGTGGGGGCCTTCAGGGTCCCCTCTGGGGGCTTTTGCCCTCTCAGTTCAGTTCAGCCACTGATGTTTGTACATTTGCTTTTTCCAGTTTTTTCAGTGGCTGCTGTTTTGTTTTTGGTTACACCAGAGAACTAATTTAGGTGGTAGAGGTCGTGTGATCTCAGGTGTTTTTGAAATTAGTAGAGTTGGTGCTTTTCAGGGTTTTTTGGGATTGCAGTAAGTGCCTTCCTATCCTTTTCTATTTAGTAAGTTTGGGCCCCAACGTTTGCTCATAATATTTTCTGTCTGTGTCAGTATTTCTTCTTGTCTAACCGCCATTACATGTTTGGGGGCTTTCTATGTTCTTTGGGGATCTGCTCCGGGGCAGATAGCTTTCCTCTTTCTATCTTTAGGTGTAGTTAGTTTCTCAGGCTGTGACGAGGCGTCTAGGACCAACGTAGGAACGCTCCACGGCTGCCTCTAGTTGTGGTGGTTAGTCAGGGTACTGCAATCTCATAGTTTCCAACTGCTCTGGTGTATTTCCTTTTTGCCTGCTCTCCTCAGCTACCAAATCATAGCAGAAAAGTCCTCCGGTACGCAGCCGGGGTAACATCAGTCCATAAACACTGGTTGCCGGGGACAACGGCCGCGCCGGGCCGAACAGAGCCTGACTGGTGCAGAGCCAACCCAGGCCTGGGTTCAGCTACACACATTCCTGTGGAGCTTTCCTGCTATGCTCTTTGCAGGGTCCCAACATAGAACAACACTAAACCTTAGTGCAGGAGTTTTAAAGACCTGTGGCAAAAGCCACTGGAAAACCCGGGTTGGAGGGAGGAGGCAGCCCCACTGCCTCCTGTGACCTCCTCCAAGAAATGAAGGCCCTGCCGGATTTTACGAATCTGCCTTAGCCAGGTAGTCTGACTAGGTCATTGCTCACCTTCATTCCTGCATTGCAGCCGCAGCTGTGTGTGTGACTGCAATGCACTCCAATGGCTTTAATAGGTCTCTGTACACATTCTGGGGGAAATATAACGTCCCTCGTAAACGATCCCGGTCACTGCCTCACATATTCCCCCCCTCTGTTCAAACTTGTGGGATTGAACATTTGCCACCATACAGGGTGCCCGGGACAGGGCATCCGCGTTTGCTTGCAACTTCCCAGGGCGATGTTCTACAGAGAAACTGAAATTTTGCAGTGACAGGAACCACCTGATGACTCGCGCATTCCTCTCCTTTGCATTCCTCATCCATACCAAGGGTGAGTGGTCCGTCACCAAGCGGAACTGACGCCCGAGTAAATAATAACGTAGTGATTCCAAGGCCCACTTAATAGCCAAACACTCCTGCTCTACTACGCTATAGTTTTTCTCTGCCGGGACAAGTTTTCTACTCAAGTAGGTGACCGGGTGCTCTTCACCATTCACTTTTTGTGACAACACCGCCCCTAGTCCTACCTCCGAGGCATCTGTCTGTACAATGAAGGTTTCATTGAAGTTGGGGCTGATGAGGACCGGCTGTCCACACAGGGCCAACTTCATGGACTGAAAGGCTTCTTCTGCCTGAGGGTTCCACCGAACCATTACCGTTTTCTTTCCTTTCAAGAGATCGGTTAGGGCCGCCGTTCCCTGGCAAAATTAGGTATAAACCGGCGGTAATACCCAAGGATGCCAAGGAACGCCCTCACTGTTTTGTACTCGATGGTTTAGGCCAGTTTTTTTTGGCCTCAATTTTACTGATTTGGGGCTTGATAGCTCCTCGGCCTATCACATACCCCAAATATCGAGCTTCCTCCAGCCCTATCGCACATTTTTTTGGGTTTGCCGTTAACCCCGCGGCTCTGAGAGAATCCAGCACCGCTTGTACGTGTGTTAGATGCGTTTGCCAGTCGGTGCTAAATATGATGATATCATCTAGATACGCGGACGCGTATTCCTGATGAAGCTTGAGCACTATGTCCATCAATCTCTGAAATGTAGCCGGGGCCCCATGTAACCCAAAAGGTAAGACCACATAGTGAAATAGACCCTCCGGAGTTACGAAGGCGGTCTTTTCCTTCGCCAAATCTGTGAGAGGTACCTGCCAATAACCCTTGGTGAGATCGAGCGTGGTAAAGTACTGGGCTGCCCCAGTCTCTCAATCAGCTCGTCCACCCGGGGCATTGGATAAAGGTCAAACTTTGACACTTCATTCAATTTCCGTAAATCATTACAGAAGCGTAATGATCCGTCTGGCTTTGGAATCAGTACAATGGGGCTAGCCCACTCACTCCGTGATTCCTCTATGACGCCTAACTGAAGCATTTTTTTACCTCAGCCGAAATGGCTTGCCTCCGGGCTTCGGGCACCCGGTACGGTCTTATTCGCACCCTTACCCCAGGTTCGGTGACAATGTCATGTTGGATAACCGTGTTAGGGTTCGAGTTCCCGCTGCTGCACAAGGGGAGTCTCGAACCAGTCCCGCTGCGGTCTCCCATTCATCTCCGGCCGCAGTGGAGCCTGCTCAGCAGAGACGTCGGTCCAAGCGTCTTGCCCACTCCACTACTCTGCAGTGACTTGCTGCTGCCTTTCCTGGATCTGCTATTATAGCAGTGTTGGAGCAGACGTCTTTGGGACAAAGTCCTGCGTTTTCCATTCTGAGCATGCCCAGAGTGAGATCTCTCATTGGAGATCAGGGGTCACATGCTCGGGTACTGCAGCGGCTCCTATTGGTCTGCCAGGAAGGCCCTGCGATTACTGATGTTCGGGAACAAGTTTCATTGGTCCTGGTTTCTGGCAGGTCCTGTAGCTGTTGCTATAAAAGGGTAGCATGGCTGGGCCGCCATGCGCTAATATCAACCATTGTATGCTATGCGCCAGTGTGGTCATGTGTGTGTGTGGTTAGGGACCCGGCTGAAATAAGCCACTAGAATACCTACTTAATCGGTGAGGAGTTTGGTGTGCTAGCTGGTCAGGGTCGGCGTCCTAGATGCCCTAGATTACCGGCATAACCGGTGAGGAGTTTTGATTGCCGTATTCAGGGTCTGGCGTTCAGACGCCATAGATTGCGGGTGACTCCCGCGAGGACATTAGCACATGATCACGCTTTATGTACGCTTAGCACTTAACTGTGTACCTGAGAGCCTGACAGGACACAGCACTTTTTCTCAGCGCCCTGTGACGTAACAGGGTTCGCTTTTAACGCTAGACAGCGCCCTAGCGTGTTTTCTTTGCGACTCAGTTGTGTTTAGTGAGTTCGCACACATCGCCATATAGCACTGCGGCTCTCTTTCTAGCAGCTCTGTGGAGTAAGAGAGTTCGCACTTATTGCCACAGCGCGTTACGGCGTTTATGTTGGCGACTCTGCGGGATAACAGAGTTTGCTTCTTACGCCAATTTACTAGCAGCAGGCTCCGCCTGCACGGTGGACCCCGGGCTGCGAACGCACCTCTCCACATCTTATATTTGGTGCGTTCCGCAGACCCTAACAAACCGTAGTCCTACCTGGTAGCTCTGAAAACACGTCGGTATTGTTTTGCACCAGGGAGCGAGCCTCCCGTCGCTGCTGTTTAGTGAGGGCATCACTTATCCTGACCCCCCCTTGGATGCTTCCCTGGCTGAAGGTATAGAACTCTCTGGTGATATGCCCGGGTGACGTCTGTAACTAAACTCTCTCGATCTTTCCAAGGCTTTAGCAGGTTTATATGGTAAATCTGCTCAGGTTTCCTCCTTCCGGGCTGATACACCCGGTAATTTACCTCCCCCACCTTTTCTCGAATCTCATATGGACCTTGCCACTTGGCCATGAGCTTACTCTCGGCTGTGGGTCCAGTACTAATACCCGATCGCCCTTGTTAAAAGACCTGACTCTGGCTCTTTTATTATATGTGAGCCTCTGGGTTGCCTGGGCATCTAACAGATGTTCTTTCACGATGGGCATGACCGCCGCGATCCGGTCCTGCATACTAGCCACGTGTTCAATTTATACTCTTATGTGGAGTCGGCTCTTGTTCCCATGTCTCTTTGGCTACGTCCAACAGACCCCTAGGGTGTCTGCCGTACAATAACTCAAAGGGAGAGAACCCTGTGGAAGCCTGGGGTACCTCACGGACAGCGAACATCAAATAGGGTAGCAATATGTCCCAATCCCTTCCATCCTTAGAAATCACCTTTTTTAACATGGACTTGAGGGTTCTATTGAACCGTTCTACTAACCCGTCGGTTTGAGGGTGGTACACCGAGGTGCGCAATTGTTTAATTTTTAGCAGTTTGCAAAGTTCTCTTGTCACTTTGGACATAAAGGGGGTCCCCTGATCCGTCAGGATCTCCTTAGGTAGTCCCAGGCGACAGAACATGGCAAACAGTTCTCGGGCAATAAGTTTTGCCGAGGTGTGGCGTAGTGGTATAGCCTCCGGGTATCGGGTGGCATAGTCGACGACCACCAGTATGTGTTGGTGGCCACGGGCGGATTTTACAATGGGCCCTACCAAATCCATTGCAATCCGTTCAAAAGGTACCTCTATTATTGGTAGGGGTACCAATGGACTACGGAAACTTGCAGTGGGTGAGGTCAACTGACATTCGGGGCAGGATTCGCAGTACCTTTTGACCTCCGCGTAAACTCCCGGCCAAAAGAACCGCTGCAAGATAAGTTCTAGAGGTTTTTTTCCCCTAAGTGGCCCCCCAGCAAGTGTGAGTGTGCCAAATCTAGAATCACCCTACGATACGACTGAGGTGCTACCAACTGTTCCACAACCTCGTCCCTGATTTTATCTATCCTATAAAGCAACTCACCACTGACTACCATGCGTGGAAATACCGTATGTGCATTGGGCTGTTGGGCTACGCCGTTTACCTCTAGCACCCTTTCCCGCGCCTGAGTCAGGGTGGGATCTTGTAGCTGAGCTGTCCCAAACGTGGCCCTGGACACTTCCAGCTCGGGAATCGATGCGGTCTCCTCCACCTCTCCTGCCAGCACCTCTAAGGGAAACCTATCAGGGTCACACTCTATCCCTATATGGGACACCCCTATGGCAGGTTCGTCGGGTATAGCATCTGTAATACATCTTACCAGGGGAGAATGGATTTTGTTTTTCCACAGAGTCCAGAACAGGGGCAAGTCTCTTCCCAACACAGACCCATAGGGAAGATTTTTTACCACTCCCACCACATGTTTTATGTCTCCACATGGCGTGGACAAAACTACCTCCGTAGTTGGGTAGTCTCGGAGGTCCCCATGGATACATACAACCCCGACCTGCCGTCCGCTGGGGTTGTCTCCTGCCACCAGTGACCCATGTACCAGAGTCACGAGGCTCCCTGAGTCCAGGAGAGCCTCCGTAGGGTTCCCATTAACTAGTACCTGGCATAGTTGGAGTTCAGTGTCTTGGGGGTCGAGGGTTGCTGTGCAGACGGTCTGGGCATACATTGAGACCCGGCGGCTATATCCGCAGTCCATGGGTTCCGTAGTCAGGGGACAATTAGCCATCACATGTCCCGGTCCCTGACACAGCCAGCACCTAAGGGTGGAAGTACTGTTAGGTCTTATGACAGTTTGGGAGGGAACCGGTCTCCTGCCACTCTCACTCCGGGGTTCCCCTTCAGCACGGGTACGGTGCTGACTGTCCCCAGCAGAGGGACGCGACCCCTTTCCCGATTCTTGGGTTGGCAGGGATCGGCGTGACAGCCGAGAGGGGGCGGAGTCTCGAATAAAGTCTTGAGTGGCCGAGTAGCTCTCGATCAAACTGACTACCTGGTCGAGTGTGCCGGGGTCGCCTTGCCCCACCCAATGTTGGATAGCAGCCGGCAGAGTCCTTACCAGCCGGTCAACCACCACCCTCTCCACCATCTGGGCTGGAGACAAAGTCTCTGGCTGGAGCCACTTCTTTACCAGCTGCAGAAGGTCATAAGCCTGAGACCGCGCGGGTCGTGTCTCACATAGGCCCATGAAAATACACGCTGAGCCCTCACGTATGTATTAACCCCCAGTCGGGCAAGGATCTCACCTTTGAGCCTCTGGTAGTCCTGGGCGTCCTCCCGACTGAGATCGAAGTAGGCCTTTTGTGCATCGCTGACCAGAAACTGGAGCTACTACTTCTGCCCACTGGTCGGCGGGTAGGTTTTTCCGCTCCGCTGTGCGCTCATAAACTGTCATGAAAGCTTCCACGTCGTCCTCCGGTCCCATCTTCCTCAACGCTGAGCGAACCCTGTCTCGGGCTTCGCGACGTTCAGGGGCTGGTGCCGTCGAGATCTCCCGCAGTGCAGAAATCTGTTGCAGCAACAATTCATTTGTTTTTTGCTGCTGCTGGTACAATAGCTGCTGTTGCTCATTGTGCTGTTGCTCCCGCTCCTGCTGTTGCCGCTGGAGACTCAGGTACTGCTCCTGCTGTTGTCGCTGAGACTGCAGCTGCTGCTGCTGTGTAATTACCAGCTGCTTTACAGCTCCTCCATTTTGTCCACGGTTGAGGCTGAAAAGTGGCCGGCCGGATTGGGTTCATGAAGCTGCCGGTGGGGGTATACCACAGTCACAATGCCCGCATTCTCCAACCAATTGTAAGACGGCGGTGTTCACACCGTGCAGTAACTGAGGCAGTGACCCAAGAAGTCCAAAGTAAAACAGCTTTTATTCAGCAACTCACGGGTAAAACAGGAAAAGTCCTCCGGTACGCAGCCGGGGTAACATCAGTCCATAAACACTGGTTGCCGGGGACAACGGTCGCACCGGGCCGAACAGAGCCTGACTGGTGCAGAGCCGTCCCAGGCCTGGGTTCAGCTACACACAGTCCTGTGGAGCTTTCCTGCTATGCTCCTTGCAGGGTCCCAACATAGAACAACACTAAACCTTAGTGCAGGAGTTTTAAAGACCTGTGGCAAAAGCCACTGGAAAACCCGGGTTGGAGGGAGGAGGCCGCCCCACTGCCTCCTGTGACCTCCTCCAAGAAATGAAGGCCCTGCCGGATTTTACGAATCTGCCTTAGCCAGGTAGTCTGACTAGGTCATTGCTCACCTTCATTCCTGCATTGCAGCCGCAGCTGTGTGTGTGACTGCAATGCACTCCAATGGCTTTAATAGGTCTCTGTACACATTCTGGGGGAAATATAACGTCCCTCGTAAACGATCCCGGTCACTGCCTCACAATATATATATATATATATATATATATATATATATATATATATAGGCATTTTGCCACAGCTGCAGAGTACATTTTTTTAGAAACACTACTTGTGTAGAGACAGTGATACAGTAAACTTATTTTTTGGCCTAAAAAATGGCCTTTAAAAAGGCAATGAGATGGCTGCTGCTGAGATTTATTTATTTTCCAGACTGCTAGAAAAGACACAGCAGTCCTAAACAATTATATCTTTGGCCTACTAATGGCAATGAGATGGCTGATACCAATGGTTTATTTTCCACACTACCAGAAAACACACAGCGGTACAGTAAAATTATTTATTTGTCCTACAAATGGCAACAAGATGGCTGATGCTAATTATTTATCTGCAACACTACTAGAAAAGACACCGCAGTACAGAAAAAAATATTTCTTTGACTTACATATGGCAACAAGATGGCTGATGCCAATTATTTATTAGTCACACTACTAGAAAAGACACAGCGGTACAGAAAATTATTTCTTTGGCCTACATTAGGCTTTAAATTGAAACAGCTGATGCTAATTATTTATTTCCCAGACTACTAAAAACACACAGCGGTCATGAAAAATTATTTCTTTGTCTTATATGTAAATTGCCTCTTCAGACAAAGAGTGGACTTGAACTCTATAGCGCCACCTGTTGGAAGTAGCAATCCTACAAGTCACAGTAGTTGCTTCTTCCAACAGGTGGCGCTGTAGAGTTCAAGTTCTCTTTTTTTCTGAAGAGGCAATTTGCATATTAAATTTCCCAGAGGAGCATTGCACGGCGAATAAGCCTCCTTAGCTTGAACGCCAGGCTGGTATGTCACTCTTCACAAGGAAAAACTTAATTCTTTGGCTTACTAATGGCAATGAGATGGCTGATGCCAATTATTTCTTTGCAACACTATTAGAAAACACACAATGGTGCTGAAAAATTATTTCTATGGCCTTTTAATTGCAACAAGACACCTGATGCCAATTATTTCTTTCCCCAACAACTAAAAAACACATAATGGCTTAAAGGAACAGTCTCTCACAGGCGGGTGGGTGCAGTGTACACACAGTGGCTTAAAGGAACATTACTTCTATGGGGGGTGCAGAGTGCACACAGCAGCTTGAAGGATAGTACTCCAACAGGCGGGGGTGAAGAGTACACACAGAGGATTTAACACAGTACTTTCACAGATGGGTTTGCTGAGTACACACAGCAGATTTTAGCCCAGTGCTAGCACAGTACTACCCAGATAGGAGTTGCAGAGGACACACATCATTTTTTTTGCAGAGTGCACAGTCAGAATCTGTCCCTCACTCCAGTTGCTTCCTATCCCTACATTAATAAGATCAGAATGGCAGAGGCACTCATGATTCGGCCTTTATACGGGTCGGGTCATGTGGTGCGCTTGCCAATCACAGCTATGCCAATACTTGATTTTGATGTGATGGCTTCGGAATTGCCCCAAGTCTAAAATCATGTTGATTGGCTGCACTGCACCCTTTAAATAAGCGTTATTAGACTGCATCAGGAAACTGGACGTACAGTAAAAAGTCCATATTAGGGGTACGGTATCGCACACTATGTGTCTGGTACGGACTCCGAATTTTCCAGTTCGGGTTTGCTCATCCCTACTTAAAACTTTCCAGCACTTTGTTTACAACTATTTAAGGGTGCTTCTTGAAGTATGTTTTGGGTCATTGTCCTGCTGGAAGACACATGACCTAGGATGCAAATCCTGCTTTCTGACACTGAGTCCTATATTGCAGCCAAAATCCTTTGGTAATCTTTAGATTTCATGACGTCTTGCACACAGTTAAGAAACCCAGTGCGAAAGCCAGAAAAACAACCTCAAAACATTTTTGAACCTCTACCATAATTGATTGTACAGTAGGTACTGTGTCCTTTTCTATGCAGGCCTCAATCAATTTTTGGTAAACAGTAGAATGATGTGCTTCACCAAAAAGCTTTTTTCTCAGCTTGATCTGTCCACAGGATGCTTTCCAGGAGTTATTTTGGCTTGCTTACTCACTGTCACAGATATTCCGTAATAGAGAGGGGATGGGAGATTACATAATCTGGTTTAACTAACTACTGCAATGGCATCTTATTGAAGGTTCTTTGCTTGCTGGAATTGCAAGGGTAAATCTGGTCATTTGAAGCTCCTGCAGATTTCCTACCTGGATTGACTCAGCTGTTCTGTGCTGGCCACTTCCTTCTGTTATATTTGATCATCTTTGTCACTTAGGAATTGCCAGTGTTAGTCCCTGTTGCTTGGTTTGGAGTTGGAGGTGTAGTTGGTGGTTGGAGTAGGCATTTGGAGATTTGTTCACAAGATTGTTGCTTGGAGTTTTGCTTGTGTTCACATACGCATCCACTCCTATTTGGTTTCTCCTTCCTTTTACTCCCCTGTGTTGCATTCTGTTGTTTGGTGAGGGAATTTTGTATGATTGTTAGTTTAAATTTTCCCTGTCCATCTTCCCTTGTTTATCTGGCTAGTGTTATCCTATACACTTCAGCTTCCCTCCTCCCTGAGTGGGGAGGGAACAGTTTATGGTTGATATAGGAGCATAGCAAGGCACATGATTCTGGCGTCTCCACCTTCAGGAGTAATCTGGGAACAGAGATAGATAGGGTGCCACTAGTTCTAGGTACCTTGCTAGTGTAGGTGGAGCCAGGGTCGTAGTTGTGGCTGACAACTGTTGCTCAATCATGCCCTGGTCTCCTGCCACATACACACAATGTCCCCTTTGTAGTGTACCTTTTGTCCCGATGTCGGTTCCTTCAATGTCCTCTCTGAGCAGCTGGGGACTACTTTCTGGTGGTTTCAAACAAAGAGAGACAGAGTCCAGTTCCAACTTAACATAAATTATTTTACTTGGTTCCATTCTCAGATGCAGTTACATCACAGGGATCATTACAGAGTACATTCCGTTCTTGCCCTGTGCTTTCCCTCACTTCTTCCAAAATGTCCCAGGGTCGTACCGGATCGTCTGGTACCGCAGCGTTCCTTCTGGCCAGCCTAACTATCTTCAGGAGTTCCCCTGTCCGTTTCACTCCAGACAAAAGTACATCAGCCCATTTAGTTAGCTGCCACATACTGGAGTTGCACTGCATTCTTTCATGTTTATGACCTTTGGCCCAAAGGCCCCGGACGCTGCCCTGTCTGTGCTCTCATGCCCTACTGACTAGACTACAGGAAATCTTCCTGGCTTACGTACAGTTGGCCCCTCTTATCTTAACTAATTTCTGTTCTACACTGCCCCCCCTCTAGTGGCAAACCCTATAACTACACAATATATGTACATAGCAGCATTAGGTACATTACAATATATATACAGATTAGAACTTTCTCAGTTATCAGCATTTAATCGGGATGTATTTGGGGGCATAGGTCAGTCTCTGTAACCCCTTACACTAGTGGTCATAATTTCAAGGCACTGCGTGATGCTCACGTTCATTTTGGAAAACGGCTGTCTACATTTTTTCTCTCTTTGTCAGCAGTGGGGTCCTCCTGGGTCTCCTCTCAAAACATTTCATTTAATTCAAATTTCAACTGATCGTTTGCGCTGAGACTGTTGCATCCTGAGTTTGCAGGAAAGCTTATATTTCTTTCAAACTTGATTTTGGCTGGTTATCCATAATCTGGACTATCCTTTGTTGCAACCTTTCATCAATTTTTCTCTACCGTCCATCCAGGGAGATTAGCTGCAGTGCTTGGGTTGTAAACTTTTGGATTATGTTGTGCACCATGGACAAAGGAACATCAATATCTCTGTAGATGGACTTACAACCTTGAGATCATTGATATTTTTCAACAATTTTGGTTCCCAAGTTGTCAGACAGTTCTCTTATCTTCGTTCTGTTCTCCATGCTTAGTGTGGCATATACAGACAAACAATGCAAAGATTGAGTCAACTTCTCCCCTTTTTATCTGGTTTTAGGTATAATTTTCGTAATGCCCACACCTGTTACTTTCTACAGGTGAGTTTTAATGACCATCACATGCTTAACACAGTTGTTCACCCTCAATTTTGAAAAGGCGATAATAATTTTGTCTGGCCTATTTTTGGGGTTTTGTTTGAAATTATTTCCAAATCGCCTTTTTTTGTCCATTTTTTGTGCTGTTCCAATACACACAAAGGAAAGAAACATGTGTAATTGCAATAATTTTCTGGGAGAAATACTTCATTTTGTTGAACAATTTAAAGGGTGACAACACTTTTGGCTATGACTGTATATAGTGTTGCTCATATATGATACATTTCAAAGTTTCACATATTCTATTATACTGTTTGTTGACATTTACAAATTTTGTTTCAAGGACAGTGTTCATTTAAGGAAATGTTGCATTCTGTATGTGCTACATATTACTAAGAGAACAATATTATTTATACAGAGGACAGATTTAATTACCACAAAATGTCAGAATGAGTGTGTTTGTACGTATGTGGCCAACTAGTGGTTAGAATGTACTGCAGTCTGGTACAGTGGTTTTGACTGCATAATATGATATCTGTCATATCAAAAGGTCTAGTGCAGCCAATCAGAGGGGACTATCACAGCCAGTTAAAAAGATGGGAGCTGGCCATTCAGCAATATTTTATTATTTTAAAGAGTATTTATTTTATTCTAGCTGTGTCTTTTTTACAATCTAACTATGAGGTTAGTAATGGTGGTTTCTTATAGACTCATCTACATTACTAACCTGTTGGCTTGATGTCAGCAACCATAAAACAGGTGACATCAGCCACACAAATATTGCTCCAGTTGCCACCGCACCATGGCATGTGTTGAAGAGACAGAAAATCACAAGAATTGATGCGCCTTTTCTGGGTTGGCCGCTATTTTTAGGCTGGAAGGAGCAATATCCATGGCCCGTTACCAGCCTGAGATTACCAGCCCCCAACTGTCTGCCTTACCTTGGCTGGCTGCAAAAAATGGGGGGAATTTTTAAAATTATTTGTTAAATAATAAAAATGGTGTAGAGACCCCTCTATTCTTCATAACCAACCATGATAAAGCTGACAGTTTTGCCTGCGATGGTTATCAAAATGGAAAAGACCCACATCAATTTTTTATTTATTTATTTATAGCACAGGTGCCAGCTTATTTAATAACAGTTGCACCTGCTCTTGCTGTTAAAGTGATAGGAGGCGTAGGCTGATGAGAGGAGTACTCTTTCATCAGCCAATGCCTGTGACTGGAGGTAACTTTTTTACTGTCGGTCACAGCTGCTGGATCACGCTGTCATCTCACAGTATGGGAACCGCAAATCTCTGACCGGTGGTAATGATCTTACTGCCGATCTGAGCCACCTGATGTTCAGGGTGCGGAACCCAAACAGTAACACGGACTTCCTGGAGAAGTTTGTGTTCAGGATCCATGCCTGAACACTAGGTGTTTGGTAGAAAACCAGAACTTTACTGTTCATGTTCGCCATTGATGCACATAACCAAACAGAAGGCCAAAATTTATTTGACTCAGTGCATAGCTTAATGGCAAGTGTGCTGGTTTAAAGACAGTGTTTTGGGTTGAGTTCAAGTCCCACCAGTGGAAGGTTATTTTTTTTTTATTATTATTATATTCCTTTCAAACCAAAACTGTGTGTGACACAGATGCCTTACCATTAAACTATAAATTCATTATTTATTTGATTAGATATTTAGTTAGTAATATATGAGCAGACAAGTTAGGTGTCAGATTCAGATATCAAAGTAATATGTCAGGGTCAAGTGTCAAACTCTGTTATCAAAGTTATATCTCAAAGTCAGATCTCAGCATCCGATGTCAGAATCAGATGTCTAAGTGAAATGTCAAAATTACATATCAAAGTCAGATGTCAGAAAGATTTCAATCAGATGTCAGATGTCATTCAGATGTCAAAGTCAATTCTTAGACAGTGTATTTAGCCTCAAACTGACATTATTTTGATGTTTGACTTTGATATCTGACCAGGTCCTAAAAAGAGACTGTACAGACAGGCTGTTCTTGCATTAGCATTTTTTGTCATCATGTCAACCCTGCCATGATTTTCAATGGTTGGTTAGTTATGATTGGCAACAAATTTTGGTAAGGGACTTTCAATATACCTTTGTTCAAAATGTATATTAAACCAAAGTATGGCACTGAAAATAAACATAGTACCACAGTGAGAAAACTACCCATATCATCAGCAAAAAAATGTGGGAGCTGTTAGTAGCAGCATCATCAGAACTTCTAGCAGCCATCATCCCAGCACTAGTAATGCAAATAACGGGTCACAATTGGACTACTTTGCCTTAGGTAAGCATATCAGTGAAGATCAAGTAGAATGAATAATGGAATATATGTCATAATGCTCATATCAGTAACAGCAGGATGTTGTAGACTCTTATCTATACACGATATAGGGTGGTTTTTTATAGTATATGTTTTTTTACTTATGCTGCATATCTAATAAACATTGTCTTTTAGGGGGATTTATATGTTACAATTTTTTGGAGATCCTCATGCTATTAATATATGTTACACACACCTCTTTATTTAACAAAGAAAAAAGCTCTTGAAACGCTTCAAACAGGGGTGATTTGTGCACCTACTCATGTGAAAATGTTATGAATTCTGTTTGAACCATCTGTTTACAAATATTACAGAGGAGGCAATCAGGCAAAATTTGAGTTCACCTGTTCGTGTAGATTTTCAATTTGCAGAAAATTTACTCTTTGCAAATTGAATGTCTTTTATTATGTTCCTGGTTCTCTTCTGAACCCCAGAGCATAATAAACCTAAAAATTGTCAAAAATAAAATAATTACATATATTTGCATTACCGCTCACCTCTCTGGCCCCTCTGCTCCTCATCAGCACCCATCTGATCCCCATCGCATCATATCGTCACTGTGAGTGTTGAATTTCTGAGTGGTTCATACCAGACTCAAACTTCTGCCTAGTTTTGCTCAAGAGTGTGTAAGTTTGTGAAGTTATGATGCTCACGGTGACCTTTCAGGACTTGAAGATGTGTTTGCATTAAAGAATTAAAAAGGAGTTCAAAAAAGTCCCTGGAGATCTTTGAGTGTTGTACACCTATTTTTATGGCAATTAGAGGCTTAACTTTCAGGTAAGTTCACAGGAGATGTTATTTCAGCGTTTTTTTCTGCAGCAAAATTTGACTCTTGGCAGGTAATAAGCTGCAAAAAAAAAAGTATGACTTCCTTTGTTTTTCGTGGGGTTTGTTGCATTTTTTGCTGCGGTTTTGGCATGCTAGACTTGTCTCTTGTGCATTGCTGATAAAGTTTAGTGTTGAAAAAAAAGTCCTATTCTATAGAATCAGGTTTTGGCACAAAAAAAGCAGCAAAACCTGATACCTGATTTTTGGTGCGTTTTTTTTCAGCTTTTTTCACCACCCATTCATTTCAATGCATGAAAAATGCTGAGAGAAGTGACATGCTCCATTGTGCAAAAAAACATGCAAAGCACAAAATCCTGATGACAAAAAAACAATGTGTGTGCATGAGATTTCTGAAATCTCATAGACTTTGCTGGCACTGTAAGCAGCTGAAAATTTGCATTAAAAAACATATAAAAAAAGCTGCAAAAACGCCTAGTGTGAACTTAGTCTTTCAGTGTTGCGATTCACAGAATATTTCTTTGCCACAAATTAAATCCTCTGGAAAAGTTTGTCAAAGCTGGAAATTTGAATTTCAAACGGTCCAATCATCTCTAATGATAACATATTGAATTTGCATCTTGAATTTTGAGTCCTTAAGAAAATTAAAGGAAATGTAAGGATGGGCATGCACCTTATTTTTCTAACCTCGTACAAGCCCTTTATGGTTAATTTGTCATTTGTATTGAACCCGATCAAACACTATTGTATAATTATTAAGTTTGTACTGTACCTTCATATGAGACACAGTACCTGCTATTCTTTCCTAAATCACTAACCAGGTGAGCTTTACCGTGACATTGCCATTTGTCACATGCTGGGAGCCGCTTCCTGGATCCGAGGGCTGCATATAAATTCCGACTTACTAGCAGGCTTATACTATTGTGTTACAGTTAATGAAGCAACCTCAATTTCTATTATTTCTTTTTTGGCATCTTAGAAAGGATTGTACTGTATTTAGTTAAAACTGCTGTGAATATCTTACTTTCCATAACTTACTAATTTATTATGCTCCATTTTTTTCAAAGAAGAAGAGTTCAAAGCGTTCAGTAACTGCTGGCTTAAGCATTTTTTCATCCAAAAAGTTCAATCAGCTTCATCTGCCAGAACATTGCATTTTCACTTTTAAGTCTCACAGAAGAGCATAGTAGCATCTTTATTTTATTTTTTTATTTGCTTTGGAATTAAATGCTAACGCGTCTGTCTCTAAATCCTCCCGTTGCTGCTGTCAATTAATTTGCTACTTCATAAAATTTTCCCTGTAAAATATGTGTACAATCTCATAATAAAATGTGTTTGTACGAGTAACTTTTGGAAGCATTGCGAAACTAACTTTCTAAATATTGTACGCATGCATTTTGTTGACTTTGGTTTTTATGTTTGAAGTATTCTTTGCTGGAGTTGTTTTCTCTAATTATGCTTTACATCAATAACCTCCAGTAAAATAAATGTCTATAGAAAGGACTGTCCACCCTGCTATCATTTATCCACAAACACTTACGTTTTATCAATGCCTCATTAACATTGGTTCTGACGCTTGGACACCACTGAATTGAGGTCCTATGTCCACACTGATCATAACTAGTAGAGCAGTGCATGTTTACAATGTCTACTTCTCCTGAGTACTTTCCGAAGAGTGGTGGAAACAGAAAGCAAGAATTTTTGTCAGTGCCAGTATCAGAACCTGTAATGCTGTAATATTGGGGTCAACAAAATAATTTGACTTTTTTACCACTTTGTGAAGACTGCAGAATTAAGGGTAACCTTTCTTCTTTCTGAGAATAATGGTTAAGTAAAACCTTAATCCTGAGAACCTCATGTTGTATTTTTAAAGGGGTTGACAAGAAAGAAAGAGAGGATGTAAAAAAAAAATTCAAATAAGGTTTCTTACTTAACTACTTAATCCTCCCATGGCTTCAAGGACAGTGTCCTAACCTGCAGTGAGAAAATCCAGTTCATCATTGACATAAACACTGCATTCTCATTGTGTTCCTTGGCCTCATGGGTTGTGTATCATACATGAAATGCATATCTCCAAACTGTCCCAGATCCTGCAGAATAGTCCCACATTTGGGGAGCTGTTCTGCTGTCTCAGGAGATTGGAAGTATGATTCCACTTCATCTGTAGGTTAGGAAAGTGGTTTAATGTAAAAGAAAAAAGTAATGCTCATATAATTTAATTACTTCATAAAATATTCCACTGACCCAAACACAAGACAAATGTAAATGTAGAAACACTGTCCATCTCAGGTAAAAATTCAATGTGCATTGTAATTTATATCTCCTCATCAATCAAGGAAAATGAAGCTAAAAAATGATATTTATAGAGAATGGAATGGAACAATGTAGTGACACTTGTCACTACAGAAAGAAAAGGTATAGAATTTCCCAAGAAACAGTCCAATGTAGAGCATCTATAGTATGGCCAAACTTGTATATTTACATGTGTTCTTGCAGGGCCAGACATACTATTATTGTTGCAACCTGTGAAACTGCAAAGCGGTCCAAGAGGTATAGGGGCCACTACCACCTCCAGAGCAGATTGAATTGTGCATTGCAGTGAGCTACAAAGGCCCAAACATTGTTCTTGCACACGGACCCTCTTCTGTCTCTGTCCGCTCCTATCTTCTTAAATTCATCTGCACATATGTCTGTGCTAGTAGAGAAGGCATTATAAACTAACCGGCAGAGGAATTTATGATACATAGAATTAAAATATGCAACAGCATGAAAACTAATGCAACAATACCAATAATCGCAATACTACTGTGAAAATATTTACTTGCTCTTACCTCCAGCGACATTATGTACATCTCCATAAACATCCTTGGGCAACCATGGTTTTGGGGAGGATCAACTCATGGCCAGTTTTAGAGGACAACTTTAGAGAATTAGATTAACTCTTTCATCACCCTATACAACTCTTTTGAAACTACAACATAAACCTGTCTAAAAAAAAAAAATCACAAAAACAGCCCTGGATTAGATATCTGTATTCAGATTTCAGCTCTGAAGATCACAGAACACAGCTTTTTGACTATAATGTAGAACTGTGAAATGGAACTGTAAGAGGCCTTCATGATGAAGCAATACAAGTAATGTTTTAGTGAAGGAATCAATAAAGAAGAACCCAGCTATTATCGGCTATGGCCATGTGTCCTATGGTCATGATGGCACTGCTGTAGCTTTAAAACAATCACAAAGAGCAAAGAGCCCGCACTGGAGCAAGGTTCAAGACCAGAGCTGGTGCTAATTGATTCCTTTGTCCCATACCATCGATCATGACAATGCTCTGTGACCGTCATTACTGGAAGAGAAGTATTGCCTCTACCCTGCAGGTATCTGTAGTTCTTCTTTTGATTAGTCAACCTGGAGTGATGCACATGGGACATCATATCAGGCTAAATAATCAAAAGAAGAATTGCAGATGTTGGCAGCCAAGAGCTGGTGTTCCATCTCTCGTGCAGCGGTCACAGACCACTTTTGTGGCTGATGCAATGGGACATGTATTGATCAAGTCTAGACTCAGAAAATATAGCTCTGTTTGTTATTTTATGCAAGAGCAAACCAATAGGCTTTAAGACATTCTAAAAATAAACCTTTAATTATGGTATTAAAAGATATACGTCCACTTTAACTATGCATACACTCAGCTTTAGAATATCATGCTACATTTCCCTAGCATTACAGTTTGACAACATCCGCATGTGATAGGTTATTTAACCAGTTAGGCGATACAGCTGCCAAAGATCCAGATTCAAAACATTTATTGCCAAATTTCATATGCCAATGCGTCTCTAATCAGCCGAGGAAAATGCTAATGTAATATGCACATTTGTGTCACTAGCATCTTCAATCACTCAGGCACCAAAAGGTCACTGAGATCTGTTATTAACCTCGAAATGTTGCTACTACACATGTGACATTTCCTTCGCTGGCACGCTCTCACTCTCCAACATCTTGCAAATCACGAGCAAGGGGCAGATGACAGGTGACGGGCAGATTTTAGCATGTGTGCTATGCTTGGACACATCAAGCAAAGCTGTTGACTGGCTGTCTTCTTAAGAGTATGAATCATGTCGCCAGTAGGCCAATGTTTTATTGGCACAGATGGTATGTTTAGCTGCAGGCTAATTCTTGAGTATTTTTAAAACTGACTTTGAATTGTTGCTGTACATCTCACAATTCACAAAGGTTACAGCTGCTGACTTTGAAGATTTCTTTTTTCAAGATGACTTTAACAGGGGAAGAATATGACACATTGGCAATTTCAAGAATCTATGAATCTCGAAATGTGTGGAGTGAAACATTAATAGTATATGTTCCTTATTATTGTAATGCAACTTTGTTGCAATGTCATTTCTGTCCCAAAATAGCAACTTATACTATTTATAAGAAATAACTAGACTTGAGCAAAAATATTTGTCCATAAGCCTTTTCTTTAGAGCAGATCCTTGCAAACCTCCTACTGATGTGACAGCTTCCTGTTACCTCTTTTTATTAGTAGACCCAGTAAGACGTCCTGCGTGCATTGTGTGGCATCATAATTTGTTCATTAGATAAATGTATCCCTTACTGTATGGCAAGTGCCAACAGCAGATACTGCACAGAGAATTAATAAACATAAGGCCAACTTTGGGTGGCATACACAGCTTGGTCATGTCTCCATCAGACTTTCTGCTTCTTAACTATAACTATAGATTTTTCTAGAGCTGTGCAAAAAGATTTATAGGACCTTAGTCCAGCAGCCACGTTGATAGACCAGAGGTGCACCAGTCTATATACTGCCAGATCCACCATCAAGATACTGTCAGAAGAGATCTATTATATTTCTGTAGAGCTGGCGTCCCTATACGCTTCCTTCCTCCCCAGCAGGTATGCCAACTCACTCACCAGGGTTTGTGCACAGCTCACAGATCCC
This sequence comes from Oophaga sylvatica, assembly GCA_033576555.1. NCBI lineage: Eukaryota > Metazoa > Chordata > Amphibia > Anura > Dendrobatidae > Oophaga > Oophaga sylvatica. The sequence goes on from JARQOD010000005.1 coordinate 71,711,183, forward strand.
CTGGCACTCTGCTTAAGGCGCAAGCTCTCTCCTTCTTAGAGGGATAGCGCACATAATCCTAAAGTGTGCCAAGTCAATGGCTGAGAGACACTATTTAAGTTTTTAAGGCACCTTCAACTGAAAGGAACTGCCTGAGCAACATACTACCAATTAGCCTGCACGCTTGCTACTTCTCAGGTACCCTGTCTGTGTATACCATCAGTACTCACTGTTTCTAGTTTTTAGTACCTGCTGTACCGTTTCTCTGCTCGTTCCTGCCTATCCTGCTTCTGCCTTCCAGCACACCTGCCTGATCTGCCTTTCTTCCTGCATCTGCCGTGTCAGTCTGTTACCAGCTTACCTGCCTTCATCACCGTGCCAGTCTGCATACCGCCTGCACCTGCCGTACAAGTCAATATACCAGCCGTACCTACCTGTACCTGCCATGTCAGTCTGCCTACCTGCCTGCACCTACAATGCCAGTCTATATACCAGCCGTACCTGCCTGCACCTGTCTTATCTTACAGTATTCCTGGGGTGCTTGATGTACTTGCCAAGTCCATCCATTCTTGGCGGTTCCATCTGCATGCTCCTTAGGGGATCAGCGGCCTTGTGTCCAAAGTCTGCACTGGAGTAGCACTTGGCGCCCATTGGGAGACAAGTCTATCCCCATTATCAGGTGCTGTAGTGAAATGTCAGGTGTGCAGTTAGTCATGCCCCTTTGGGCTCTCCTTGGGCCTCGGCACAGTGGTTCCACTACCACGGATGTTACAATTTGTAAAGTGCAGCTTACTTCTCTGATGATCCTGATAGGTTGAAATGTGTTTGAAGGTGTCACAGATGTGGTTTGTGGAACCACTGTGCCATGGACTGGGAGAGCCAGGAGGGGCATGACTAAGTGGGCATTGGACTGTTCACTAAAGCCTCTGATGGTGAGGTTAGCTTTGGCGCCCGATGAATGCCAGGTGCCACTCCAGGACAGATCAACCAATGGAGGCTGTTATGTTTCGGTAGCTGAGGAGAAACCGCAAAAAGTAGCCAAAGTAGCAATACACCAGAGAGGCTGGTAACTATTGGATTGCAGTAACCTGAACTAACCGCCACACTAGAAGCATCCGTGGAGCGTACCTACGGTGATCCTAGATGCCTCGTCACAGCCGGAGAGATAGCTACACCTAAAGGCAGAAAGATGAATGCTATCTGCCCCGGAGCAGAATCCCCAAAGAAATAGGAAGCCCTCGAACATGTAATGGCGGTTAGAAAAGAAGAAAACACGGACACAGACAGAAAATAGAATGAGCAAACGCTGGGGCCCAATCTGTCTAGATAGAAAAGTATAGGAAAGAATTCTGACTGCAATCCAAAGAAACCCTGACAAAAATACCAACACTTCTGATTAACAAAATACCTGAGATCACACGATCTCACCACCTAAATCAGATCTCTGGTGTAACACACAGCAACACAGCAAATAAAAAGTGACAAAGGAACAAAACAAAAATGCAAGCAAACAATGAGCACAATTGCAGCGCAAGACCCCAAAAGGAGACCAGGCTGCAGTCCACTGCAAGCAGCAAACCAGCAGTGAAAATCCAACAGAGGAAAAAAAAAGCAAAACACTTATCTGAATGAGAGCAGGAAGCAAGATGTGCTCCAAGCAAGAGCAGGAGGAACAATTGATTAACGGCAAGGCTGCTGGGAACTTAGGCCACTTATATCATACCATTCAGAGCCAGCTGAAGGCCATTCAATAATTAGTTCATTACCCTCAGCAACCACAGGAGGGAGCCTCAGCTCAGAAGTCGCCTCCAAGGTATTCACAACAGTACCCCCCCTTGAGGAGGGGTTACCGAACTCTCACCTGCGCAACCAGGCCGATCAGGATGAGCTCGATGATAGGCACGGATAAGTCTCCCAGCATGGATGTCCGAAGCAAACACCCAAGAATTTTCCTCCTGACCATAACCTCTACACTAGAGTTGAGCGATACTTTCCGATATCCTAAAGTATCGGAATCGGAATGGTATCGCCGATATCACTAAAAAATCGGCGATACCCGATACCGATACCGGAAGTCCCATGTAAGTCTATGGGAACAAAATATCGCAACTAAAAAAACCTCTTTCTTTCCTTGTAAACACTAAATATACACACATAGAATACATATATATATATATACATGTCATTGTGACATATATATATACATATATGTATAGTTTATACACTTCTACATAGTAAAATATCCTTTGATTCAATTGCCGGGTAAAGCCGGCTTCAGTGAAAAGACAGAAGCACCCGACATGAAATGACACTTGGTGTACATAGGGTTAACCATGTCTTTTCATGTCGTTTGCTATCTGATTTGCACAAACAATTAAATCAGACTATGTGTGCAAAATTTCACACCTGTAGGGTTAATTAAAGGTGTAAATTCGTTGTAAAAAAAACTGACTTTTTTGCTACGAATTTACACCTTTAATTAAACCCCTACAGGTGTGAAATTTTGCACACATAGTCTGATTTAATTGTTTGTGCAAATTAGATAGCAAAGGACATGAAAACACATGGTTAACCCTATGTACACCAAGTGTCATTTCATGTCGGGTTCTGCATTTTCACAAAAGCCGGCAATTGAATTAGCGGCTATTATACTATGTAGAAGTGTATGAACTACAAATATAAATATATATATATATATATATATGTGTCACAAATTCAATGACATGTATATATATATATGAGGTGTAAAATTGCTGAAAAAAAATGCGTGGGCTCCCGCCCTATTTTCGCAACCAGACAGACAAAGCCAGTGAGTGGGGGCAGATAATAATAGCCCAGAGAGGGACCATTATTTTTGCCCCCCCCCGGCTACTAACATCTGCCCCCAGACACCCCAGGAAAGACAAATCTATAATTAGATTCGCCCTTTCTGGCACTTTGCCCGTCTATTCCCATTGCCCTGTAGCGGTGGCGAATGGGTTAATATGGGGTTAAAGCCACCTTGCTATTGAAAGGTGACCTTAAGCCAGGTTAATAATTGAGAGCTGTCAATTAGACAACTATCAATTATTAATCCTATTGCATGAAATAAAAATAAAACACACACACTTTAATTAAAAATCATTTTAATGAAATAAAGACACATGTTTTTGACCATCTTTTATTTTACTGCAAAAACCATTTCCTGTAATAAAAATAAAATAAAAAAGCAAAATTATTCTTACCTATCCCATGCACAGTCAGGTCCCACGGTGTAATCCTTCAGAAAGGGTTAATGTTTACTGCAGGGACCGCAGCTAATGCTGCAGCCTCACAGTAAACCCCAAATGAATGAGTTCCTCTCCTGCCTGACAGGAGAGTAAAGGCTGGGTGTCACATAACGATACACCAGCGATCCCGACAACGATATGCACTTGTCAGGATCGCTGGTGTATTGCTACATGATCGCTGCTGAGCTGCCAAACGATCAGCCCCCCTGCTGGGTATCGCTGATCGTCGCAGAAATGTCAGGACCTTTTTTTGATCGCTGGTTTCCCTCTGACAGGCACGCATCGCTGCGTGTGACAGGCGGGAGACCAGCGATCCGCTGGTAACCAAGGTACACAGCGGGTTTCCAGGCACCGCGCAGCGCTTGGAAACCCGCTGTGTACCTTGGATACCAGCTCCCTGCATCAGGGCGCTGGTATCCAAGGTACACAGCGGGTTTCTAGGCACAGCCCCGCGCCTGGAAACCCGCTGTGTACCTTGGTTACCAGCGGATCGCTGGTCTCCCGCCTGTCACACGCAGCGATGTGTGCCTGTCAGCGGGAAACCAGCGATCAAAAAAAGGTCCTGACATTTCAGCGACGATCAGCGATACCCGGCAGGGGGGCTGATCGTCGCTGAATGTCACACACAGCGATATCGCTGGTGAGCTCGCTGCTGCGTCACAAAACTAGTGACTCAGCAGCGATCTCGGTAGCGATATCGCTATGTGAGACGGGCCCTTAAGTGGAAAGCTTAATTGATTGCTTTCCACTTTCACTTCAGGTCAGCCAGGGACACAATCAGTGACGTCAGAGGGAACTGATTAACAAAAATAGGGGTTCCCTTCGAAAAAAAAATGGCGTGGGGTCCCCCCTATTTTTGTTAACCAGCCAGATGAAGCAGACCGCTGAGGCCTGGATTTTCAGGCTGTTAAGGAGCCAAGATCCATGGACCTTGCCAGCCTGATAATACTAGGCCACAGCAGTCTGCATATCTTGGCTGATTAACAAAAATAGGGGATCCCCTCGAAAAAAATTGGCGTGGGGTCCCCCCTATTTTTGTTAACCAGCCAGATGAAGCAGACCGCTGAGGCCTGGTTTTTCAGGCTGGTAAGGATCCAATATCCATGGACCTTGCAAGCCTGATAATACCAGGCCACAGCAGTCTGCTTAGCTTGGCTGGTTAACAAAAATAGGGGATCCCCTCGAAAAAAAAACGGCGTGGGGATCCCCCCTATTTTTGTTAACCAGCCAAGTAAAATGCAGACTGCTGCGGCCTGGTATTAAAAGACTGTCAAGGCCCATGGATTTTGGCCCTCAACAGCCTGATAATACCAGGCTACAGCAGCCCCACATTTGGCGCATCAAAAGATGTGCCAATTGTGGCACTTTACCCGGCTCTTCCCACTTGCCCTGTAGCGGTGGCAAGCGGGGTAATAAGGGGTTAATGTCACCGTTGATTGCACGGTGACAATAAGCCCGGTTAATAATGGAGAGGTGTCAATAAGACACTGATCCATTATTAATCCCAAAGTTATTAAATGTATAAAAAAAAGACAAAGCAAGAAAAAAGTATTTTAATGAAATAAAAGAGACAACACAGTTTTCATTAATTTTATTACTCTCTCATTCCTGCGACGCCATCGATCTCCTGTAAAAAAGAAAAAAAAACAAACCAACAGTATACCACCTGTCCGACGCAGTCCAGAACGACAGTCCCACGACGATCCAGCTGTGCTACATCGCAATGACAGGCAGAGCCTGTCATCACGACGCAGCACAGCTGATTACCTGCTTCCCCGGCGGTGACGTCATCGGACTGACTGCTTTACGGCCGGGATTACCCAGCAGTCACTGCAGTTATCGCGAGAAACTGCATGTGACCGCCGGGGAAAGAAGATTGCGGCCATGAAGCAGTGCAGGACGTGACCGCCGGAGATCTTCTGCCAGGTAAGTGCCGCTGACTCCTGACAGACACGACCGACGGACACTGACAGTGACAGTGACAATCCCGATTCCGGTATCCGATAAGACGAAAATATCGGAACTTGGAATCGGAATTCCGATACAGCTAATATCGGCCGATACCCGATATTTGCAGTATCGGAATGCTCAACACTACTCTACACTTATCCAAATACTGGAGTTTCCATCTAGCAAAACGAGAATCCAATATTTTCTCAACCACATACTCCAGATTGCCCTCAACCAAAACAGGATCAGGAGGCGCAGCCACAGGAACCACTGGCCCGATAAATCTCTTCAATAAGGACTTGTGGAACACGTTATGGATCTTAAATGTCCCTGGAAGAAGCAAAAGGAAGGAAACAGGATTAATAATTTTCATGATTTTATAAGGTCCAATGAACCTTGGCTTAAATTTTGGAGATGCAACCTTCATAGGGATATTTCTTGAGGACAACCAAACCAAGTCCCCCTCTTTAAAACAAGGACCATCAGTCCTATGCCGGTTGGCAAACCGCTGGGCCTTCTCTTGAGAGAGAGACAACCTCTCCACTACCTGGTCCCAAATCTGCTTCATACGCTGCCCAATAGAGTCAACCCCCAGACAGATAGAAGCCTCCGCCTGTCCTGAAGAAAATCGAGGGTGAAACCCAGAATTGAAGAAAAATGGAGACATCAAGGTGGCAGAGCTAGCCCTGTTATTAAGAGCAAACTCAGCCAAAGAGAAAGATAACTGAACACCAAGTTTAGAACAAAATGTCCTCCAAAATCTGGAAACAAATTGGACTCCTCTGTCAGACACAATATTCTCAGGAATGCCAACTTAGGTAATTGCAAAAGATGTATCATCTTGGAAAACCTATCACAGATTACCCAGATAACGGTCATTCTCTGAGAGAAAGGAAGGTCGGAAATAAAATCCATAGAAATATGGGTCCATGGCCTCTTGGGTACAGGTAATGACATTAACAAACCACTAGAACGAGAGCAAGGCTTGGAATGAGAGCAAGTCCCACAGGACTGCACAAAGTCCCTGACGTCACGAGACAAAGTAGGCCACCAAAAGGAGCGACTCACCAAGTCTCTGGTACCAAATATCCCGGGATGACCAGCTAACGCAGAACAATGAATCTCAGACATTACAACCTTTTCCACTGGTCTGGGACAAACAAGTTCCCAACAGGGCAGCGCTCAGGTTTATCCTCCTGACACCGCTCCAGAGCCAGTCTCAAATTGGGCGAGATGGCGGAAAGAACTACACCCTCTTTCAAAATAACAGCAGGATCAGATAACTCAGGAGAATCTGCAAAGAAACTCCTCGAGAGGGCATCCGCCTTAACATTCTTTGTGCCCGGAAGAAAAGAAACCACAAAATTAAAACATGTGAAAAACAAGGCCCACCTTGCCTGTCTAGGATTAAGTCGCTTGGCTGACTCAAGATAAACCAGGTTCTTATGGTCCGTGAGGACCACCACCTGATGTTTGGCACGTTCCAACCAATGTCTCCACTCTTCAAAGGCCTACTTCATGGCCAATAACTCCCTATTACCCACGTCATAATTACGTTCAGTTGGAGAAAATTTTCGAGAGAAAAAGGCACAAGGGTTACTCTTAGAGGTCTCTGGATCCCTTTGGGACAAAACGGCACCTGCCCCAATCTCAGAGGCATCAACCTCCACCTGAAACGGCAGAGAAACATCAGGCTGCCGTAGAACAGGAGCAGAAATGAATCTCTGCTTAAGTTCCTGAAACGCAGAAACTGCCTCAGGAGGCCAATTCACCACATCGGAACCCTTTTTGGTCAAATCAGTCAATGGTTTAACAATACCGGAGAAATTACCAAAAAATTTGCGATAAAAATTGGCAAAACCCAAAAATCTCTGCAGAGCCTACAATGAAGTAGGTTGAACCCAATCACAGATGGCCTGAGCCTTGACCGGGTCCATTTCAATAACAGACGGAGACAAAATGAATCCCAGAAATGAGACCTTCTGTACGCCAAAAAGACACTTTGATCCCTTCACATACAGTGCATTCTCTCTCAAAATCTGGAACACAGTCCGAACATGTTTCAAATGAGAGTCCCTGTCATTGGAAATATCAATATATCATCCAAATAAACAATCAGAAATTTATCCACAAAATCCCTGAAAATATCATTCATGAAGGATTGGAAGACGGAAGGGGCATTAGTAAGCCCAAAAGGCATCACTAGGTACTCAAAATGCCCCTCTGGGGTATTAAATGCCGTCTTCCATTCATACCCGTGCTTAATGCGAATAAGGTTATACGCCCCCCTGAGGTCAAGCTTGGTAAACCAACTAGCACTTTTCACTCTGGAAAATAGGTCAGAAATCAAAGGTAACGGATATTGATATTTAACAGTGATCTTATTCAGGAGTCGATAATCAATACACGGCCTCAATGAACAATCCTTTTTGGCCACAAAGAAAAAACTGGCACCCAAGGGTGAGGAGGATGGTCTGATATGACCCTTCTCCAATGACTCCTTGATATAAGATCGCATAGCACCGTGTTCAGGTACAGATAAATTAAAAAGGCGACCTTTAGGAAATTTACAACCAGGCACTAACTCAATAGCGCAATCATAGCTCCTGTGAGGAGGTAAGGATTCAGATTTACTTTCACTAAACACATCAGAAAAATCAGTCAAAAAGTCAGGGACATCCTGAGACTGGGGAGAGGCAGAAAAAACAGGAGTGTCAGTATTAACACATTGGCAAACCCAACTGGTCACAGACACAGATTTCCAATCCAAAACAGGATTATGAATCTGTAACCAAGGGAAACCCAGTACAATAATGTCATGCAGATTATGCAACACCAGAAATTTGCAACTCTCCTGATGATCTGGTTCAACCCTCATTATCACCTGAGTAGAAAACTGGGGTTTATTCTCCGCCAAAGGGGTAGAATTAATGCCCAGTAAAGGAATAGACTTCCGCAGGGGTATCATGGGAAACCCACAACATTTGGCGAAGTCAAAATCCATCAGGTTAATAGCTGCTCCTGAATCAACAAAAGCCTGAGCCGAAAATGTGGACAGGGAGCAAATCAGGGTAACAGTCAACAGAAATTTAGTCTGAACACTACCCAAGACAACTGAGCGCGCAAAACGTCTTCCCCGCTTAGGGCAGACGGAAATAGCATGGGAAGCGTCACCACAGTAGAAACATAACCCATTGCGCTTGCGAAACTCATGACGCTGAGCCCCAGAAGTCACTCCATCACACTGCATGGGCTCAGGAGCTGGCTCAAAAGGCAACACTATCTCACGCATACCTCTGCGCTCCCGCAAACGTCTGTCAAATTGAATAGCCAAAGACACAGAATCATTGAGACAAGAGGGAACAGGGAATTCCACCATAATGTTCTTTACATTTTCTGACAGACTCTTCTGAAAAAGGGCTGCCAAAGCATCATCATTCCATTTGGTCAGGACTGCCCATTTTCGAAATTTCTGACAGTACAGCTCAGCGTCTTCACGACCCTGATTTAATGCCAACAAGGTCTTTTCAGCTTGATCAGTGACATTAGGTTCATCGTACAATAACCCCAGAGCCTGAAAAAATACATCAACATCATTCAAAACAGGATCCCCAGGTGTCAGGGATAAAGCCCAATCCTGAGGGTCGCCGCGCAGCAGAGAGATGACAATTTGAACCTGCTGTGCTGCGTTCCCTGAGGAGTTAGGCTTTAAGGCAAAAAACAACTTACAGTTATTTTTGAAATTCAGAAATTAAGACCGATCCCCCAAAAATAAATCTGGCATGGGGATCCTAGGTTCCACAACCGGCAACCCAGCAAGATAGGCAGCAATACTCCGAACCTCAGTGGCAAGCTGCTCCACACGGCCAGACAACTGTGCAAACTCCATTGAGAGAAAAAAAAATTCCTCCTCAGCACCCAGAGAAATAGAGGGAAAAAAAAAATTTAACAAACTATTTCCACTTTACTATTTTTCCCTTCTGTTAGTACCATATAATTTTCAATCGGGCCGGTAATACTGTTATGTTTCGGTAGCTGAGGAGAAACCGCAAAAAATAGCCAAAGTAGCAATACACCAGAGAGGCTGGAAACTATTGGATTGCAGTAACCTGAACTAACCGCCACACTAGAAGCAGCCGTGGAATGTACCTACGGTGATCCTAGACGCCTCGTCACAGCCGGAGAGATAGCTACACCTAAAGGCAGAAAGATGAATGCTATCTGCCCCGGAGCAGAATCCCCAAAGGAATTGGAAGCCCCCGAACATGTAATGGCGGTTAGACAAGAAGAAAACACGGACACAGACAGAAAATAGAATGAGCAAACGCTGGGGCCCAATCTGTCTAGATAGAAAAGTATAGGAAAGAATTCTGACTGCAATCCAAAAAGACCCTGACAAAAATACCAACACTTCTGATTAACAAAAAACCTGAGATCACACGATCTCACCACCTAAATCAGATCTCTGGTGTAACACACAGCAACACAGCAAATAAAAAGTGACAAAGGAACAAAACAAAAATGCAAACAAACAATGAGCACAATTGCAGCGCAAGACGGCAAAAGGGGACCATGCTGCAGTCCACTGCAAGCAGCAAACCAGCAGTGAAAATCCAACAGAGGAGAAAAAAAGCAAAACACTTATCTGAATGAGAGCAGGAAGCAAGATGTGCTCCAAGCAAGAGCAGGAGGAACAATTGATTACCGGCAAGGCTGCTGGGCACTCAGGCCACTTATATCATACCATTCAGAGCCAGCTGAAGGCCATTCAGTAATTAGTTCATTACCCTCAGCAACCACCGGAGGGAGCCCCAGCTCAGAAGTCGCCTCCAAGGTATTCACAACAGGAGGCGCAGCAGCTGGACCCAGTGGGACAGACTGTATGGTGCAGCAGACAGAGTTTGTATCAGAGTGCAGCAGGCAGAATTCATATCAGAGTGCAGCAGGCAGGCTCTGCACCAGAGTGCAGTAAGGACTGATACGCAACTTTACACAACATAGACTGCAGAATAGGAAGGTTGCTCAGGTACCTCCCCAGTGAGGAGGAAGCAATATGTACATAATGCCCCACAGCCATTGGCTGGGGAGGAAATAGCAAGTGCACACGCTGGCCCTTTGAGAGGGTCGGAGCATGCGTGCGTGCCCTAAGAACATGGCTGAGAGCCTGACTGGAAGCTTTGCTGGAAGCATACAGAGCATGGGGAAGGGAAGAACCGACCGCAGCACGGGTGAGAGAAGTGACACGCCAGAGACCCTGCCAGTCAGAGCAGGGATCCGGAATGGGGCTAACAGAAGGTGCGGAAGGCAAGTGTAGGACAATAACCATGTACACCATGCTCCAAATTCTTATGCAAATTGGTTTTAAATGTCATAGTGTTTTTTTTATTTTTTTTGTAAATGAAACCCATTGATG
>JARQOD010000005.1:71721893-71858955 GCA_033576555.1 Oophaga sylvatica
TTTTAAAAAATGCAAATATGACCAGCCTTAGGGTTAGGGTTATAATTAGGGTTGGGGTTGGGAAATTAGGGTTAGGGTTAAATTGGGTTTTAGGGTTACAATTGGGGTTAGAATTAAGGGGTTGGGATTAGGGTTGGGTTAAGGTTGGGTTTGGGGTTAGGGTGTGTTGGGGTTAGGGTTTGGGAGCTAAATTGGGGGTTTCATTTTTAGGCACATGGGGGGCCCCCAAAACGAGGGATTAAAAAAAGTCAAATGGCGCTCCCCCCCTTCGACCCCTCCCGTGCCCCAAAAAGTGGTTTACCCCAAAAATTTGGGGGTATCAACAACTCAGGCAAATTGCACCCCAAATTTTGGGGTTCAATTTCTCCGTTCCTTGGAAAAAAAAAAAATGCTGGCAAAAAAAATCATTTTTTGAGGTAAAAAATGATTTTTTTTTTTCACGGCTCGCGTTTATAAAATCGGGAAAGCACTTGGGGGTTCAAAGTGTCACCACAAAATTAGATAAGCTCCTTGGGGGGTCTAGTTTCCAAAAAAGTGTCACTTGCAGGAGGTTTCTACTGTTTAAGCACACCAAGGGCTCTGAAAACACAACATGACGCCCGCAGAACATTCCATCAACATGACGCCCGCAGAACATTACAAAATGGCGCTCCTTCCCTTCCAAGCTCTCCCATGAGCCCAAACAGTGGTTCCACCCCACATATGGGGTATCAGCGTGCTCAGGAAAAATTGCACAACAACTTTTGGGGTCCAATTTCTCCTGTTACCCTTGAGAAAATAAAAAAATAGCGGGCTAAAGAATCATTTTTGAGGAAAAAAATGATTTTTTATTTTCATGGCTCTACGTTATAAACTTCTGTGAAGCACTTGGGGGTTCAAAGTTCTCACCACACATCTAGATAAGTTCCTTAAGGGGTCTAGTTTACAAAATGGTGTCTTTTGTGGGGGGTTTCCACTGTTTAGGTGCATCAGGGGCTCTCCAAACGCGACATGGCGTCCAATCTCAATTCCAGCCAATTTTGGTTTGAAAAAGTCAAACGGCGCTGCTTCCCTTCCAAGCCCTGCCGTGCCCCCAAACAGTGGTCCCCCCATATATGGGGTATAGCGTACCCAGGACAAATTGGACAACAACTTTTGTGATCTAATTTCTCCTGTTACCCTTGGGAAAATAAAAAATTGGGGACTAAACGATCAGGTTTGTGGAAAAAATGTGATTTTTTTAGTTTCACGCCGGGGCGTTATAAACTTCTGTGAAGCACTTGGGGGTTCAAAGTGCTCACCACACATCTAGATAAAGTTACTTAGGGGTCTAGTTTCCAAAATGGGGTCACTTGTGGGGTGTTTCCACTGTTTAGACATATCAGGGCCTCTACAAACGCGACATGGCGTCCAGCCAATTCTGTGTTGAAAAAGTCAAACGGCGCTCCTTCCCTTCAAAGCTCTGTCATGCACCCAAACAGTGGATTACACCCACATATCGAGTATCAGCATGCTCTGGACAAATTGCACAAAAACTTTTGGGGTCTTGTTACCCTTGGGAAAATAAAAATTGGGGTGAAAAGATCGTTTTTGTGGAAAAAATATGATTTTTTTATTTTCATGGCTCTACGTTATAAACTTGTGTGAAGCACTTGGAGGTTCAAAGTGTTCACCACACATCTAGATAAGTTCCTTAAGGGGTCTAGTTTCCAAAATGGAGTCACTTGTTGGGGGTTTCCACTGTTTAGGCACATCAGGGGCTCTCTAAACGCGACATGGCATCCAGCCAATTCTGCGTTGAAAAAGTCAAATGGCGCTCCTTCCCTTGTGACCCCTGCGGTGCGCCCAAAAAGTGGTTTACCCCCACATATCAGGTATCGGCGTATTCAGGAGAAATTGCACAACAAATTTTGTGGTTCATTTTTTCTTTTAACCCTTGTAAAAATAAAAAAAATTGGTTCTGAAGTAAAGTTTTTGCAAAAAAAGTTAAATGTAAATTTTTTCCTTCCACATTGCTTCAGTTCCTGTGAAGCACCTGAAGGTTAATAAACTTCTTGAATGTGGTTTTGAGCACCTTGAGGGGTGCAGTTTTTAGAATGGTGTCACTTTTGGGTATTTTCTATCATATAGACCCCTCAAAGTGACTTCAAATGTGATGTGGTCCCTAAAAAAATGGTGTTGTAAAAATGAGAAATCGCTGGTCAACTTTTAACCCTTATAACTTCGTAACAAAAAAAAATTTTGTTCCCAAAATTGTGCTGATGTAAAGTAGACATGTGGGAAATGTTATTTATTAAGAAATTTGTGTGACATATCTCTCTGATTTAAGGGCATAAAAATTTAAATTTTGAAAATTGCTAAATTTTCAAAATTTTCAAAATTTTCGCTATATTTTCGCAAGTCATATAAATTATTTTTTTACCACTAACGTGAAGTACAATATGTCATGAAAAAACACTCTCAGAATCAGCTGGATTCGTTAAAGCGTTCCAGAGTTATAACCTCATAACTGACAGTGGTCAGAATTGTAAAAATTGGCCCGGTCATTAAGCTCTGTCACTAAAGGGTTAATGTTACACAGCAATTTGAATGATTCGGATACAAAATTAATAAAGGTTGGCAGATTACAAAATGCAATAAAATGGTTACAATTTAAATGTAAGTCACTTCTTTGAACTGAAGCAGCATTAACAGTATGAAATTAAACCCTATCAATCATGGCATTATCCATCTACAATAAATACATGCATGTGTGGCGCCCCTGAGGGTTCAGTCGCCACAGAGGTACTGCATCTCAGCCAGAGATGTGGTATTTCAACTTTCAGGTAAGGTGGAGACACTACACTTGGCTCTGGCAACACTGTATCCATCACACACACGCTTGCTCAGTTCATCTAGCAAAGGGTGTTAGATGGTGGGTGGAGCTTGTGGGTCAGAGCTGGAGTTAGAGAGACGTGAGAAGAGAGTTCCCACTTGGGGAGGAAGAGGACAGACGTGCTTAGACAGCTCTCCCATAGGGGAGAGGGGAAAGATACAACCATGCAGCAGACTCCAGTTTTGAGGAGCTGCTCAAAGAGAGAGAGGCAGAAGGAAGGAGACTAGAGACAGTCTGAGAGGGGACCTTGAGCTGGGAAGAGCTTGGCCCCGACGTGGAAAGTGAAAGTGAGAGAAGCAGAGAGAGAAGCTTCTGGAGGGAGAGAAGTGGTCCTAGGTGCACGGATAGTGAGTGATCCATCCATGGGGCCCGATCTGTTTGCGGAGGGACCAGGTCGCAGAAGAGGACTCGGCCCCTAGCCTAGTGGAGAACTGTATGACTCAGCTAGCAAGCCGACTGCTGTGGTAACTTTAGGGATCACAGACAACAACCACATTCATCTTCGCCGGAGAGGCAGCTATATAGAATCAAGGAAACGCAGAGAGAAGACGTTATCCAACATTATTTGCAGCAGCTGATCTGGGACACTGTGAAGGAGCTGGAAAGGTAGAAGGCATGGGAATCAGCACAGTGAGATGGCCAGTGAAAGGAACACATATATAGAAAAGAGTCCTGGAAAGGTGTTTTCCAAACTACTTGGGAGTTTGCTGAGCCCTTCACGTGGAGGATACTGTGCCAAGCGGGCACCTGTGCACACCAGAACTGTGAGTAAAGCTTTGGAAACTGCACTTGACTGTGTCCTCTCAAGTTTCTCCTGCGGCACACACTCCACCCTGCTACATCTCCCAGCACCATTACTCTTTCTATAACATCTCCCTGCCCTGGGACAACATAGCCTCACCTGTGGGAGGCTTTACCAACTCTGCTGCCTCTCACCATCTGTCCCAGAGGATCTGCACCGCAGGGCTGGTCACCTCTGACCAGATATCACAGGTGTCGTCACGAATACCTTACTACAAACTCTATCATCCCTGTAAATATTTTCCGTTTTATTGGACGCACAGGGCCATGGACCGTGTCACTGCTGCTGTGACGCATCCATTTAAGACACCGGCCCAGTACCGAGTATCCCACTGTCCTGGCGGGCGATCCATTTTGGCATCACGAACAGGATGAACCGACCCTTGAATAAGGGTCCTGTGTGCCTAGCAGAATATGCAAAGGATTAGACCCATTGATGTATGATTTGGACTGTAAAGATGGCGGATATGTCTGCTCCACGAGGTGTGCAGGGAGGCATGCCATCGTGGGCGGCACCCAAGGAAAAGCGCGAAAAGGAGTGAACCTCCCCTGACTGTATTTCTTTGCCACAGCCTCATGGCCGACCACTAGGGAGTCCGTGTTCTAGTCTGGTATGGAGGCAAAGGAAAAAGACATCACCCCTCGGGGGTGGAGAGACACTCAGCGGCGGGAAAAAGCCAGGAAGAAGAAGGGAGTCGACCAGGCAGCCATCATGGAGAGCGGATGGGAGGCCTGAGGAGCGCGAGAAGCCCGAGAAGCTTTGCCCGGCTCCTGCGAGACAGGCTCCAGCTCTCAGGAGGAGGTTGACCTGGCCGGCGCTGGTGCGGGAAATCCAGGAGCTGGCTCAGCGTTTAGAAGAAAAACGGGCGCTTCTGGAGAAGAGAAGGCAGGCCGCCAAACAGAAAGCTGATGAAACCCGGGCACCCACACCACCGGAACCCGAAGCTACCGGATTGGCAACATCAGAACCCGCTGCCACAGGACCCCTTTCCCCGGTACCTTCATTGCTGGTATCAACGGACCATGCCACCATGTCACTGGATGTGACATCGGAGGACGGCGGCCCAGGAGCGCAGGTACGGATAGCGCCCCTGGGTCATGGGATGACTGGCTCGGTCCCATAGGACTGCCACCAACCCCGAAGGCAGGCCAGATAGTGCTGTACATCGCCTGAGACCGCAATATCGTTCCACAGGGGAAGATCCTAGAACCGGTCCCATTCCGCAGCCACAGGCGCTAGTAAAACATCGGTCAGAGATCCTAGAATGGGGAGACCAGAGCGGAGCAGAGCTGATGGGGTTTCCCCTAACGACAGAAGAGATATGCCGCCGGAAAATCCAACAATTTGCACAGGAGGAGACCGGCAGGCCCGAGAGAGGCCCTGCAGAAGAGAGATCTAGCGGGCAAAAGCCAGGCCAGGGAGAGGTCCCAGGAGTATCTGGATCCAATGGGATGGGGCCGGGTCCTTAGCTTTGATCTGGAGCAGGGATTCGTCTTCATCAAGGATTCCCGCAACGCCTTGTTTGTCAACCGGAGGGATGTAGAGGCCCATCTTATCCGGGGGCATCCAGAATGGGACCTGATTCTGGGAGAGCTCGTCTCCTTCACCCACCATCTTGGTGCGAGGGGATGGTACGCTCTCCACGTGCACAGGATTCCCGACAAACTGGCACCACGCCATCGCCAGGGGGAAGAAAACACGACGGCCTCAACCAACTCAATAGTGACACCAGTGGCGGGCGCGCCACAATCTACGGCTCCTAAGCAGGTAGCCGCTGTGAAGAAAATACCGGAAGTGACTCAGGTGGCTGTACAGGCTACCGCGACTGTTACCCAGTGAGTGTCTTCCTATGTGACAGCTCCCATAGCAAAAGACAAGCAGGGCAATCAGCTTCTACCATGGAAGCAATGCAGACAGAATGCATCCACTCAAACTGGAGATAATGTGGCTCTGTCTCCAAAAGAGTGAAGACAAATTCTACTGTTTTGCCTTCAGGTAAAGGACTGTGAGGCTAAGTGCACACGATCAGGAATAATTGCGTTTTTTTCGCGGTTTTTCCGCGGTTTTCCGCGGTAAAAACGCGATAAAAACGCAAGCATTAAGCATCCTATACATGTTAATTGATTCCGCATGTTTTGGCCACATGTTGCGTTTTTTTCCGCGAAAAAAACGCCTTGCGGAAAAAATAGCAACATGTTCATTAATTTTGCGGAATGTAAGCGGTTCATGTGCGGTGGTACCCAGGGTCTGGAGGAGAGGAGACTCTCCTCCAGGCCCTGGGTACCATATCCCTGGTAAAACAATAATTAAAATAAAAAATAATGATATTCTCACCTTCCGGCGGCCCCCGCAGCCTTCCCGCGGCCCCCGCAGCCTTCCCGCCTTCAGCGACGCTCCCGGCAACTTCCGGTCCCAAGAGTCCTTTGCGAGAATCACCCAGATGGCATAGCGGTCTCGCGAGATGCTACGTCATCGGTGTGATTTGTCGCAAAGCATCCTTGGGACCGGAGTTGCCGGGAGCGTCGCTGAAGGCGGGAAGGCTGCGGGGGCCGCGGGAAGGCTGCGGGGGCCGCCGGAAGGTGAGAATATCATTATTTATTATTTTTTTTATTATTTTTACATTAGATCTTTTTACTATTGATGCGACATAGGCGGCATCAATAGTAAAAAGTTGGTCACACTTGTCAAACACTATGTTTGACTCGTGTGACCAACCTGTCAATCAGTTTTCCAAGCGATGCTACAGATCGCTAGGAAAACGCTAGCATTCTGCAAGCTAATTACGCTTGCAAAACGCTATTATTCTGGCGGGAATCAGCATAAAAAAAGTGCGTATTTCCTGCGGGAGAAGTGCGGGATTGCCGCGGAAATTTCCGCGGCAATTCCGCAACGTGTGAACTTAGCCTGAATAGTTTACCCCAGGAGGGGATTTTGCTAAAAGGATGTTTTATTTGTTCTAGAGTTTGCACTTTTTTCTACTACAGACTGAGATCATAAACTGTGGTTGATCCAGAACTCTTATTTTAATAGTTTTCGCACCTATTTAGGTGCTCCATCTTGGTTTTACATGCACTTTAGGAAAATGTTTTAAGTCCCATCATTGCAACTACAGATCCGAAGAAAACCCCGTTAGGTGTGGCTGAAGACGAGGTCTATTGGGCAAGGCTTATGTCTTGCAGCCCACCCAAGACCAACGTTGGGGGTTTTTGAGTGGGTCCCCCACAAGCACGAGGACACTTGAAGGTACCTCATTTGATGACCATTATGATTGTGTATTAATAAAAGTGTTATTATGTTTGTACAATATGCTTAGAGTGAAGTAAGGAATGTTTTATATTGCAGAATTTTTTTATATTGCAGAGTCATGGAAGAGCACTTGTAGATAATGTGTGTGATAGTTATTGGTAACAGATATCACTTAGTGTAAATATGTACAGACAGATAGTTGAGAACTAAAGCACCTTTTTTTGTAAATATGTTTTAAGAATAATAGTACTTAGAAAAGTATTATTGCAGGGACAAAGAAGTACAAATTGGGTGGCAAACCACTTAGCAATGGTTGCTACCCCGAGAACACCTCGGATGGGGCTTGCACTAGTAGACAAGAATAAGTGTTAATATAGTGATAGTACTTTTGTAGAAAAAGAAGCAAATATAAATAGCATTTTTGTAGAAAAGTTATGCTCTATCCTGGTAGCAAACTTGAAAGTTTTAACGGTTGCTGCCAAAAGCACTTTTACAGTAGATAATGTGAGCTAATGCTATTATGTAACGTTTAAGAACAAGTGCCTCCTAGAAAGGGAAGTTGCGTTCTATTGAATCTCTTGTAATGCATTAACAAAAATTTTGTATGTTTTCCTGTAACATCATTTACTCTGTTTCAGCCAGCGGACGTGCTGCGTTTATGTGGCGCCCTGAGGGTTCAGTCGCCACAGAGGTACTGCATCTCAGCCAGAGATGTGGTATTTCAACTTTCAGGTAAGGTGGAGACACTAAATCTGGCTCTGGCAACACTGCATCCATCACACACAGGCTTGCTCAGTTCATCTAGCAAAGGGTGTTGGATGGTGGGTGGAGCTTGTGGGTCAGAGCAGGAGTTAGAGGGAAGTGAGAAGAGAGTTCCCCCTTGGGGAGGAAGAGGACAGACGTGTTTAGACAGCTCTCCCATAGGGGAGAGGGGAAGAGATACAACCATGCAGCAGGCTCCAGTCTTGAGGAGCTGCGCACAGAGAGGGAGGCAGAAAAAAGGAGACTAGAGACAGTCTGAGAGGGGACTTTGAGCTGGGAAGAGCTCGGCCCCAAACGTGGAAAGTGAAAGTGAGAGAAGCAGAGAGAGAAGCTTCTGGAGGGAGAGAAGGGGTCATAGGGGCATGGATAGTGAGTGATTCATCCATGGGGCCCGATCTGTTTATGGAGGGACAAGGTAGCAGTAGAGGATTCGGCCCCTAGCCTAGTGGAGAACTTTATGACTCAGCTAGCAAGCCGACTGCTGTGGTAACTTTAGGGATCACAGCCAATAACCACATCCATCTTTGCCAGAGAGGCAGCTATATAGAATCAAGGAAACACAGAGAGAAGACTTTATCCGACAGGATTCGCAGCAGCTGATCAGGGACACTGTTTGTGAAGGTGCTGGAAAGGTAGAAGGTGTGGAAATCAGCACAGTGAGATATAGAAAGGAGTCCTGGAAAGGTGTTTCCCAAACTACCTGGGAGTTTGCTGAGCCCCTCACCTGGAGGACACTGTCCCAAGCGGGCACCTGTGTACACCAGAACTGTGAGTAAAGCTTTGGAAACTGCACTTGACTGTGTCCTCTCAAGTTCTTCCTGCGACACACACTCCACTCTGCTACATCTCCCAGCACCATTACTCTCTCTATAACATCTCCCTGCCCTGGGACAACATCGCCTCACCTATGGGAGGCTTTACCAACTCTGCTGCATCTCGCCATCTGTCCCAGAGGATCTGCACCGCAGCGCTGGTCACCTCTGATCAGATATCACAGGTGGCGTCATGAATACCTTACTACAAACTCTATCATCCCCTGTAAATATTTTCCCTTTTATTGGATGCCCAGTGCCACGGACTGGGTCACTGCTTCCTTGACACATCCCTTTAAGACACCGGCCTGGCACCGAGTATCCCACTGCCCTGGCGGGCGATCCACGTGTCTATTTTAGTACTCTGTCCGTTGTTGTGTCACAGCCAGTCATGTACCCATCACCATGATTACCCTGTCAGTTTGGTTGTAATGACCTACACCATCCAGGCCACAATAGTAGTCTATGCTACAACAACATTAGGCCACAAGTCTCTTCTTAGTGAGTCGCTTTTAGCACACGTTGCACTGGCCACCTCAGTCCCCTAAAGCGTGGCCCCGGCTCCTTATGCACCGTACTTCTGCAGATCATATCACGGATATCATGAATGTCCCTTAATAAAGTACACTTTCTTCACGCAGCTCTGGACCAGCACATTCGATTCTGGTTCTGTTCACTTAGCTCTGGTCCTGATTCCTCGGTTCTTCTCAAAGTTCTGGTCACTTGATCCTTCTACTGGATCTGGACACTCGGTTCGGCTTTTGGGTCAGATCACTCTGTACTGCTTTCGGGTCTAGTCACTTAATTCGTCTTTCGGGTGTGGACTGTCATAAAGGTGGCTATAAGCCAACCTTGCTGCACCACACTTCTGTCCTGTCACACATTCAGGCCACAAATCTGCACCTTCTCTACCTTCTTGGGCCCTTTATAATTCCTAACTTTGAAACAGCTATCACCTGACCTGGTGTTTCCTCCAATCTCTTCCCAGAAGAAACATGCACTTCATTTCTCAGTTCCTGCTAAAGCAATTCCCTCTGCTTTTCCTTTTATCTTTGACCAGCAGATGGTGTTCACTTGCAGATACTCTATTAGGCATTAACTATTTGAGTCTTCTATTACTGATTAAAATATACTATTGTTCATGGGAAAACCCCTTTAAATGAATAGATTTATATATATATATATATATATATATATATATATATATATATATATACAGTTGAAACTAGAAGTTTACATACACTATATAAAAAGACACATTTGCATGTTTTTCTCATTACCTAACATGAAATCAGAATAAACCTTTCCTGTTTTAGATCAATTAGGATTACCATAATTACTAATATTTGCCAAATTCCAGAATAATGAGAGATAGAGATTGCTTTAAGACATTTTTATTACAGTCAAGTCAAAACTTTACATACATTTCATTGGTACCATTGCCCTTAAGCTGAATGACTTGAGTCAAACATTTGAGATATCCTTCCACAAGTTTCTTGGTTGGTCGCAATTTGGGCCCATTGCTCCTGATAAAACAGGTGTAAACTCATCCAGGTTTGTAGGTTGCCTTCCTTGCACTTGCCTTTTCAGCTTTGTCCATGAATTTTCAATAGGAGTGAAATCAGGGCTTTGTGATGAACACTACAAAACATTAACTTTGTTATCCTTAAGCCTTGTTATCATTTTGGCAGTATGCTTCAGGTCATTTGGAAGATCCATTTCCGTCCAACCTTTAACTTCCTGGCTGATGTCTTGAGATGCTGCTTCAGTATTGTCACATAATCTTCTTTTCTCTTGATGCCATCTATTATGTGAAGTGCACCAGTCCCTCCTGCAGCAAAACAACCCCACAACATGATGCTGCCATCCCGTGATTCACAATTGGGTTTGTGTTGTAAGTATTCCGAGCTTCTCTTTTTCCTCCAAACTTAATGATGATCAATATTCTGTGGAAGGTCGGCTCACTTAGCTGCTCCTCGAAGTAGACACAGGCAAACTGGTAACAGACAAGCAGCCTGTCCAGCTCAAATTAAAATAAAAACTTCATATACAGTCCTGCTCGGGGTCATCTTTTGCATGGCTCGTCTTACTGTTTTTCAGACGCAGGAGCCATCACCTTGATGTGGTGGATGGGCGGTTTTGCTGCTGCAGACATCTCTTGCCAGGAGTTCCATCTGCCTTTGTTGTTGAATTTGCTGTATTAGGAATTTATTAGTGTCCTGCTGTACCTGGTGCTGCTACTGTTGGCTCAGGATCAGGTGCTTGATTAGCTCCCCCATTTTGTCCGACTGATGCTGCATCTCTGTAGCCGCCTTCACCATGAACATAAAGTGTATCCACCACTGCTACACATGTTACTGGAACGTTGCCTGCATCCAAAACACCACTTGTGGAAAGTCCGGTCACTTAGCTGCTACTCGAGATAGAAACAGGCACACGTGTGGCTGAAGTCTCTAGATGGTTTTTTGCATGATAAACCAAAAACCCAAACTGGTAACAAAAAAAATCTTGTATGGATCAAATGAAAATAAACAGTTCATATACAGTCCTGCCCAGTTCCTCTAGGACAACACCTATGGCAGGTCTCGCAGGAGTTAGCAGTCAGGAGACTTCCTCACTACCATACACACTGACAGAGAACAAAACTAGCTGAACATTTAACTCCCCCCAGCCACACCCTGGAAGTGTAGATATGATGGGTAGACGTCTGACCTACTCACCATAAAAGTCATGCCCACATAGCGACTGGATTGCTCTCAGCACATATAATAATGGAGAAAACACTTATGGCTTTCACTTCACGCAGGAAAAAATCCTTTGTGACACATATCTCCCCTCATGTATGGCACCCAATGACCCTGTCACATTTCCATCCCCCTACCAAAATCCGGGGGCTTTGGCAACTTCGGACACCAAACAGGGAATTTGGAAGAGGGCATCTGCATTCCCATGTAGCTTCCTGGGCCTGTGTTCTACGTGGAACCTGAAATCCTGGAAGACTAAGAACCATCTAGTCACCAAGGCATTCTTACCCTGTTTCTCCCTTAACCATGTTACAGAGGCATGATCAGACACGAATTTGAACCTCCTGCCTAGTAGATAATACCTCAGTGTATCCACTGCCCATTTTATGGCTAGACATTTTTTCTCAACAATTGCATAATTTTACTCACATGCCAAGAGCTTCCAGTTCAGATATAGGATAGGATTCTCTTCCTCTTTAATCTCTTGAGACAGCATGGATCCCAGCCCGTCTTGTGAGGCATCCGTTTGGATCACGAACTCCTTGCTGAAGTCTGGTGCGACAAGAATAGGATGTTTACAGAGAGCCTGCTTCAGCTCCTGGAACGCCATCTCTGTGTCAGCAGTCCATTTAACTATGACTGACTTGGTACCTTTAAGAAGATCCGTCAATGGTGCGGTGATTATAGCAAAACATGGGATGAACTGCCAGTAGTAGCCTACAATTCCAAGAAGTGCCCTCACTTGCTTCTTGGAAAACAGATGCGAACTTCTGAATTACCTCGATCTTATTAATCTGGGGTTTAATTTTGCCCCTTGCAACGACAAAGCCTAGGTACTTTGCCTCATCTTTCCCTATGAAATACTTTAAAATTAATTTATTTTATTTTTTTTACAAATGTGACACAGCAGCCGAGATCTGAGTTTGAAATCATTTTGAGCCTATCTTCTAGATTATGTGCATCTTTGTCATCCAATTTCTCAAGGGCATCTTTTATTCCTAGCTTGAGATGCACATCTGTTTCACCTATCTTCTGACAAGCATCACACACTTTCTGGTAATTGGTGTTGGGTAAATGAGTAATCATTGTAGACTGGATCCTGGATCTCGCACTTCCCATAGCCATCCTGTTATTGATCCTATTGTACGTTCCCATTCCCGCCATGTTCATGCCCTTTTTCCTGATCAGTTCATCTAACAACACGTCGGGCATGTTTCTCCAGCAAACCTGCACTATACTAGCAGCATCTGTAGGAAAGAAGGCTTTCCAACAAGTGAAATGTCCCTTACTATATGACGTTATTAACAGAAGAATTTTTGGGGGTCTGTCGATGAGGCCTGTATAACATTGACTACATGCTCCAAACAATTTCAAAGAGAGATGACCCCTACTATTTAACTTTAGCAACAGAAGAATTTATTTTTGGGCCTGTCGATGAGGCCTGTATAACATTGACTACATGCTCCACACAATTTCAAAGTGAGATCTCCCCTTCTGTAGTCGGTTAATAGCATAAAAACAATATTTTTAGTGTGGATGAGGCCTGTATAAATGTTATATAGGCCTCATCTACAGGCCCCCCCAAAAAAAAAAATTCTGTTACTAATGTAATACAGAAGGGGAAATCTAATTTAAAAATTGTTTGAAGCATATCTTCTTAGTCATCCAGCACTCATCCACGCTTAAACAATTCTTTCTTCTGTTACTAACGTAATACATAAGGGGACATCTCAATTTGAAATTGTTTGTAGCATCTAGTCTATGTTATAGAGGTCTCATCGACAGGCACTAAAAATTTTTCCGTTACTATTGTAATACAGTAAGGGACATCTCATGTACAAATTGTTTGGAACATGTAGTCAGGGTTAGACAGGCCTCATCGACAGGCCCCAATAAGAAAGATCTCTACTGTAGAACCTGCTTTGTGTGAAATTTTGCTGGTTTGAAATAAAAACCTAAATTGGCCTGCTACAGGTATAGAAATTTGGTTGTTCAAAAATTGACTATTTTGATATATACTCTAGAACTTATTTTGTGTGAAATTTCATTGAAATAAGAAAAACAAATTGTCCTGCTACAGGTATAAAAATTTGGTTCCTCGGTACTCAGTCCCCATCCGCCACTATTTCTCTCGTTGTGGCATCCCTGCCTTGAACTAGCACGTATATAGAAATAAACTTGGCACTCAACTTGTAGGCAAATAAGAAGAAATTTATTGCAGTCACAAAAACAACGTTTCGGTCATCAACGGACCTTTTTCAAAGCACTGCAATGGATACATAGAGATACATGCATCATGTAATAGATATACTGTGAATACAGCTGTAACATGTAAGAGTAAATACATAAATGAATATAATACATCACAATGGATGTTAACAAATGAAAAAGCCAAATACCGAGGCTAGTAAAAATTGCAAACCAAAGAATAAAGAATATAATGAAGAAAAAGAAAAAAGAAAAAGAAAAATAGTAAAAGTAAAAAAGTAAAACTCCTACCCGACTGCTTTGAGGATACTCTCAAATAGGTGACACTAAAGTCATATGGGAACTATAGAGATGTCTTGTAGAGACATTTTGCTATATTAAATGAAACCAGAAAATAAATGAGAATATGGTGGGTTGGTAGAACAGTAAAGATGAACTAAAATTTAAAGTGGATATGGCAGACATACCTTATGGTATTGGGATGACACCTGGGAGTATACCTATTGTGTCTAGTGAAAATTCCTACCTATTAGGTGAAACATACATATTAGGAAAATGATAACAGAGAATGTCTATTGTAATAGACAGATTAACACCCAGTGTCGACCGTTGATGAATGAATAATGAGACTAGGAATTATGGATGGACATACAAACTTGTACAGTGCATACATTGTTTTTTATAGTTAAACATTGTGCACTATTACAAAAGTGCAGCTACTGAATATAATCCCCAGAGAGAAAAGAGTATTATGGTGTACTTACATAGGAGATATGGACTATCTTTGGTGATAACCATTGTTCACTGTGGTGAAGGAAACCTGAACTAGTGAGACAATATCCAGATCAAACGTAAAACGTGCACTAATGATGAATTGAAATGGTCCAACTAATGTGCACTTACTGGAGATATGCTACAGGATCCTTAAGATGTCATTAGAAGCACTGCGATGGTAAATGGTGAGTAGATAAATGAGAGTTCATCACAGTAGAGCGTTATAATGTGATCGTGACAGAAGGGATTAAGAATAGTGAACTTACTTAAAGCAATTGCAGTATAGTCCTTGAGGTGAGTACACACTGTAGTGACAATGAAATAGTCAAATAAGGTAAGGTCCCATATTCATTATACCGCTATGGTGTGCGGTGCTCAGAGTGCGTTCTTACCAGTGGTGGTGAGGAATAAAGGTGCCGTCCCGTGCCAACGCGGTGTCCACCGCTTGTTGGTGAAGGAAACGCTGTATGTATCGCCATTTTATATCTAAGAGGCGGGACTAAGCGTCCAGGCCTAAGCGGAAGTCAGGAGGCGGAAGTGGGCGGCATTGTTGCGTGCCACTGATTAGACTCTGCGTTCCAGCGGCCATATTGGGGCCGGACTAGGGCGGTAACTATAATGATAGCATGGGTATCATAGAAAGGGGAACGCTGATGATTCTGAAAACACAGTCCGGGTGTAATGGTATCGTGTTTCATTATAGTGGTAGCAGTCAAAGTAGGAAGCAGAAAGAATGGAGGAGAATCCAGAGGCACGTTTTCAAAAACTGGTTCAATACAGTCGACTCTGGAAAGAGAATACAGGCATTATAATCTGTAACATGGTGGTACATAATAAAACAATGGACATAAGGTATAATGATAAGGACAAGTTCAAATGTTATTTATAGGCAATGAGTGGATACAGTTAATGGAGATGATGAATATAGTGGGACACTAAATAAAGGATGAAGGTCATAGTCTCTATTT
Source organism: Oophaga sylvatica (assembly GCA_033576555.1). Classification (NCBI taxonomy): domain Eukaryota; kingdom Metazoa; phylum Chordata; class Amphibia; order Anura; family Dendrobatidae; genus Oophaga; species Oophaga sylvatica. Next base: position 71,737,064 of record JARQOD010000005.1, read on the forward strand.
AGACCTCTTGGAGCAAGAGTTTGTAACTCGTGTATCCAAAAGGATTCTCTCTTTTTGAGATGTTTAATACGGTCGCCCCCACGTCTTTGTAATGTTACTAGTTCAATTATTTGAAATCTCAATTGTGCTATGGAATGTCCCATAGTGATAAAATGGTACGGGACTGGTAGTAACATATTTTTGCATCTTATTGTCGATTTGTGCTTGGAGATCCGATCTCTGATGGATTGGGTGGTTTCTCCCACATAAAGTAAGCCACACGGGCATTTAATAAGGTAAATGGCATACGAAGAATTACAAGTGGAGTAATCTTTGATGTAATATTTTTTACCTGAATGTGGGTGAAAAAAACTATCCCCTTTGAGGACATTGTTGCACTGATTACAGTGCAGACAGGGGTATGTCCCTAATTTTGGTTTGGAAAGGAATCTCTGTGAGGAAGTATGTGGCTGTCCATTCAAATCGGCTTTGATCAGTGAATCACGAATATTGTGTGGGCGTTTATAGCACGGCAGAAAAGGATTTCGAAATTCTTCTACGTTAGGATGTGCTGTTTGGAGTATATTCCAATGTTTGCGTATCCAATGGTGTAAAATGTACACATATGGATGATATGCGTGTACCAGAGGTATACGATTAGTGACCGATTGTCGAATATTTAGTGGGGGATTTCGGGCTTCTGCTAGTAGGGTAGGGGGATATCCCCTTTCTTGAAATTTTTCATACATTTCATTGATTCTGATTGCACTTTGAGTGGGATCAGAAACAATTTTACGGACTCTTTGAAATTGGGATCGTGGAATCGCTCTCTTAGTTGTAAGAGGATGGAGACTACCGTAGTGTAGAATACTATTGCGATCCGTCGGCTTTCTGTAAAGGTCCGTAGATAGTGTGCCACTACTATTTTTAATGACCATGGTGTCTAAGAAACTGACTTGATCTTGACTATGGGTAATAGTGAATGTCAGTTCTGGCCAGGCTATATTGAGTGTATTAAAGAAATCCAACAGTGTATCCTCAGTGCCAGTCCAAATGCAAAAGATGTCATCAATAAAACGTTTCCAAACTATACAGTATTGTTTGAATGTTGAATTGGGGTAAACCACTTCTTCTTCAAAGGCCGCCATGTAGCTATTTGCATAAGGCGGGGCTACATTCGAGCCCATTGCGGTCCCTTTCGTCTGTAGATAGAATGTGTCTCTAAACATAAAAAATTTTTTTGTGAGGACTATAGTTAGTAATTGTGTACACAGGTCTATAATTTCAGGAGACTTGTCAGACGAATGAAGGAGATGTCTTGTACAGGATATGCCCTTTTGGTGAGGGATGGAAGTGTATAGATCTTTAACATCTAATGAAACAAGAATGGCATTGGCTGGTACTGTGCCTAGATTGGTAATTGTCTGTAGAAAATGTCCCGTATCGAGAATATAAGATGGTTGGTAATTGTCTGTAGAAAATGTCCCGTATCGAGAAGATAAGATGGTGCCTTCCGTGTCAACGGTGTTAGAATTTTCTCCAAGAAAATAGATAGTGGTGACAGTAAAGACTCGGTAGAGGCCACTATCGGTCTCCCTGGGGGTTCTCCAAGTTTTTATGAATCTTGGGTAAAATGTAAAACACAGGAGTTATAGGATCTCTGGTAGTGAGAAACTCCTGTGTTTTTGAGTCAATAACACCCAAGTTTACATAATGTGTCAAAGTTTGGTCAATGAGTGATTTAAATTCACTAGTAGGATTCGTAGTTAGTTTGACATAAGTATTGTCATTACTCAACTGTCGAGTGACTTCAGTGACATAGGCTGTTTTGTCCATTACAACGATGGCACCCCCTTTGTCAGCAGGTTTAATTATGATGTTATCATCCTGTCTAAGGGCTTGTAGTGCCTGAAAATCCACTGGTGAAAGATTAGGTGGGTAATGGAGTTTACCTGTATCCATATCGTGCCTTAGTTTCAGAAAAGCTGTATTAATGAAATTAATAAAGGTTTCAACAGCACGTGAGCTATGTGGTGGTCGGAATGTGCTCTTATTCCTTAGACCAAAATCTGTCACTGAAATCATACATTTAGGTGTAACATTAGTTGGTAATGGTAATTCAGGAGCCGTTGCGGAATGCGCCGATAATCTTAATCGGCGGTAGAATCGATGGAGATCCATGTCCATGGTAAAAGTATCGAATTTATAGGAGGGACAGAATGAAAGTCCCTTCTGTAACAGGTTATATTCAGCGATACTGAGGGTGCGTGATGATATATTCACTACCAAAGAGTAATTACCTGTGAGCGTGTGGTTCGAGTAAAGTCCATATCTCTTCTGTCTGCGCCCTCTGCGGGTCCTCTTCTTCTTTGTCGTCGTCTTTGACCTAAAAAACGACTGGGTCTGGTTTGGAAATCACGTCTATCGGATTGAGAACCTGAAGTGGAAGGATCGTTAGAAGAGTGAAAGTCAGCTCTTGAGTTAAATTGCCTAGAATTGGATTTGCTCAACCATTGGTAAACCCTGTTGTTGTCATAATCCTCAGTGTCCCTTCGGAACTTCAATCGTTTTCTATTTTCAGTATCACGTTTGTGTTGCTCAATGTTATTCTTAATACGTTCTTTCATACTGGTTAGTTCTTCAGTCGTACCTGCTGTTGATAATTGGGTTTCAATATTAGTGATTCTGTCCTTGGTCATGGATATTGCTCCTTGAAGGTGTTCAGCAGTTAAGGTCATAATATCGAGTGAGCATTTGTTCAGAATCTGCTCAAACTTCGTACAATACTCTGTCGAATCACTAAATAAAGTTGGACGGAGGGAGACTCGCAAACCCCGGGGAATCATGTTGACCCGAAGGTATTCAGATAAAGTGGCATAATGCAGTTCGTAGTTAACCTGGTGACGTAGTTCACGTTCCAGGTCCCTTCCTCTGGCTTCTCGTGGAGGTGTCTTGAGGAAATCGCTAGAAAGATGCAACTTAGACAAGATATTACTTCTTTCATCAGTATTATACGAAAAAACATTGGAGGTCATGATGACAGCGTGCTCACGAAAGGGTGCAGAACTCTAATAAGATATAGCGTGGCACAGCTGTGTGTGGTGCACAAGTAGGAACCCAACCACAAATGAATATAGAAATAAACTTGGCACTCAACTTGTAGGCAAATAAGAAGAAATTTATTGCAGTCACAAAAACAACGTTTCGGTCATCAACGGACCTTTTTCAAAGCACTGCAATGGATACATAGAGATACATGCATCATGTAATAGATATACTGTGAATACAGCTGTAACATGTAAGAGTAAATACATAAATGAATATAATACATCACAATGGATGTTAACAAATGAAAAAGCCAAATACCGAGGCTAGTAAAACTTGCAAACCAAAGAATAAAGAATATAATGAAGAAAAAGAAAAAAGAAAAAGAAAAAAAGTAAAAGTAAAAAAGTAAAACTCCTACCCGACTGCTTTGAGGATACTCTCAAATAGGTGACACTAAAGTCATATGGGAACTATAGAGATGTCTTGTAGAGACGTTTTGCTATATTAAATGAAACCAGAAAATAAATGAGAATATGGTGGGTTGGTAGAACAGTAAAGATGAACTAAAATTTAAAGTGGATATGGCAGACATACCTTATGGTATTGGGATGACACCTGGGAGTATACCTATTGTGTCTAGTGAAAATTCATACCTATTAGGTGAAACATACATATTAGGAAAATGATAACAGAGAATGTCTATTGTAATAGACAGATTAACACCAGTGTCGACCGTTGATGAATGAATAATGAGACTAGGAATTATGGATGGACATACAAACTTGTACAGTGCATACATTGTTTTTTATAGTTAAACATTGTGCACTATTACAAAAGTGCAGCTACTGAATATAATCCCCAGAGAGAAAAGAGTATTATGGTGTACTTACATAGGAGATATGGACTATCTTTGGTGATAACCATTGTTCACTGTGGTGAAGGAAACCTGAACTAGTGAGACAATATCCAGATCAAACGTAAAACGTGCACTAATGATGAATTGAAATGGTCCAACTAATGTGCACTTACTGGAGATATGCTACAGGATCCTTAAGATGTCATTAGAATCACTGCGATGGTAAATGGTGAGTAGATAAATGAGAGTTCATCACAGTAGAGCGTTATAATGTGATTGTGACAGAAGGGGTTAAGAATAGTGAACTTACTTAAAGCAATTGCGGTATAGTCCTTGAGGTGAGTACACACTGTAGTGACAATGAAATAGTCAAATAAGGTAAGGTCCCATATTCATTATACCGCTATGGTGTGCGGTGCTCAGAGTGCGTTCTTACCAGTGGTGGTGAGGAATAAAGGTGCCGTCCCGTGCCAACCGGTGTCCACCGCTTGTTGGTGAAGGAAACGCTGTATGTATCGCCATTTTATATCTAAGAGGCGGGACTAAGCATCCAGGCCTAAGCGGAAGTCAGGAGGCGGAAGTGGGCGGCATTGTTGCGTGCCACTGATTAGACTCTGCGTTCCAGCGGCCATATTGGGGCCGGACTAGGGCGGTAACTATAATGATAGCATGGGTATCATATAAAGGGGAACGTTGATGATTCTGAAAACACAGTCCGGGTGTAATGGTATCGTGTTTCATTATAGTGGTAGCAGTCGAGTAGGAAGCAGAAAGAATGGAGGAGAATCCAGAGCAGGACGAGGCACGTTTTCAAAAACTGGTTCAATACAGTCGACTCTGGAAAGAGAATACAGGCATTATAATCTGTAACATGGTGGTACATAATAAAACAATGAACATAAGGTATAATGATAAGGACAAGTTCAAATGTTATTTATAGGCAATGAGTGGATACAGTTAATGGAGATGATGAATATAGTGGGACACTAAATAAAGGATTGATGGTCATAGTCTCTATTTAGACCTCTTGGAGCAAGAGTTTGTAACTCGTGTATCCAAAAGGATTCTCTCTTTTTGAGATGTTAAATACGGTCGCCCCCACGTCTTTGTAATGTTACTAGTTCAATTATTTGAAATCTCAATTGTGCTATGGAATGTCCCATAGTGATAAAATGGTACGGGACTGGTAGTAACATATTTTTGCATCTTATTGTCGATTTGTGCTTGGAGATCCGATCTCTGATGGATTGGGTGGTTTCTCCCACATAAAGTAAGCCACACGGGCATTTAATAAGGTAAATGGCATACGAAGAATTACAAGTGGAGTAATCTTTGATGTAATATTTTTTACCTGAATGTGGGTGAAAAAAACTATCCCCTTTGAGGACATTGTTGCACTGATTACAGTGCAGACAGGGGTATGTCCCTAATTTTGGTTTGGAAAGGAATCTCTGTGAGGAAGTATGTGGCTGTCCATTCAGCATTCCACGATCCCAATTTCAAAGAGTCCGGAAGACCCACATACTCATGGAAATCAAATCAGCAGGCTCAGACAGCGTCCTGGCAGAGCTCCAGTCTACATAGCGGTGGATACCGCAAGCTTAGTCACTGGATATTTCTACTGAGCATTCTTATAAGCTACGTTTGTCTTTAAGCAGCACACTTTCCTTGGGGCACGCACCTCTCCCCTTTTTAGGAGACAATCTTCTATATAAAAATAAGTAGTCACTGATGAAGGTCTTTTCTGACCGAAACGTTTGGAGATACTACTAATAAACCTTTTAAGTTGAGTGCTTAAGCCTTTTTTCATTATTAGTACCCGGTGTGGGAACCTAGACTTTAAAGCACCAGTTTCATTCAGGTTGTGCTCACGGTTTTCTTTCATGCTATTATTTTTAGGCTGGGGAGGAACAAAATCCATGGCCCCTTCTCAGTCTGAGAACACCAGCCCCAGCTGTCTGCTTCAGCTTGGCTGGCTGTCAGTAATGGGGGGGACCCCACACAGTTTTTTTAACCTATTAATTATTTAATTATAGGAGTCCCCTTCACCCCTTTCTATCCCCTAATGACCCTGCCCAGAAACCTTCCCCTCCAATCAAAAAACCCACATATATTTCTACAACACGGTGGTGAGAGACAGATTTTATTCACTTGTACTACACGATGATAATATAAAACCAATTGTTAGGGTCTGCGGAACGCACCAAATAAATATAAATAGTGGATGCGTTCGCAGCCCAGGGTCCACCGTGCAGGCAGAGCCTGCTGCTAGTAAGATGGCGGTAAAGGCAAACTCTGTTACTTTACAGAGTCGCAAACAAAGATGCTGTGGCACTATCTGGCGGTATAAGCGAACTCTGTTACACCAGAGTCGCTGCGGTAGAGACGCAGAGATAGCGACTGTGTCCTGTTAACAGCACAGGGATACACAGATAACTGCTGTGCGGATAGCAGTCCGTGGTCATGCAGTCAGCAATGCAAACAAATAACTCCTCACTGGGGAAGCCGGTATTCTAGGGGCTTATTTCAGCCAAGCCCTAAACACGTGCATACAAATCTCCTCACCGGAGGTGCCGGTATTCTAGGGGCTTATTTCAGCCGAGCCCTAACCACATGCGTGCATGATCACACTGGCGCAAAGCACATAATGCAATTGATACTAGCGCATGGCCATGCAACCCTTTTATAGTAGCAACTACAGGACCTGCCAGAAAAGGACCAATGAGAAACTGTTCAAGAACACATGTAGTTTCAGGACCTTCCTGGCGGACCAATAGGAGCTGCTGCAATACCTAAGCTTGTGACCCATGATCTCCAATGAGAGATCTTACCCTGGGCATGCTCAGAAGGGGAAGCGTAGGACTTAGTCCTAAAGACGTCTGCTCGCCGCTGACCAGTACTGGCTACAATAGCAGAACCTGGAGAGGCAGCAGTAAACCTCTGCACAGTACTAGGCTGTGCAAGACGCTGGGACCGACGTCTCTGCTGAGGAGGCTTCACTGCGGCCGGAGACGGATGGGGGACCGCAGCGGGAATGGCTCGAGATTCCCCCTGTGCAGAAGCGGGAACTCGACCTCTAACACCAATCTTACATAAATTCAGTCAGTATCTGATAACACATTATCTTTAAAAAGAATCTGTCAGCAGGCTTTTGCTATGTAATCTGTGGACAGCATGAGATATGGGTTAAAATACTAAATTCAGAGATGTGTCACTTATTAGGCTGTGTGATGTTGTTTACTTACAATGAAGAAGGTTTCATCAGTAGGACATTATCATTGCCCTGACTAGCTTCCTATTCCCAAGTCGTCTGATCACAGCCTCTTTTCTGATTAGAAGCTCACTGTCAACATACAGAGCGCTGTGTTGAGGATGGGGGCAGCTTTCAGAGCTATGCTACATGCTACATCTAAAATCTCTGATCGTATCACACCTGCTGCAACCAGTAAACTAAGTAATACATCATTGGATTTAGGGTCTCTTTTCCTACATGTTGCTGCTCTCAGATGAGTTAGCAAATACCTGGTAACAGATTCCCTTTAAAAAACCCACATAATACTGCCATAAAGTCCTCAGATAATGCTGTAATTTAATTAATAGGTTTTAGTTTGCTCCTGGGGTTCCAATATTTTTGGTAAATAGTGTTTTAATGTCATTTTGCCTAGTTTTCTGACTTGTAAACTCATCCAGGATAACTCCATGCTTTATATGAATTCCCTTTTTATTTTACACTGTCTAAAAAATCCAATCCTATCGTTTGCTCCAATACACTTTAGTTATAATCAGAATTTTCCATTGAACACCGATGGCAAATAACATTGCTGAGAGCATCACTGCTTGTTGGCAAAATCCCTTGATTAATTTGACATTCCTCAGAAGCACCATTTCCACCTTCCAAGGTGTCCTTGGTGGGAATAATTTCATTAAGCGGCTTAACGTTGCCTTTTTTTTCTCATTTGAAGGACAATTTGGCCACACTAAGCTGTATTGTTCCTCGTGATCAAATCACTTAAGCAATATCACTGCTCTGTTACTAAATAGGGAAATGAAATTGAAGCAATACATGGCATACAAAGCATTGTAATAAGACAGTAAGCCTGGCCATGAAGAGCAGAGATTGCATCGAAAGACTTCCATATTGTCTAAGTTTACCTAATTACCCCAACATGATTTCAGATAGGGTCTCATTTGCATAAAAAGGGCAAGCAGCGAAAGATGCTGGAAATTCTTCCACAATGTAGGTCATCTCATTAACTATTACTACCTAGAATTATTTCTACAACCTGCAATGATCCTCAGTCTACTGAACCATCGCACGACCAGCTCTACCCTCTCCTAGTGTATTCTCACCCATCCTGTAGACTGTGAGCCCTCGCGGGCAGGGTCCTCTCTCCTTCTGTACTTGTGTGTCCCTTGTCTAGCACATGTTTATTGTATCTGTCTATATTTTTCCCTTTTCATATGTAAAGCGCCATGGAATAAATGGCGCTATATAAATGTATAATAATAATAATAATAATAATTTATGAGATGTTATAGTTCTGGAAATTTGCATTACCATGAGCCCTTTCATAAGTATTTATGAGTAACCTAGAGGTGTGAGTATTGTTATCAGAAAAACATGCCTTAGTATAACTTTGGTATTATCAAGGAAATGCCTCAAGTTTTCTGTTAGTGTCTATATGGTATGGTTTCTAATGAAACGCTCAAACATTTTGAAAAAAACTGACTGAAGTCTAATGATCTGTAATTGGCTTATCTGACTGAATATATTATCAAGGTTCCTCTAGATCTCAGGAGATTCTGAGGTTCTTTGGATTCAACAAAGGATACATCTAAGCTGTAAAGATCTGTCTGCTGATCCTTTATGGCATTACATTTGCAGACATTATTTAAAGGTACTGCATGCAGTTATGCAATTTTCTTATAAAGTTCATTCTGCAAGCTGCCCTGATTTAGAATTATAAGCTTCAGTCCCAATAGCCTCCCTGCTAGTTTGTGTGGGACTAATTATGGCAAACCATGATCAGTGCTCTTTGTGAATGAATCTTTCAGCAAATTCTGTTCTCCCAAATTCCTAATGCTCCCTCCCTTCTGAGCCCCACAGTGTGCCTAATCCACATTTAGCGTGTCCACGTGTTTGGCATTTCTGTGGTGATAAGAATCAGCCTAATTTATGGGTGCGTGTCTCCAGAAGCATGAGCTGGGCATAACGTACTGGTCACTATAAGGTACTGGTCACTACAAGGTACTGGTCACTCCAAAGGCAGTTTGCAATTTTCACTTGGCAATATTCATTGCTTCTTGTTTCTGGAAAACACCCATAGAATCAAAATTGTCACTACACCTGTAGATAAATTCTCAAAGGGGTATAATTTCCAAAATGGGGTCATTTGAGGGAGGGATTCTGCTCTTCTAACACTTAGGGGCTCTGTATATGGAGTCTGCAAACTATTCTAGAATAATCTGCACTCCATGATGCAAATAGCGCTCCATCACCCTTGAGTATCTCCGTGTGGCTAAACAGTACTGTACAGCCACATATGGGATATTGCCATAGTCAGTAGAAACTGTTGGACAAATTATGGTGCCATTTTTACCCACTTCTGTGAAAATGTAAAACCTGGGGCTAAATGAAAAATTTGTATATAAAAATATAATTATTTTTCTTCACTGCATAATGTTATAAAATTCTGTTCACATGTGGTATCAATATGATTACTGTACCCCTAGATGAATTCATTGGGGAGTGTAGTTTGTAAAATGAGTTCACATATGGGGGGGTTTCTGACATTCTGGCACCTCAGGGGCTCTACCAATGTGACATGACACCCTCAAACCATTCCAGCAAAATCTGAAAACCAATATGGCGCTTATTCGCTTCTGAACTTTGCACTGTGCCTCAGAAGTATTTTTCCCAATATATGGGGTATCGGCGTAGTCAGGAGAAATTGCACAACAAATTGCATGGTGTGATTTCTCCTGTTACCCTTGTGAAAATAAAAAGTTGGCACTAAAATAATATTTTTATTTTCACGGCTCAACGTTATAAACCTCTTTGAAGCACCTGGGGATTCAAGGTGCTCGCCACACATCTAAATACCTTTCTTGAGGGAATGTATAGTAGTTTCCAAACTGGGGACACTTGTGTGGAGTTTCCACTGTTTAGGCACATCAGGGGGCACATGGCGTTAGCTAGAGATTCCAGGAAATTTACGTTCAAAAAGTCAAATAACGCTCCTTTCCTTCCGAGCCCTGCCGTGCACCCAAACATTAGCTTTCTGCCAAATTTGAGGTATCGGCGTACTCAGGAAAAACTGCAAAAAACTGCACAACAACAAATTGAAATGGTGCAATTTCTCCTGTTACCCTTATTAAAATGCAAAATTTGGTGTTAAATTTCATTTTTGTGGGAAAAATTTGATTTTTTTTTTATATTCACCACTCAACGTTATAAACTTCTGTGAATCACCTGGGGGTTCAAGGTGCTTACCACACATCAAAATACATTCCTTGAAGGGTCTAGTTTCCAAAATGGGGTCACTTGTGGGAGGTGTCCACTGTTTAGGCATCTCAGGGGCTCTCCAAATAGGACATGGAGTCCGCTAATGATTCCAGCAAATTTTACTCTCTAAAAGTCAAATGACGCTCCTTCCCTTCTGAGCCCTGCAATGCTCCCAAACAGTAGTTTTATCCCTCATATGGGGTATCGGCATACTTAGGAGAAATTGCACAACAAATTTTGGGGTCCAATTTTTCCTGCTACGATTGTGAAAATAAAAAAAATGGGTCGAAAGTAAAATTTTTGAGAAAAGAGTTAAATGTTAATTTTTTTATTCACATTCCAAAAATTCTTGTGAAACACCTGAATGGTTAATAAACTTGAATGTTGTGCATTTTTTAAAGTGGTGTCACTTTTGGGTATTTTCTGTCATATAGACCCCTCAAAGTCACTTCAAATGTAAAGTGGTCCCTAAAAAAAATAGTTTAGTCAATTTTGTTGGAAAAATAAGAAACCGCTGTTCAAATTTTAACCCTCATAATTTCCTAACAAAAAAAAATTGTTTAAAAAAATGTGCTGATGTAAAGTAGACATGTGGAAATAAGAATTCAAAGTTTGAAAATAGCTATATTTTTCAAATTTTCGCCAACTTTGCATTTTTTCACAAATACATTCAAATTGTATCAAAGGAATTTTACCACCATCATGAAGTACAATATATCACGAAAAAACCTTCTCAGAATCAGTGGGATCCGTTGAGTTGTTCCAGAGTTATTTCCTCATAAAGTTACATTAGTCAGAATTATAAACATTGGCCTGGTCATTAACATGCAAACCGCTTTTGGGGGTAAAGAGGTTGAAAATGAAAATTGCCTGTGCCCTTAAAGAGGTTATTTGGTCCTAAACTACAAGTCTGTAGTCACTCTACTTGTGAATCCTCAGATCGCTCGAACTGCACGCCGCGGAGATTCTCCGATGCCAGTGCACATGCGCAAAGTTTCGGCTACAATCTGACTAGATGGGCGCAGCCTCACTCATTGGTTTTCTATTGAGCGAGGCTAGAAACAGATTAGGCAGAATGTGGCTGGAAGTAGGCATTTTGCATATTTGTAGTAACATGACCAGCGGCAGCAATGAAGAATCCCCAGAGCGCGCAGTACATGCGATGTGAGGATTCACAAGTCTGTAGTCACATAGAATTACTTCAAACTTGTAGTTTAGGACCCGACTTTCTTTTAAGGGGTAAAGCAGCTAAATATGTCTCCTTCTCTGTGAATACATCAGTTCTGTAAAGAGTTGACAGGCTTTTATAAATCACACTTCATGTAGAAGTTACATTTATTCAATATGTGGTGCAAAATAAATGAAAAGTTCAAAAATAAATTATAATATAAAGAGTAAAGTGAAAAACTCTGAGAATATAACGTGTTTGGGGTAATATGATCCTTTTTATCAAGCAGACAAAGAAACCATGCAAATACTGGTGTGATTCTGATTTAATACAATAGGAAATGCCCAAAAAATTATACTTTGTCTAGAAGAAGTGAGGGTCATACAATTACATCTTGCATATACAAAGATCCAGATTCGTCAAAATCAGAAATGTGAAGTAAAATGCTATATAAAGTTGCAAAATGCTTGCGCACTGCAAAGTTGTGCACAATTTTAAAACTTTTAGTGTTTTCATGCCAGTTTCAGGCACATCTGCAAAATGAGAAGAGCTGGGATGGGACGAGGTATGGCAATGCCCGACTATCAAATTCATGAAGAGTGGTGGTGTTTTTCTCTCCAGAAATGATGCTCCAGTCCAGTAGCACTTCTGGTGAGAAATACAGAGGCGCAAACTACTGAGAAGAAACAATAAATTTATTAAGTGGTGTGAGCCTCTTAATTAATTTGGTTCATCGCATATATTACAGCATCTCTTTATGGAGACTGGCATGTACAATGCTGGTTGAAATGAAACCGTTCTTATTTGATTAAAGTAACATTCATTAAAAATATCTAGGTTGTTCTTTTCTCTCATTCACTATCAATTTAACTAATAACATGAATTTTTGAGACAAATAAAACGGCACAAGAGCAATGTCTGGCACATGAATGAGTGGATATTCATGATCATAATCATAAGACAATATAACCGATTTGCAGTTCATTACAGTTATGAGTCGTAAGGTAGTAATTATACACTGTGTGCAGAATTATTAGGCAAATGAGTATTTTGATCACATCATCCTTTTTATACATGTTGTCCTAATTCAAGCTGTATAGGCTTGAAAGCCAACTGCCAATTATGTAAATCAGGTGATGTGCATCTCTGTAATGAGGAGGTGTGTGGTCTAATGACATCAACACCCTATATAAGGTGTGCTTAAAAATTAGGCAACTTCCTTTCCTTTGGCAAAATGGGTCAGAAGAGAGATTTGACGGACTCTGAAAAGTCAAAAATTGTGAGATGTCTTGCAGAGGGATTCAGCAGTCTTGAAATTGTCAAACTTTTGAAGCATGATCACTGAACAATCAAGCGTTTCATGGCAAATAGCCAACAGGGTCGCAAGAAGCGTGTTGATAAAAAAAGGCGCAAAATAACTGCCCATGAATTGAGGAAAATCAAGCGTGAAGCTGCCAAGATGCCATTTGCCACCAGTTTTGCCATATTTCAGAGCTGCAACGTTACTGGAGTATCAAAAAGCACAAGGTGTGCCATACTCAGGGACATGGCCAAGGTAAGGAAGGCTGAAAAACGACCACCTTTGAACAAGAAACATAAGATAAAAGTCAAGACTGGGCCAAGAAATATGTTACTACTGATTTTTCTAAGGTTTTAAGGACTGATGAAATGAGAGTGACTCTTGATGTGCCAGATGGATGGGCCCGTGGCTGGATCAGTAAAGGGCAGAGAGCTCCACTCCGACTCAGACGCCAGCAAGGTGGAGGTGGGGTACTGGTATGGGCTGGTATAAACAAAGATAAACTTGTGGGACCTTTTCGGGTTGAGGATGGAGTGAAGCTCAACTCCCAGACCTACTGCCAGTTTCTGGAAGACACCTTCTTCAAGCAGTGGTACAGGTAGAAGTCGGTATCGTTCAAGAAAAACATGATTTTCGTTCAGGACAATGCTCCATCACATGCATCCAAATACTCCACAGCATGGCTGGCCAGTAAAGGTCTAAAAGAAGAAAAAATAATGACATGGCCCCCTTGTTCACCTGATCTGAACCCCATAGAGAAACTGTGGTTCCTCATAAAATGTGAGATCTACAGGGAGGGAAAACAGTCCACCTCTCGGAACAGTGTCTGGGAGGCTGTGGTGGCTGCTGCACGCAATGTTGATCGTAAACAGATCAAGCAACTGACAGAACCTATGGATGGAAGGCTTTTGAGTGTCATCGTAAAGAAAGGTGGCTATATTGGTCACTGATTTTTTTTTTTTTTGTTTTTGAATGTCAGAAATGCTTATTTCCTTAATTTTGTGTTGTTATATTGGTTTGCTGGTGAAAATAAACAAGTGAGATGGGTATATATTTGGTTTTTATTAAGTTGCCTAATAATTCTGCACAGTAATAGTTACCTGCACAAACAGATTTCCTCCTAAGATAGCCAAATAAAAAAAAAACCCACTCCAACTTCCAAAAATATTAAGCTTTTATATTTAGGAGTCTTTTGGGTTGATTGAGAACATAGTTGTTGTTCAATAATTAAAACAATCCTCTCAAATACAACTTGCCTAATAATTCTGAACACGGTGTAGATACCCAATGCTCATGGTATAGAGACTCACATCAGAAATTAAAGTGATCATAACACTGGAGGGATATACAGGGTGGGCCATTATTATGGATACATCCAAATAAAATGGGAATGAAGGCAATTGTCTATGCTGTGAAGATATGAGATGTGCAGAATCTGAAACAACGGATACTGAAAGCCTGTGCTAGCATTTCTTCTGCGGTGTTGCTATTGTAAGAAGATGAACAGGAGCAGTGCTGCCAGTTCGAGGAAAGCTCTGGGGCCGGAACTATGGGGGAAGTCATCACTGTTGAAGGGGGATGACTTGTCTTTGTGGGGAAAGCCTGAGCACCTGACAGAAGGGGGCAAGGGGGACATAAAAGGAGCTGAGCGCGGGAAAGGGGAAGACTTGGTGGGAATGCGACTACAGAGCAGGAAGAAGGTTGACTCCCTCTCCTCAACTACCACCACTGACACCAGCCCTTTTGAGACTGTCCGACTCACATACCCTTTACCCAGTGTCCCTCCATGAACCAGACCCAGAGCGTGCAATGCAGCAATGTACCGTCTTCTCCTAAACTTTGTGATACCCTGTGAGGCTTTGTCGCCCCTGCGGCCTCTACGGCGTTGTGCTCCCTGTGTACCACGTTCTCCTTGAGGAACCAGCGAAAGGAACTGTAACCACGCTCCAACGGACCCAAGATCAATGAACTGCAGACCAACGGACCCGGATACTTTGGCACGGTCAGGAGACAGTGCATCTCGTTTCTACACAGCAGAGCCAGAGACTTTGTTCACGGATTGTGATGCCGTAGGAAGCTGTTCCAGCCACTCCCCAACCAGAACTGCAATAGATAAGTCTTTATCTTCATTTTTCCCATTCTTGTTATGGTTATTGTGTAGTTCATCATTTGCCTAATCACCTCCCTGTGTGGAGGTTTTTCTTTGAATTCATATTCAGCAATTGCCTGAGTAAATTCCTGTTAACCCCCTTCTCTACCTCCTGCTGTTTACTGCATCCGACGAACCTTTACACTATCAGTGTGTCAAGAGTGGGAGAAGAGGGTTGCATTGACAATCCAACGCAATGGGCAGCACTTTGAACACATTTTTTAAATGGTCATAACTTTTAAATAACTCATGAAAGAATAATTTTAATTTAATAATTAGAATTTGTGAATAGCTAATTTCCACCGAAGCGATGTTCGACTGATGCCACTCTCCAGTGACTTGCGGCGAGTGCTACGCTGTGGGCTCTTGCTGAATGAAGCTAGGACAGCCACTGATATTTCTTCATTAGTGACAGTTTACTTGCGTCCACATTTTGGTAAATCCAACACTGAACATGTTTCACGATATTTGGCAAGCAGTTCGCTAACTGTAGCATGGGAGATGGGTGGTCTCATAGGGTATCTAGCATTGAAATCTGCTGCAATAACCAGGGTACTGCTTTCACCAGACATCAACACATTTTCTATCCTATCCTCAAGTGCTAACCTCTGCGACATGACAATGGCTGTAAACAAAGAGAAACTTGTAAATAACTCATGAAAGAATAAAGTTACGTTAAAACCAAGCACACAATTATTTTTTTGTGAAATTCTCAATAGGTTTGATGTGTCACATGACCCTCTTCCCATTGGAAAAAATAAAGTTGGATGCAAAATGTCCGACTTCAAAATGGCCGCCATGGTCACTACCCATCTTGAAAAGTTTTCCCCCTCCCATATACTAATGTGCCACAAACAGGAAGTTGATATCACCAACCATTTCCACTTTATTTAGGTGTATCCATATAAAAGGCCACCCTGTATAAGATGGTAACATTAGCTAATAGGAGTAATCATGGTGCTAGCACATGTCCCCAAAATCAAGTTCTAACTTTATTGAACCATCATTTTTCATCCAATTTCACTTGCTTAGTCATGATATCACTGCTATATCATGCAGGTTTGCAAACAATAAAACATTAAATAGGATGTGGCTATCGGAAAGGCAAACCACAAAACTTCTTAGCTCTGTGGCCCAGATTCATCAAGGTGTTTATGTCTGAATAAAACACCCTTAAATGTCACAACATTTTGTCCAACATAAAGTTACCCGTCAGTTTCAGCCAGCTCTATTAAAATGACGGATCTGGGTTGGACAAGGCGTGGCTAGATCTTTAAAGTATGCAATCAACTGAAACGCGTCGATGCCACATGTCACGTAACTTGTACTGCTGACTTTGCAAGTCCACCTTGAGCACTTAATGTCAATAAGATATTCACAATTGGTTGAGCTGGATTTTTTTCATATTGTGGCTACATCCTCCCCCAACAAATTCATTAAAAGTTTCAGCATGCCTTATGCAAGAAATATTACTCCCTGAGGAACATCACTGATAAGATGCATCAAATTCATTAGAAGGGTTTTCCCACAAAGTACATTTTAAATAACAGATCTTGAAATAATAACAAGTTCCACATTTTGATGTGGCAAAAAAATGTTCCTTTGCTGAGATAATCTTTTAAATGTTCTCCTGTTATGTTCTATGTAATGGCTGTGTCCAACAATTCAGAGCTGCTCCAGTTCGTGGTCAGCGTATAACACAGCTTCTGACCAAGGGGAGCATATGTCACTTATGATAAGTGAGTACACAGATGAAACTGTAGGGGCTCACGGCTGCTACTTTCTAAAGGGTATGCCACACACTAAACAACATCGCTAACGGGATCGCTAAAAAACGTCACTATTTAGCGATCCCGTTAGCGATGTTGTTGTGTGCGGCATCTGCCAGCGACGAGCTTCCTGCTGTGATCTCGCTCGTCGCTGGAATCGTTCCGGACCCTATTTTCGTCGCTGGTGCCCCGCTGGGTAAGTATATATCGCTAAGTGTGGCACCTTTTTTAGCGATTTAGCGGTACTTTTGTACCGCTAAAGTCGTTAAGGAGATCGCTAACCGCGATAGCGTCCTTAACGATATCGCTAAATGTGGCCGACACTAGCGATATAGAAACAATCCCGCTAGCGATCTCATTAGTATGCGACGCTAACGAGATCGCTAGCGGGATTGTGTAGTGTGGCAGTACCTTTAGGCAACACATTAACATGCCGGCTTTATCACAGGAGCCGGTGTTCCTGTCGCATCACCAGTCCTGTGAGCTCATCACAAATCAAATCAGTGGCATATAAGCTCAGCTGCCTTTGGTGCTTCTACATCACTGAAGGTACTGCCACACTAAACAATCCCGCTAGCGATCACAATAACGACGCATACTAATGCGATCGCTAGCGGGATTGTTTCTATATCGCTAAATGCGGTCACATTTAGCGATATAGTTAACGACGCTATCGCCGTTAGCGATCTTCTTAACGACTTTAGCGGTACAAAAGTACCGCTAAATCGCTAAGAAAAGGTGCCACACTTAGCGATATATACTTACCCAGCGGGAGCGCCGACGAGAAAATAGGGTCCGGAACGATACCAGCGACGAGCGAGATCACAGCAGGAAGCTCGTCGCTGGAAGCTGCCGCACTGAACAATATCGCTAACGGGATCGCTAAATAGTGACGTTTTTTAGCGATCCCGTTAGCGATATTGTTTAGTGTGGCATACCCTTGACATGATTTATGATAACCTCAGAGAGCTAGATACAGGGCAGAAACAGTCACTCATTTGTTACCCCAGGCAGTGAAAGTTGTTATCTCAGAAAACAGTATCTGTGAGCTCCTGCTGTTTTGTCTGTATGCTCACTTATTATAATTAACTGATGCTTGCACCCCTTGGCCAGTAGCTGACATATGTGCTCACCACGAACTGGAGCAGCTCTATATCGTCAGACAAAGCTATCACACATTGTATAGCAGGGGCACATGTGTAAAATTATCTCGGCACAGGGGCATTAACACATCCAATTATGGACATTATTTTTCCAAAATCTATTATTTAAAATGTGCTTTGTTCGTGAGACAACCCTTTTAATGAATTTGGTGCCTTTTATCAGTGGCATTCCTGTAAGTGGGGTGCATCTCTAAATAAATTAGGCACATCTTATTCCTGCATTAAGACTGGCATACAAAAGTGCATACAAAAGAGAAGAGTCTTGACTGAATTGGAGTGTATGTGATCAGCAATGCTAATTGGATGTTCCCTGTGCCCCATGTATAATATAAGGTTATGAGCCAATGACCTGTGAACATCTCTACATTGTGTTTGACTTTGCACACTGCCTTGTCTGTGGCATTCCTTTTTCTGCCTTATCCCTCTATAGGTAGTTTTCCTGAATTGGAGCGTTCATAGAGCTTCTGACTATACATGAGTGCAGATCTTTTGAAATTCAAATTTACACTCTTTACTGAATATTTCTCCCAAAAAGAGGATTTGCAGCAAATAAATTTGTATGAATCTCAATACAGGAACGTTTAGAATTGCTCATAAAATACAAATGGGGAGAGAAAAAGTGAGAGAGAAGCCAGCCGATCATAAGAGCTTACACTTCATGAGGGAGAGAGGAACCCACTGATCATAAGAGCTAGCACTGTATGTGGGAGAGAGAGGACCCCGCTGACCATAAGAATTTACACTCTACAGAAGAGAGAGAGGACCCCACTGACTATAAGAGCATCCACTCAGGAGAGAGAGAGAGAGGACATTGCTGACCTTTCGAGCTTATACTCTACAAGACAGAGAGAGGTGACACTGTTAACCATATGAGCATACACTATGCAGGAGAGAGAGAGAGAGACGATAACCATAAGAGCTTACATCTACAGGAGAGAGATAGGACCCCGCTGATCATAAGAGCTTACACTCTACAAAGAGAGAAAGAGAGGGAGACGAAGGACCCAAGTTGACCATAAGTGTTATGAATGTTTTAGAAATTAATTCTGAGCAGAAGCTCCCTCTGGTGGTTACAAACAGTACTGAACCATTCAATGAGGATTGGCAATCAGGAAGTACAGACTGGCTGGATATAAGGGAGGTTCCCCCCATCATGGTTGCCGGTGATCAATTGTTCTTGTCTCAACGTTGTTTCCTGGTTCACTTGGAAGCTTGCTGAGTCTTGCCTCTTCTCCTGCTCTCAGATAAGATATTTTCTGTTTTTGTTTTTGTGCTTGCCATTTGCATTTTTCTCTGCATTTCTGTGAGGTTGGCCAGGTTCCCCTCCCCGGGGGGCTTGGGCTCCTCTCGGTTTCTCTGGAGCCACTGTTGTTTGTTCATTTGCTTTTTCCAGTTTTTTCTGTAGCTGCGGCTTAGTTTTGTTACACCAGAGAACTAATTTAGGTGGTAGAGGTCGTGTGATCTCAGGTGTTTTTGCAATTAGTAGCGTTGGCTTTTTTTTAGGGTTTTTTGGAATTGCAGTAAGTATCTTCCTATCCTTTTCTGTCTAGGCAGATTGGGCCCCAGCGTTTGCCCATACTATTTTCTGTCTGTGTCTGTATTTCCTCTTGTCTAACCGCCTGTTGTGAATGGACTTGAAATGAGTTCTGAGCAGAGGCTCCCTCTGGTGGTTACAAGCGGTACTGAACTGTCCAGTGAAGATTGTGAGGATTGGGAATCAGGTGTTACTGACTGGTCTTATTTAAGGGAGTCGCCTTCCCATCAGGGTTGCCGGTGATCAATTGTTCTGGTCTCAATCCTTGATTCCTGTTTCCTTTGTAGCCTGCTGTGTCTGCATCTCCTGCTAACAGATAAGACGTTTTCTTCTTTTTGTTTTTGTGCTTGATTTTTGCATTTTGTCCTGCACTTCTGTGAGGGCCTTCAGGGTCCCCTCCGGGGGCTTTTTCCCTCTCAGTTTAGTTCAGCCACTGATGTTTTGTACATTTGCTTTTTTCCAGTTTTTTCAGTGGCTGCTGTTTTGATTTTGTTACACCAAGAACTAATTTAGGTGGTAGAGGTCGTGTGATCTCAGGTGTTTTTGAAATTAGTAGAGTTGGTGCTTTTCAGGGTTTTTTGGGATTGCAGTAAGTGCCCTTCCTATCCTTTTCTATTTAGATAGTTTGGGCCCCAACGTTTGCTCATACTATTTTCTGTCTGTGTCAGTATTTCTTCTTGTCTAACCGCCATTACATGTTTGGGGGCTTTCTATGTTCTTTGGGGATCTGCTCCGGGGCAGATAGCTTTCCTCTTTCTATCTTTAGGTATAGTTAGTTTCTCGGGCTGTGACGAGGCTTCTAGGACCAAGTAGGAACGCTCCACGGCTGCCTCTAGTTGTGGTGGTTAGTCAGGGTACTGCAATCTCATAGATTCCAACTGCTCTGGTGTATTGCCTTTTTACCTGCACTCCTCAGCTACCAAATCATAACAGTATCACCGGTCCAAACTGAAATTTATATGGTACTCACAGAAGGGAAAAATATTGTGAAAGAAAAAAAAAAGGTTGTCAGAGTTGTCAGAGATATTTTTCTGTTTGTTGCATTTTTTTTTCCCTCTGTATCTCTGGGTGCTGGGGAGGATTTTTTTTTTTTTTCTCTCAATGGAGTTTGCACAGTTGTCTGGCCGTGTGGATCAGCTTGCCACTGAGGTTCGGAGTATTGCTACCTATCTTGCTAGGTTGCCTGTTGTGGAACCTAGGATTCCCATGCCAGATTTGTTTTTGGGGGATCGAGCCAAGTTTCTGAATTTCAAAAATAATTGTAAATTGTTGTTTGCCTTAAAATCTAAGTCCTCAGGGAACGCAGCGCAGCAGGTTCAAATTGTCATCTCTCTCCTGCGCGGCGATTCTCAGGATTGGGCTTTTTCCCTGACACCTGGGGATCCTGTTTTGAATGATGTTGATGCATTTTTTCAGGCCTTGGGGTTATTGTACGATGAGCCTAATGTCACTGATCAAGCTGAAAAAGCCTTGTTGGCATTAAATCAGGGGATTGATGACGCTGAGTTATACTGTCAGAGATTCCGCAGGTGGGCAGTCCTGACCAAATGGAATGACGACGCTTTGGCAGCCCTTTTTCGGAAGGGTCTGTCAGATAATGTAAAGGATGTTATGGTGGGATTCCCTGTCCCCTCTGGTCTCAATGATTCTATGTCATTAGCGATTCAAATTGACAGACGTTTGCGTGAGCGTAGAGGTATGCGTGGAAGTGTTGCCTTGTGAACCAGCTTCTGAGCCCATGCAGTGTGATGGAGTGGCTTCTGGGGCACAGCGTCATGAGTTTCAAAACGCAATGGGTTATGTTTCTACTGTGGTGATGCCTCTCATGCTATTTCAGTCTGCCCTAAGCGGGGAAGACGTTTTGCACGCTCAGTTGTCTTGGGTAGTGTTCAGACTAAGTTTTTATTAACTGTTACTCTGATATGCTCTCTGTCCTCATTTTCTGCTCAGGCTTTCGTTGATTCGGGAGCAGCTATTAACCTGATGGATTTTGATTTTGCTAAACGTTGCGGGTTTCCCTTGATACCCCTACAGAAGTCTATTCCCCTACTGGGGATCGATTCTACCCTTTGGCTGAGAATAAACCTCAGTTCTCTACTCAGGTGATAATGAGGGTGGAACCTGATCATCAGGAGAGCTGCAAATTTTTGGTACTTTATAATCTGCATGACATTATCGTGCTGGGTTTCCCTTGGTTACAGTCTCATAATCCTGTTTTGGATTGGAAATCTGTGTCTGTAACCAGTTGGGGCTGCCAATGTTTTAATACCAACACTCCTGTTTTTTCTGCCTCCTCCCAGGCTCAGGATGTTCCTGACTTTTTGATTGATTTTTCTGATGTGTTTAGCGAAAGTAAATCTGCATCTTTGCCTCCCCATAGGAGCTATGACTGCGCTATTGAATTAGTGCCTGGTAGTAAATTCCCTAAAGGTCGCCTTTTTAACTTGTCTGTACCTGAACATGACGCTATGCGGTCTTATATCAAGGAGTCATTGGAGAAGGGTCATATCAGACCATCATCTTCACCCTTAGGTGCCGGTTTTTTCTTTGTGGCCAAAAAGGATGGTTCATTAAGGCCGTGTATTGATTATTGTCTTTTGAACAATATTACTGTGAAATATCAATATCCGTTACCCTTGATTTCTGACCTGTTTTCCAGGGTGAAAAACGCTACTTGGTTTACCAAGCTTGACCTCAGGGGGGCATATAACCTTATTCGCATTAAGCACGGGGATGAATGGAAGACGGCATTTAACACCCCTGAGGGGCATTTTGAGTACCTTGTGATGCCGTTTGGGCTCACTAATGCTCCTTCTGTCTTCCAGTCCTTCATGAATGACATTTTCAGGGATTTTGTGGATAAATTTCTGATTGTTTATTTGGATGATATCTTGATTTTTTCTAATTACTGGGACTCTCATGTGAAACATGTTCGAACTGTATTCCAGATTTTGAGAGAGAATGCTCTGTATGTGAAGGGATCAAAGTGTCTTTTTGGCGTACAGAGGATCTCATTTTTGGGATTCATTTTGTCCCCATCTGTTATTGAAATGGACCCGGTCAAGGTTCAGGCCATCTGTGATTGGGTCCAACCTACTTCATTAAAGGCTCTTCAAAGATTTTTGGGTTTTGCCAATTTTTATCGTTAATTTATTGGTAATTTCTCGGTTATTGTTAAACCATTAACTGATTTGACCAAAAAGGGTTCTGATGTGGTGAATTGGCCTCCTGAGGCAGTCTCTGCATTTCAGGAACTTAAGTAGAGATTCACTTCTGCTCCTGTTCTACGGCAGCCTGATGTTTTCTCTGCCATTTCAGGTGGAGGTTGATGCCTCTGAAATTGGGGCAGGTGCCGTTTTATCCCAAAGAGATCCAGAGACCTCTAAAAGTAACCCTTGTGCCTTTTTCTCTCGAAAATTTTCTCCTACTGAACGTAATTATCACGTGGGTAATCGGGAGTTATTGGCCATGAAGTGGGCTTTTGAAGAGTTGAGACATTGGCTGGAGGGAGCCAAACATCAGGTGGTGGTCCTTACTGACCATAAGAATCTGGTTTATCTGGAATCTGCCAAGCGACTTAATCCTAGACAGGCCAGGTGGGCCTTGTTTTTCACACGTTTTAATTTTGTGGTTTCCTTTCTTCCTGGCACTAAAAATTTTAAGGCGGATGCCCTCTCGAGGAGTTTCCTTGCGGACTCTCCTGAGGTATCTGATCCTTCTGTTATTTTGAAAGAAGGTGTAGTTCTTTCCGCCATCTCGCCCAATTTGAGACTGGCTCTGGAGGGGTGTCAGGAGGATAGGCCCGAGCTCTGCCCTGTTGGGAAATTGTTTGTCCCGGACCAGTGGAAAAAGAGTGTGACGTCTGAGATTCATTGTTCCGCGTTGGCCTGTCATCCCGGAATTTTTGGTACCAGAGACTTGGTTAGTCGGTCCTTTTGGTAGCCTACCTTGTCTCGTGATGTCAGGGAATTTGTGCAGTCCTGCGGGACTTGCTCTCGCTCCAAGCCTTGCTCTCGCTCTAGTGGTTTGTTGATGCCATTGCCTGTGTCCAAGAGACCATGGACCCATATCTCTATGGATTTCATTTCCGACCTCCCTGTTTCTCAGAGAATAACCGTCATCTGGGTGATTTGTGATAGGTTTTCCAAGATGATACATCTTGTGCCATTACCTAAGTTGCCTTCCTCCACTGAATTGGTGCCTTTGTTCCTTCAGCATGTGGTTCGTTTACACGGCATTCCTGAGAACATTGTGTCTGACAGAGGAGTCCAGTTTGTTTCCAGATTTTGGAGGACCTTTTGTTCTAAGCTTGGTGTTCAGTTGTCTTTCTCCTCGGCGTTTCATCCTCAGACCAATGGTCAAACTGAGAGAACAAACCAGACATTGGAGACTTATCTAAGATGCTTTGTGTCTGCTGATCAGGATGACTGGGTCTCTTTTTTGCCTTTGGCTGAGTTTGCTCTTAATAATAGGGCTAGCTCTGCCACTTTGATGTCTCCATTTTTCTGTAATTCTGGGTTTCACCCTCGATTTTCTTCAGGACAGACGGAAGCTTCTGCCTGTCCAGGTGTTGACTCTGTTGTGGAGCGTATGCAACAGATTTGGGACCAGGTAGTGGAGAGGTTGTCCCTCTCTCAGGAGAGGGCCCAGCGGTTTGCTAACCGGCATAGGACTGATGGTCCTCGGTTTAAAGTGGGGGACTTGGTCTGGTTGTCCTCAAAAAATATTCCTATGAGAGTGGCATCTCCTAAATTTAAGCCTAGGTTCATTGGACCTTATAAGATCATGGAGATTCTTAATCCTGTTTCTTTTCGTTTGCTTCTTCCAGGGACATTTAAGATCCATAACGTGTTCCACAAGTCCTTGTTGAAGAGGTTTGTTGAGCCAGTGGTTCCTACTGCTTTGCCTCCTGACCCTGTTCTGGTTGAGGGCAATATGGAGTTTGTGGTTGAGAAAATATTGAATTCTCGTTTTTCTAGACGGAAACTCCAGTATTTGGTTAAGTGGAGAAGTTATGGTCAGGAAGACAATTCTTGGGTGTTTGCTTCGACATCCATGCTAGGAGACTCATCCGTGCGTATCATAGAACTCATCCTGACCGACCTGGTTGCTCAAGTGAGGGTTCGGTGACCCCTCCTCAAGGGGGGGGTACTGTTGTGAATGGACTTGAAATGAGTTCTGAGCAGAGGCTCCCTCTGGTGGTTACAAGCGGTACTGGACTGTCCAGTGAAGATTGTGAGGATTGGGAATCAGGTGTTACTGACTGGTCTTATTTAAGGGAGTCGCCTTCCCATCAGGGTTGCCGGTGATCAATTCTTCTGGTCTCAATCCTTGATTCCTGTTTCCTTTGTAGCCTGCTGTGTCGTGTCTGCATCTCCTGCTAACAGATAAGACGTTTTCTTCTTTTTGTTTTTGTGCTTGATTTTTGCATTTTGTCCTGCACTTCTGTGGGGGCCTTCAGGGTCCCCTCCGGGGGCTTTTTCCCTCTCAGTTTAGTTCAGCCACTGATGTTTTGTACATTTGCCTTTTTCCAGTTTTTTCAGTGGCTGCTGTTTTGATTTTGTTACACCAGAGAACTAATTTAGGTGGTAGAGGTCGTGTGATCTCAGGTGTTTTTGAAATTAGTAGAGTTGGTGCTTTTCAGGGTTTTTTGGGATTGCAGTAAGTGCCCTTCCTATCCTTTTCTATTTAGATAGTTTGGGTCCCAACGTTTGCTCATACTATTTTCTGTCTGTGTCAGTATTTCTTCTTGTCTAACCGCCATTACATGTTTGGGGGCTTTCTATGTTCTTTGGGGATCTGCTCCGGGGCAGATAGCTTTCCTCTTTCTATCTTTAGGTATAGTTAGTTTCTCGGGCTGTGACAAGGCGTCTAGGACCAACGTAGGAACGCTCCACGGCTGCCTCTAGTTGTGGTGGTTAGTCAGGGTACTGCAATCTCATAGATTCCAACTGCTCTGGTGTATTGCCTTTTTACCTGCACTCCTCAGCTACCAAATCATAACAACCGCCATTACATGTTTGGGGGCTTCCTATGTTGTTTGGGGATCTGCTCCGGGGCAGATAGCTTTCCTCTTTCTATCTTTAGGTGTAGTTAGCCTCTCAGGCTGTGACGAGGCGTCTAGGACCAACGTAGGAACGCTCCACAGCTGCCTTTAGTTGTGGTGGTTAGTCAGGGTACTGCAATCCAGTAGATTCCAACCTCTCTGGTGTATTGCCGTTTTTGCCTGCTCTCCTCAGCTACCAAAACATAACAGTATCACCGGCCCAAACTGAAAATTATATGGTACTCACAGAAGAGAAAAATAGTGTGGAAAGAAAAAAGTTGTCAGAGTTGTCAGAAATTTTTTTTTTTTCTTCTGCATTTTTTTTCCCTCTTTTTCCCTGGGTGCTGGGGAGGATTTTTTTTTTCTCTCAGTGGAGTTTGCACAGTTGTCTGGCCGTGTGGATCAGCTTGCCACTGAAGTTCGGAGTATTGCTACCTATCTTGCAGGGTTGCCGGTTGTGGAACCTAGGATCCCCATGCCAGATTTGTTTTGGGGGGATCGAGCTAAATTTCTGAATTTCAACAATAACTGTAAGTTGTTTTTTTGCCTTAAAACCTAAGTCCTCAGGGAACGCAGCACAGCAGGTTCAAATTGTCATCTCTCTCCTGCGCGGCGATCCTCAGGATTGGGCTTTTTCCCTGACACCTGGGGACCCTGTTTTGAGTAATGTTGATGCATTTTTTCTGGCTCTGGGGTTATTGTACGATGAACCTAATGTCACTGATTAAGCTGAAAAAACCTTGTTGGCATTAAATCAGGGGCTTGAGGACGCTGAGTTGTACTGTCAGAAATTCCTAAAGTGGGCAGTTCTGACCAAATGGAATGATGATGCTTTGGCAGCCCTTTTTCGGAAGGGTCTGTCAGAGAATGTAAAAGATGTTATGGTGGGTTTCCCTGTTCCCTCTGGTCTCAATGATTCTATGTCATTAGCGATTCAAATTGACAGACGTTTGCGTGAGCATAGAGGTATGCGTGGAATAGTGTTGCCTTGTGAACCAGCTTCTGAGCCCATGCAGTGTGATGGAGTGGCTTCTGGGGCACAGCGTCATGAGTTTCGAAAACGCAATGGGTTATGTTTCTACTGTGGTGATGCCTCTCATGCTATTTCAGTCTGCCCTAAGCGGGGAAGACGTTTTGCACGCTCAGTTGTCTTGGGTAGTGTTCAGACTAAATTTCTGTTGACTTACCTGATTTGCTCCCTGTCCACATTTTCTGCTCAGGCTTTTGTTGATTCAGGAGCAGCTATTAACCTGATGGATTTTGATTTTGCTAAACGTTGTGGGTTTCCCTTGATACCCCTACGGAAGTCTATTCCCCTAATGGGGATTGATTCTACCCCTTTGGCTGAGAATAAACCCCAGTTCTCTACTCAGGTGATAATGAGGGTTGAACTTGATCATCAGGAGAGTTGCAAATTTTTGGTGCTGTATAATCTGCATGACATTATTGTACTAGGTTTCCCTTGGTTGCAGTCTCATAATCCTGTTTTGGATTGGAAATCTGTGTCTGTAACCAGTTGGGGCTGCCAATGTGTTAATGCCAACACTCCTGTTTTTCTGCCTCTCCAAAGGCTCAAGATGTGCCTGACTTTTGACTGATTTTAATGATGTGTTTAGCGAAAGTAAATCTGCATCCTTGCCCCCCATAGGAGCTATGACTGCGCTATTGAATTAGTGCCTGGTAGTAAATTCCCTAAAGGTCGCCTTTTTAACTTGTCTGTACCTGAACATGACGCTATGCGGTCTTATATCAAGGAGTCATTGGAGAAGGGTCATATCAGACCATTCTCTTCACCCTTGGGTGCTGGTTTTTTCTTTGTGGCCAAAAAGGATGGTTCATTAAGGCCGTGTATTGATTATCGTCTCTTGAACAATATCACTGTGAAATATCAATATCCGTTACCCTTGATTTCTGACCTGTTTTCCAGGGTGAAAAGTGTTACTAGGTTTACCAAGATTGACCTCAGGGGGGCGTATAACCTTATTCGCATTAAGCACGGGGATGAATGGAAGACGGCGTTTAATACCCCAGAGGGGCATTTTGAGTACCTAGTGATGCCCTTTGGGCTCACTAATGCTCCTTCCGTCTTCCAGTCCTTCATGAATTACATTTTCAGGGATTTTGTGGGTAAATTTCTGATTGTTTATTTGGATGATATCTTGATTTTTTCCAATGACTGGGACTCTCATGTGAAACATGTTCGGACTGTGTTCTAGACTTTGAGAGAGAATGCTCTGTATGTGAAGGGATC
Source organism: Oophaga sylvatica (assembly GCA_033576555.1). Taxonomy (NCBI): domain Eukaryota; kingdom Metazoa; phylum Chordata; class Amphibia; order Anura; family Dendrobatidae; genus Oophaga; species Oophaga sylvatica. Next base: position 71,764,832 of record JARQOD010000005.1, read on the forward strand.
AAAGTGTCTTTTTGGCGTACAGAGGATCTCATTTCTGGGATTCATTTTGTCTCCATCATAGCATATACAAAATGGGAGGAATAGGGCTAAGTAACAGCACATGTGAAAAAGACTTGGGTATACTAATTGATCACAGACTTAACATGAGTCAACAGTGTGATGCAGCAGCAAAAAGGCAAATGCAATTCTAGGATGTATCAACAGAAGCATACAGTCTAGATCACTTGAGGTCATTATTGCCCTCTACTCCTCTTTGGTCAGACCTCATCTGGAATACTGTGTCCAGTTTTGGGCACCACATTTTAAAAAAGACATCAACAAACTGGAGCAAGTTCAGAGAAGAGCCACCAGAATGGTGACCGGTCTGCAAACCATGTCCTATGAGGAACGGTTGCAGGATTTGGGAATGTTTAGCTTGCAAAAAAGAAGACTGAGAGGAGACTTAATAGCTGTCTACAAATATCTCAAGGGCTGTCACATTGTAGAAGGACCATCTTTATTCTCATTTGCACAAGGAAAGACTAGAAGCAATGGGATGAAACTGAATGGGAGGAGACACAGATTAGATATTAGAAAAAACTTTTTGACAGTTAGGGTGATCAATGAGTGGAACAGGCTGCCACAAGAGGTGGTGAGTTCTCCTTCAATGGAAGTCTTCAAACAGAGGCTGGATAGACATCTGTCTGGGATGATTTAGAGAATCCTGCTTTGAGCAGGGGGTTGGACCAGAAGGCCCAGGAGGTCCCTTCCAACTCTACCATTCTATGATTCTATGTTATTGAAATGGACCCGGTCAAGGTTCAGGCCATCTGTGATTGTGTCCAACCTACTTCATTAAAGGCTCTTCAGAGATTCTTGGGTTTTGCCAATTTTTATCGTAAATTTATTGGTAATTTCTCTGTTATTGTTAAACCATTGACTGATTTGACCAAAATGGGTTCTGATGTGGTGAAATGGCCTCCTGAGGCAGTCTCTGCGTTTCAGGAACTTAAGCAGAGATTCACTTCTGCTCCTGTTCTACGGCAGCCTGATGTTTCTCTGCCATTTCAGGTGGAGGTTGATGCCTCTGAAATTGGGGCAGGTTCCGTTTTGTCCCAAAGAGATCCTGAGACCTCTAAAAGTAACCCTTGTGCTTTTTTCTCTCGAAAATTTTCTCCAACTGAACGTAATTATGACGTGGGTAATCGGGAGTTATTGGTCATGAAGTGGGCTTTTGAAGAGTGGAGACATTGGCTGGAGGGAGCCAAACATCAGGTGGTGGTCCTCACGACCATAAGAATCTGGTTTATCTGGAATCAGCCAAGCGACTTAATCATAGACAGGCCAGGTGGGCCTTGTTTTTCACACGTTTTAATTTTGTGGTTTCCTTTCTTCCTGGCACTAAGAATGTTAAGGCGGATGCCCTCTCGAGGAGTTTCCTTGCGGACTCTCCTGAGTTATCTGATCCTGCTGTTATTTTGAAAGAGGGTGTAGTTCTTTCCGCCATCTTGCCCAATTTGAGACTGGCTCTGGAGAGGTGTCAGGAGGATAAACCTGAGTGCTGCCCTGTTGGGAAATTGTTTGTCCCAGACCAGTGGAAGAAGATTGTGATGTCTGAGATTCATTGTTCCGCATTGGCCGGTCATCCCAGAATTTTTGGTACCAGAGACTTGGTGAGTCGGTCATTTTGGTGGCCTACTTTGTCTCGTGACGTCAGGGAGTTTGTGCAGTCCTGTGGGACTTGCTCTCTCTCCAAGCCTTGCTCTCGCTCTAGTGGTTTGTTGATGCCATTGCCTGTGTCCAAGAGACCATGGACCCATATCTCTATGGATTTTATTTCCGACCTCCCTGTTTCTCAGAGAATGACCGTTTTCTGGGTGATTTGTGATAAGTTTTCCAAGATGATATATCTTGTGCCATTACCTAAGTTGCCTTCCTCCTCCAAATTGGTGCCTTTGTTCTTTCAGCACGTGGTTCGGTTACACGGCATTCCTGAGAACATTGTGTCTGACAGAGGAGTCCAGTTTGTTTCCAGATTTTGGAGGACTTTTTGTTCTAAACTTGGTGTTCAATTGTCTTTCTCTTCTGCTTTTCATCCTCAGACCAATGGTCAAACTGAGAGAACAAACCAGATATTGGAAACTTATCTGAGATGCTTTGTGTCTGCTGATCAAGATGACTGGGTCTCTTTTTTGCCTTTGGCTGAGTTTGCTCTTAATAATAGGGCAAGCTCTGCCACTTTGATGTCTCCATTTTTCTGCAATTTTGGGTTTCACCCTCGATTTTCTTCTGGACAGACGGAGGCTTCTGTCTGTCCGGGTGTTGACTCTATTGTGGAGCGTATGCAGCAGATTTGGGACCAGGTAGTGGAGAGGTTGTCCCTCTCTCAGGAGAAGGCCCAGCGGTTTGCCAACCGGCATAGGACTGATGGTCCTCGGTTTAAAGTGGGGGACTTGGTCTGGGTATCCTCAAGAAATATCCCTATGAGAGTTTCATCTCCTAAGTTTAAGCCTAGGTTCATTGGACCTTATAAGATCATGGAGATTATTAATCCTGTTTCCTTTCGTTTACTTCTTCCAGGGACATTTAAGATCCATAACGTGTTCCACAAGTCCTTATTGAAGAGGTTTGTCGAGCCAGTGGTTCCTATGGCTGCGCCCCCTGACCCTGTTTTGGTTGAGGGCAATCTGAGGTATGTGGTTGAGAAAATATTGGATTCTCGTTTTTCTAGACGGAAACTCCAGTATTTGGTTAAGTGGAGATGTTATGGTCAGGAGGACAATTCTTGGGTGTTTGCTTCGGACATCCATGCTAGGAGACTGATCCATGCATATCACAGAGCTCATCCTGACCGACCTGGTTGCACAAATGAGGGTTCAATGACCCCTCCTCCAGGGGGGGTACTGTTATGAATGTTTTAGAAATGAATTCTGAGCAGAAGCTCCCTCTGGTGGTTACAAACAGTACTGAACCATTCAATGAGGATTGGCAATCAGGAAGTACAGACTGGCTGGATATAAGGGAGGTTTCCCCCCATCATGGTTGCCGGTGATCAATTGTTCTTGTCTCAACGTTGTTTCCTGGTTCACTTGGAAGCTTGCTGAGTCTTGCCTCTTCTCCTGCTCTCAGATAAGATATTTTCTGTTTTTTTGTTTTGTGCTTGCCATTTGCATTTTTCTCTGCATTTCTGTGAGGTTGGCCAGGTTCCCCTCCCCGGGGGGCTTGGGCTCCTCTCGGTTCCTCTGGAGCCACTGTTGTTTGTTCATTTGCCTTTTCCAGATTTTTCTGTTGCTGGGGCTTAGTTTTGTTACACCAGAGAACTCATTTAGGTGGTAGAGGTTGTGTGATCTCAGGTGTTTTTGCAATTAGTAGAGTTGGCTTTTTTTTAGGGTTTTTTTGGAATTGCAGTAAGTATCCTTCCTATCCTTTTCTGTCTAGGCAGATTGGGCCCAGCGTTTGCTCATACTATTTTCTGTCTGTGTCTGTATTTCCTCTTGTCTAACCGCCATTACATGTTTGGGGGCTTCCTATGTTCTTTGATGATCTGCTCCGGGGCAGATAGCTTTCCTCTTTCTATCTTTAGGTGTAGTTAGCCTCTCAGGCTGTGACGAGGCGTCTAGGACCAACGTAGGAACGCTCCACGGCTGCCTTTAGTTGTGGTGGTTAGTCAGGGTACTGCAATCCAGTAGATTCCAACCTCTCTGGTGTATTGTCGTTTTTGCCTGCTCCCTCAGCTACCAAAACATAACACATAAGATCTTACACTGTACAGGAGAGAAAGAAGGAGGACTCTGCTAATCATTAGAGATTATACTCTAAAGCAGAGGGAGACTTACCAATTAACTCTGGAGATGGCAAATTACTCTGTCATACAAACTGTGCTTCTCTGATCTGTGATGGCACAGATGCTGACCACTACTGTACATAGTATGTTAATTCACGAGATGTAGTAGCTGCAGGACATTATGCTCCAGCAGTGTGGGTAATGGTGTTGGGCAAGCTTGTTTTTGCCTATCATGAATCAAATCTCATAGTGTTTGAATTTGCATGTGGATCGCCCGCCAGGGCAGTGGGGTACTCGGTACCGGGCCGGTGTATTGAAGGCATGTGTCACCGCGGCAATGACCCGGTCCGTGGCCCTGGGCGTCCAATAAAAGGGTAATATTTACAGGGGATGTTTAGAGTTTGTAGTAAGGTATTCGTGACGCCACTTGTGGTATCTGGTCAATGGTGACCAGCGCTGCGGTGCAGATCCTCTGGGATAGATGGTGTGATGCAGCAGAGTTGGTACAGCTTCCCACAGGTGAGGCTATGGGATCCCAGGGCAGGTAGATGTAGTAAAAGTTGGTAATGGTGCTGGGAGATGTAGCTGAGTGTAATAGGTGACACAGCAAGAAACTGAGAAACAATCAGCGAGTTGCAGTTTCCAAAGCTTTACTCACAGTTCAAGAGTGCACAGGGGCCCGCTTGGTGCCACATCCCCTGTCCCTACAACAATACTTTTCTAAGTACTATTACTCTTAAAGCATATTTACAAAAGTTCTCAACTATCTGTCTGTACATATTTACATTAAGTGATATCTATTACCCAAAAACTAGTTTACACATTATCTACAAGTATTCTTCTATGGTTGTGCCATATAAAACAAGTCTGCTATACAAAACACTTCAGGATTAAACAATTCTTACTTCACTCTAAGCATATTGTACAAATATAATAACACTTTTATTAATACACAATCATAACGGTCATCAAATGAGGTAAGTGGCAGATACTAGCCCAGCCGGGGTATCTTCAAGTGTCCTTGTATTTGTGGGGGACCCGCTCAAAACCCCCAATGTTGGTCTTCGGTGGGCTGCAAGACATAAGCCCGACCCAATAGACCCTGTCTTCAGCCATACCTGACGGGTTTTTCTTCGGATCTGTGGTTGCAATGATGGGACTTAAAACTTTTTTCTAAAGTACATGTAAAACCAAGATGGAGCACCTAAATAGATGCAAAACTATTTACAAAAACAAGAGTTCTGGATCAGCCCTTCATCCATACTCTCGTAGTTTGTCAGTGATTAAAATGCAACAAAACTTGAACAAGTAGAACACTTTTGAAGGACCCCTCCTGGGGTGAACTATATACAGTCCTTTACCTGAAGGGTTAAACACTAGAAAAACTTTACTTGCCTGAAGTTCTATTCTCTCCGATCTCCAGTTTGGGTGGAAGCATTTGACATCTGTTGCTTCCATGGTAGTAGCTGCTTGCCATTCTCGTCTCTCGCTATGGGAGCTGTGGCATGTGACGGCACTCCCTGTGTAAATGTAGCAGTAGCCTGAACAGCTACCTGAGTCACTTCCGTTACTTCCTTTGCAGAGGCTACCTGGTTAGGAGCCGTAGATTGTGGCGCGCCCACCACTGGTGTCACTGTTGAGTTGGTTGAGGCCATCGTGTCTGCTGCCCCCTGGTGATGGCGTGGTGCAAGCTCATCTGGGATCCTGCTCACGTGGAGAGCATACCATCCCCTTGCACCAAGATGGCGGGTGAAGGAGACGAGCTCTCCTGAGAACGGGTCCCATTCTGGATGCCCCCGGATCAGATGGGCCTCCACATCCCTCCGGTTAACAAACAGATCAGGGGTCAGGGGCTTTGTGCAAATCTTGAAAGAAGCCGAATCCAGCTCCAAGTCGAAGCTAAGAACCCGGCCTCATCCCATGGGATTCAGATATTCCAGAGACCTCTCCCTGGCCCGGCTCTTGCCTGCCAAATCTCTTTTCTGCAGGGCCTCTCGTCGGGCCTGCCGGTCTCTCTCCTCCTGCTTGAACTGCTGGATTTGCCGGCGGCAGATTTCTTCTGTCATCAGGGAAAATCCCATCAATTCTGCTCCTCCCAGGTCTTCCCATTCTAAGACCTCTGGCTTGTGTTTCACTAGTGCTGGCGGCTGCAGGATAGGAACTGGCTCTAAAATCCCCCCCTGTGGAACGATGTTACGGTCCCAGGCGATGTCTAGCACTAGCTGGCCTGCTTTAGGGGTTGGTAGCATCCCAATGGGGCCCAGCCAGTCGTCCCACGACCCAGGGGCGCTATCAGTACCTGCGCTCCTGGGTTCACCGTCCTCTGATGTGGCCTCCGGTGATATGGGGGCATGATCCGAGGGGACCGGCGACGAAGACACTGGGGATCCGGATAAGGTGGCAGCAGTTTCTGATATTTCTGATCCAGGAGTTTCAGGTACCGGTGATGAGAGTGCCCGCGCTTCTATAGCTTGTTGTCTGGCGGCCTGTCTCTTCTTCTCCAGCAGCGTCTGCTTTTTCTCCAGACGCCGCGCCAGCTCCTTGATCTCCTGCTCCACACTGGCCAGGTCAACACCTCTTGAGAGCTGGAGCCTGTCTCGCCGGAGCCGGGGTGAAGCTTCTCCTCAGGCGTCCCTCTGCTCTCCATCATGGCTGCCTGGTCAAGTACCTTCTTCATCCTTGCTCTCTTTCCCGCTTCTGAGCGTCTCTCCACCCCCAAGGGGCTGTGTCTTTTTCCTTTGCCGCCATACCATGCTAGGACACAAACTCCCCTAGCGGTTTGCCACGATGCTGTTGCATAGAAATACAGGCAGGTGAGGTTCGCTACTTTTTGCGCTTTTCTTTGGGTGCCGCCCACGATGGCACGCCTCCCTGCACACCTCATGGAGCGGCCATATCTGCGATCTTTACAGTCCAAATCACACATTAATGAGTTTAATCCTTTACACATTCTTTTAAGTCACACAGGACCCTCATTCAAGGGTCGGTTCATCCTGTTCGTGACGCCAAAATGGATAGCCTGCCAGGGCAGTGGGGTACTCGTACCGGGCTGGTGTATGTGTCACCGCGGCAGTGACCCAGTCCATGGCACTGGGCGTCCAATAAAAGGGTAATATTTACAGGTGATGTTTAGAGTTTGTAGTAAGGTATTCGTGACGCCACCTGTGGTATCTGGTCAATGGTGACCAGCGCTGCGGTGCAGATCCTCTGGGATAGATGGTGTGATGCAGCAGAGTTGGTAAAGCTTCCCACAGGTGAGGCTATGGGATCCCAGGGCAGGTAGATGTAGTAAAAGTTGGTAATGGTGCTGGGAGATGTAGCTGAGTGTAATAGGTGACGCAGGAAGAAGCTGAGAAACAATCAGCGAGTTGCAGTTTCCAAAGCTTTACTCACAGTTCAAGAGTGCACAGGGGCCCGCTTGGTGCCATGTCCTACAGGTGAGGAGTCCAGCCAACTCCCAGGTGGATGGAGAACACTAGTCCAAAGCGCCCTGTCAGCATATGCCTTCTCTGGCCGTCTCCCTGTGCTGATTTCCCACTCCTTCCTTCCAGCACCTTTGCTAAGCAGTGTCCCAGTCTAGAAGCTGCGGATCCTGACGGACAGCGTTTTATTTCTGCGTTCCTTTGATCCTATATAGCGTTCCTTCCCGGAGAAGATACTTGTGGTTGTGACTGTGATCCCTAAAGTTATCACAGCAGTCGGTTCGCTAGCTGAATCATAAAGTTCTTCCACTAGTCTAGGGCCGAGTCACTTCTGCGACCTGGATTCTCCCAGCCGGCGTCCGTCAGTCCTGGAATGAGCCACCTGTAGCTTTCAGCTCAGCCGTGTCTCTCTCTAAGAATTCCTTGTCCCTTCCAGGGAACCTCTCTTCTTTCTTTCTATGAGCAGCTCCTTAGGACTGGAGCCTGCTTCACGATCCTATCTCCTTCTCCTCTCCCTACAGGGAGCTCCTCAACACATCGCTCTCTTCTCCCAAGGGGAACTGTCCTCTCATTCCCTCTAAAGGTATGCCACACTAAACATATCGCTAACGAGATCGCTAAAACGTCACTATTTAGCGATCCTTAGCGATATTGTCAGTCGGCAGCTTCAGCGAGAGCTTCGCTGTGATCTCGTCGTCGCTGGAATCGTTCCGGACCTTTTCATCGCTGCGCTCCGCTGGTAAGTATCTTATCGCTGTGTGGCACTTTCTAGCGATTTAGCGGTACTTTTGTACAGCTAAAGTCGTTAAAAGATCGCTACGGCGATAGCGTCGTTACTATATCGCTAATGTGGCCGCATTAGCGATATAGAAACGACCGCTAGCGATCTCATTAGTATGCAACGCTACGAATCGCTAGGGATGCTTATGTGGCAGTACCTTTACTCTGCTCTGACCCACAACTCCACCCACCATCTACACCTTTGCTGCTGAGGCATAGCAACTCAACTAGTGTGTGTGTGATGGATGCAGTGCTGCCAGAACCAGGTATAATGTCTCCACCTTACCTAAGAGTTGAAATACCACATCTCTGGCTGAGATGCAATACGTACCTCTGTGGCGACTGGACCCTCAGGGGCGCCACACATGAAATCGCACATTTCAGGAAATTCTCCTTCCCTGATCAATCTTCTCATCTCTATTTCTATCAGGTATGTTCTGACCTGCCCTTCCTATGTAACACTTGGGCATAGATTCATAAGACATAAGAGATACTAATGTTACTGCATGCAGATAACACTTTCTACAGTTAAAATGGGGAACAGTAGTTGAATTATTTCATGATGGAAATCAGCACACTGCATTTACATTTCTGGGGTCTGTAGACACAATACACCTTATGGCAATCTATTATTAATAACTGAACTGAAAACACAATCCGTATACAAATATTGCTGCATCTCAATGCATAACCTATGATCAGCTCCTGATCCTGAACAGCAGATGCCTTTCCCTACGTCACCACTTATAGACATGTACATCTCGTGGGTAAGGTAAAATCAAGGCCGCTTTATAACATAGAAGATAATGATGAGTGCAAGCATTTGCTAACATATTGTTAAGGTAATTCTGAAGATCAATCAGCATTTTAATTGACAATTAACTGTCTGCATTATGCCTTTGAACTGTCTGCAAGATTACTTATAAATGGAAATGTGTCACATTATGACTTCCTATGTCTGCATATGGTGCAGAATAACGGAATAATGAACAAATGTTTTTTATGCTGTGAATAACCTTGCAAATACATGCACAGGGAAAAAATCTTAAAGGGAACTACAAGCATCTAAATCTTTGTCAAAATATACAATAATGGTGGAAAGTGTTGGTGCCCTTGATTTTTTTTTCCTGAAAATGAACTATTTCTCCTAGAAAATTATTGTAATTACACGTTTTGTTATATACATGTTTATTTTCTTTGTGTGTATTGGAACAACACAAAAAAATAGGAAGGCAAAAGGCTAATTGGAGATAATTTCCCACAAAACCCCCGCATTTTTGGGTTATGTCAAAAGCAAAAGAAAAGTCAAAGATGCTATAAGATTATTACAGGATGAAAAGGATGAAGTGATCAGATATGATGTTGAGAAGGCTGAAGTTTTAAATTTCTATTTTGCATCTGTGTTCTCTAAGAAAGCAATTGTAACATCAACTTATCTTCACAATGCATTAGAAGGAATAAAAGAATCCACTCTGTCCATAAACAGAGAGATGGTGAGGGAACACTTAGCAAATGTAAGTGAATTTAAATCTCCTGATCTAGATGAACTATATCCCTGGGTAATGTCTGCAAATTGAGATTCTGCTTTTGGATTTTATCGTGAGTCATGTGACAAGGCTCATTAACGGGTCGACAATGACTCTTAGGATTGCTACTTCCAATAGGTGGCACTAGAGTTTTAGTCCTCTTCCTCTCTGAAGAGACAATTTGCATATTTCCCAGAGGAGCACTGCGGCTTTAAGTCTCCTCATCTTAGCATGCATAACATATCACTCTCTGCAAGGAGAAACGATACTTCTTGGACCCCGGTCATAAGCCTCTCAAACAGCCAAACCAGATCTCACACTTTGCATTGATGAGGGGCAGTACCAAAAAAAACAGTGTCTGCAAATTGAGATTATGGTTTTGGCTTTTATCCTGAGTCATGTGACAAGGCTTGTTAAAGATTCGACATTGACTTTTAGGATTACTACTTCCAATAGGTGGTATTAAAGTTCTAGTCCTCTTCCTCTGAAGAAATAATTTGTATCCTAAGGTACTGAAAGAGTTAGCAAAGGAAATTGCAGAACCACTAGCAAGAATCTTTGACAAATCCTGGAAGACAGGAGAAGTCCCAGAAGATTGGAGAAGGGCAAATGTTGTACCTATCTTCAAAATAGGAAAAAGTGGGAGCCAGTAAATTATAGGCCAGTGAGCCTAACTTGTGTACCAGGAAAGATATTTGAACAAACTATTAAACAGCATGTGTGCAAGTACTTGGAAAAGAATACAGTAATTAACTAGAGCCAGCATGGGTTTTAGCAAACAAGTCATGCAGACTAGTCTAATTTCCTTCTGTGATGGAATCACTGACTGGGTGGATCAGGGAAATGTGGTAGATATACAGGGTGGACCATTTATATGGATTCACCTAAATAAAATGGGAATGGTTGGTGATATCAACATCCTGTTTGTGGCACATTAGTATATGGCAGGGGGAAAACTTTTCAAGATGGGTGGTGACCATGGCGGCCATTTTGAAGTTGGCCATTTTGGATCCAACTTTATTTTTTTCAATGGGAAGAGGGTCATGTGACACATCAACCTTATTGAGAATTTCACAAGAAAAAAGAAAAACAATGGTGTGCTTGGTTTTAACGTAACTTTATTATTTCATGAGTTATTTACAAGTTTATGACCACTTATAAAATGTGTTAAAGTGCTGCCCACTGTGTTGGATTGTCAATGCAACCCTCTTCTCCCACTCTTGACACACTGATAGCAACACCGCAGAAGACATGGTAGCACAGGCTTCCAGTTGTTTCAGATGCTGCACATCTCGTATCTGAAGGCAATTGTCTATGCTGTGTCTCATCTCTCCACAAGATGCTTTCCCAGAATGATTTTAGCTTACTCACATACATTTTGGCAAACTGCAGTCAAGCTTTTTTATGTCTTTGTGTCAGCAGTGGGGTCCTCCTGGTCTTCTGCCATATCATTTAATTTCATTCAAATGTGGACACATAGTTTGCAGTTACAATGATACATTCTGAGCCTGCAGACATCTTGAATTTCTTTGGAACTTGATTGAGACTGCTTATTCACCATTCATACTATCCTGCATTGCTATCATTCACCTACTTTTCTAAGCCATCCATGTCCAGGGAGATTAGTTACAGTGCCATGGGTTGTAAAGGTCTTGATTATTTTGCACACCATCCACAAAGGAACATCAAGATCTCTGGAGATGGACTTGGAACCTTGAGATTGTTGATATATTTCAACAATTTTGTTTGTCAAGTCCTCAGACAGCTCTCTTCTCCTCTGTTCTCCTTCACTGTTCAGCATAATTAGTGTTTTACACACAGACACACAATGCAAAGTTTGAGTCAACTTCTCCCTTTTAATCTGGTATCAGGTGTGATTTTCATATTGCCCACACCTGTTACTTTCCACAGGTGAGTTTAAACAAGCATCTCATGTTTACCCACAATTTTGCCTTTTTTTCTCTGATTTTTTTTTGGGTTGTTCCAATACACACAAAAGAAATAAACTTTTGTATAACAAACCGTGTAATTGCAATAATTATCTGGGTGAAATACTTCATCTTTTGGAACAATTTCGACCATGACTGTATATGTTGCTATTCTTTTTAAGGTGTCTACCTTTGATCAGTTTTTTGCAGCTGCCAGGTAGCCCAACCATGCCCCAATCACTGATTGGCAGCTTTCTGCCTATGCAAAGTGCACACAGAAAGCAGCTAATCAGCGGTGTGGGCAGGGTTAAACTTAGCTTAGCAGTCAGAGAACTGGTACATCTGCAGAAGATAAAACTGTTTTCAATCAAAACTGCAGCAACCAATAAGGTCACTTACCTTACACTGCAGGAATGAGGCTTTCTGCCCCTACGTTATGCTTTTCTCATATGGGGTAGCAAAAACCTGGTGATAGATTCCCTTTAAACCTAACTTAATTACTAAAAGCAAAACAATTGCCATGTTATATATTCAGCATCCAGAAATCTGTTTCCCTTTAAAGGGAAAACACTAGTTTTTTGGGTGAAATCATCTTTTGTGCAGCGTAAAAGATCATCTTTCTCAGCGGAGTAGTATCCTCTGCAATCAAGACTCGCACAGTCGAGATCTATGGCAGCCTATTCTCAGCAGCACAAGTCCTGTTTACACAGGATGGTGCTGAGAATGATGATCTTTTATGCTGGGATAGATTGCTGAGTGTGCATCATTTACTCCTGTCTGCCTGTGTAAGCAGAAATTAAGCAACCACCGGCTGGTAGAAAGTTTACCGGTCGTTGGTGGTACTGTCAGTTGGCCCACATAAAGAGGCCTTATTGCTACGAGTTTATCAAGAATATACAAGATTAAAATATTTCAAGACCTTTTTTGTGTCAAGGGTGAGTTTAAAGCTGCTTTCTCATCAAAAATATTTTACAGTTGAGATGAGCAGATCTGTTCAATTTCACTGAATTTTCCCAAGAAAATTGATTTGCGCAATTAAATATGCATGAATCTCAATACTGGAAAGTTTGAAATTGCTTGGAAAATGCACCTGGGAGAGAGGAGAGCTAGAATTCCACTAGTCTTAAGAGCTTACATCTTACAGGTGGCAGAGAGAGAACAGTTTACACTCTACAGGAGAAAGAGAGAGGACTATGCTGACCATAAGAGCTTACACCTTACAGGAGAGAGAGAGGACCCTGATGACTATAAGAGTTTATACGCTATTGGAGAGAGAGAGTACCTCACTGACCATAAGAGCTAACACTCTACAGGAGTGAAATTACCCTGATGACTATAAGAGTTTACACTCTTCAGGAAAGAGGACCCCGCTGACCATAACAGCTTACATGCAACAGGAGAGAGACGGCTCCGCTGATCATAACAGTTTTCACCCTACATGAGAGAGAAACGGACCCCGCTAATCATACAATCTTACATTCTACAAGACAGAGAGGACCTTGTTAACCATATTAGTTTATACTGTTCAGGATAGAGATTGACCCTCTGACAATAAGAGCTTACACTCTAAATTAGGGAGAGACTTAGTGACTCTGGAGATGGAAAACGACTCTGCCGTATAAACTGCGCTGCACTGGGAACTGCTGATCTGTGATGACCCAGGTACTGACCACCTCCCTTCCCCCATACAAGGTATAATCATCCGTAAGATGTCATAGCTACAGAGCATTAGCCTGCTCTCCGATTCTTCAGCAGTGTGGGAAACTGTGTTGGGCAAGATTTTTTTTTGTAAACTGAAAATCCAATCTCAAAATGTTTAAATTCACGTGAAACTGCAAATTTTTGAAAATTCAACTCAAACTCAATCTTCCACGGATCGATGGTCTCATCTGTAGGAGACAATGACAAAGTAACCTTTTGCAATATACTGTACATTCATAAGGAGGGAGCTTCTTACAACTCTTTCCACCTCCTTCCCTCCTCTCACCAGTGACAGGTGGCCACCATGTACAGTATACATGCATATGTAAAGTAGTTGTCAATCACTGGTGAGAGGGGTGGAGAGAACGCTCCTAGCGTGACTGCTATAGTCTCATAATCTGTATTTTGTATTAAATTTGTTTAGTCAATATTTTTTGTGCTCTTTGGATAAGTGCAGTGAAGATGAAAGAAACGGCGTGGTACAGGGACACATCCAGTTTAAATTGAACATTTTGCAAATCAGTTTGCTAAGATGCTGCATAACTCAATATTAGCCGCTATGTGTCCCACCAAGCCTTTGTCCTACTGAAAAGGAAAAGTAAGATAGCTATTAATTTGCAATAGGAAAGCAATTTACTTGCTAATAATGGAACAAAAATGAAATCAACATCTGAACATAATTTAGAGTACAGATGATAATACAGTCCAGATCCTCTATCCTAGTCAAATCAGGTCTCATACTATTGTCACGCTGTCTAATGATATGTATACAATGTCAGTAAACTATTAATACAGGAACAACACTCTATACAACAACTAGTATAGCAACATCAGCATGTAAGTATAGAATAGATTTACCTGACACGATATCTGCTGAACTCAGGGTTAATCTTGAGGACTTGATGAGCTGAAACAGGAAAGAGGTGGACCGGGATCTAACCTGACCCTAAACTGGGGTCCTAACTAATCCCTCACCTTGGAGGTACTGATAATGGTTCAGAGGTCCAAGTCTCCAACCTAACCCTGTCTCCTATCAGACCCTGAACCCTGTAATCAGTCCTAAGAAGGATCCTGACTACCACCAAAGGGATATGGGCTGATCTTAGCTAAATACACAGATTAGACATATAAGACAGACAGGATAACACTCGCTTGCATACACACTCAAACACCAAAGGAACATAAATGGTCTGGGAAATAAACTCTAACCAAGTTGAGCTTAGAACAACTAAGGAGCTCACAACTAAAGTCTATACAGATTCATTCCTATCTGTGGTCTGCATGAAGGTTTCACTGGCAACTCCCCAAGCAGACAACCAGGAATTTAAAGGAAACCAATCAACAAATAATCAATTGCAGCCGGGAGAAACTGCACCCAGTCCCAGCACCGAGCACAGACAGAATTAACTCCCTAGCTGCCAAACACAAAGAAACAGCAGCTCAGCTGTGAGAAGTCAAAATGTGCAACCGCGACGATCTTCGTGGCAATGCACACATGACAGTACCCCCCCTTCTACGAGGGGCCTCCGGACCCTCAGGGCCAGGCCTGCCCGGGTGAGTTCTGTGGAAGGTCCGAACCAAACGATCTGCGTTAACATCAGACGCAGGGACCCACGTCCTCTCCTCTGGACCATACCCCTTCCAATGCACCAAGTACTGAAGGGACCGGCGATTCAGACGTGAGTCAATGATCTTTGATACTTGAAATTCCAAGTTACCATTGACCAACACAGGAGGAGGAGGTAGAGGTGACGGTATGACTGGTGCCACATACCTTTTAAGTAATGACTTGTGGAACACATTATGAATTTTAAACCTAGGAGGGAGGTCCAGACGAAATGCCACAGGATTAATTATGGAACTGATCCTGTACGGCCCGATGAATCTGGGACCCAGTTTCCAGGAGGGCACTTTAAGTTTTATATTCCTGGTAGACAACCATACCAGATCGTTCACATTCAGATCTGGACCAGAAACTCTCCTCCTATCAGCCATACGTTTGTAACGGTTCCCCATCGCACTCAGATTATTCAATACACCTCTCCACACAGAAGCAAGTGACGACGAGAAACGCTCCTCTTCAGGAACCCCAGAAGGGCACCCCCCATTGAAAGTACAAAACTGGGGATGAAAACCATATGCCCCAAAAAACAGGGACTTACCAGTGGACTCGCTCCGCCTGTTGTTAAGAGCGAACTCTGCCAGAGGCAAGAAAGAAGACCAGTCCTCTTGGTTCTCTGAGACAAAACACCGGAGATATGTCTCTAAGCTCTGATTCAGACACTCTGTCTGACCATTGGTCTGCGGATGAAAAGCCGAGGAAAATGACAATTGCATCCCCCGACGTAAACAAAATGCCCTCCAAAATTTGGACACAAACTGAGACCCCCTATCTGACACCACATCAGAAGGCAACCCATGAAGTCTAACGATCTCCCTAATGAACACCTGCGCCAGAGTTTTAGCATTAGGGAGTGCAGGAAGAGCAACGAAATGTGCCATCTTACTGAACCTGTCAACAACCACCAGTATGACAGTATTCCCTGACGACGGAGGAAGGTCCGTAATGAAGTCCATAGATAAATGAGTCCATGGACGCTCCGGAAGTTTCAAGGGTAAAAGGGTCCCAGACGGACGGGTATGAGGGGTTTTAGAGCGAGCACACACCCCACATGACGCGACAAAAGTTATAACATCTTTATTAGCATTAGGCCACCAAAACCGGCGAGAAAGGAGATCTAAAATAGCCTTACTCCCTGGATGTCCTGCTAGAGCAGAATTATGATGTGCCTCAATAACCTTTTGTCTCAACAGATTTGGGACAAACAGTCTCCCTGGAGGTCCTGCAGGGGCGTCCCCCTGAGCCTCTAACACCTCCTCCTCAAGCTCAGAAAATACAGCCGACACTACCACCCCCTCCTGAAGGATAGGACTCGGGTCATCCGTTTTCCCGGCCCCTGGGAAACTGCGAGACAAGGCATCAGCCTTTACATTCTTAGACCCCGGGCGATAAGTGACGACAAAATTAAACCTGGTAAAAAACAACGACCATCGAGCTTGTCTGGAATTCAGACGCTTAGCGGATTCCAAATACAACAGGTTCTTGTGATCAGTAATAACGGTAACCGGGTGGACTGCCCCCTCCAAAAAGTGACGCCATTCTTCAAAAGCTAACTTAATGGCCAAAAGTTCCCTATTGCCGATATCATAATTCCTTTCGGCGGACGACAATTTCTTAGAAAAGAAAGCGCACGGATGCCATTTACCAGGGGACGGACCCTGGGACAATATAGCACCCACCCCTACGTCAGACGCATCCACCTCCACAATGAACGGCTGAGATGCATCTGGTTGGATGAGAACGGGTGCCGAAGCAAAACATTTCTTCAAAGAGGAAAAGGCTTGGCAAGCTTTGTCCGACCATTTAGAAAAATCCGTCCCTTTTCTTGTCATGTCAGTGAGAGGTTTGACGACAGATGAGAAATTACAAATAAATTTCCGGTAGTAGTTAGCAAACCCCAAAAAAACGCTGCAGAGCCTTAAGATCCCCTGGCTGATCCCATTCAAGCACTGCTCTCACCTTTTCAGGGTCCATACGGAAACCGGAGGCTGACACCAAAAAACCAAAAACTGAAGTTCCTGTACGGCAAATACACACTTCTCCAGTTTGGCGTATAATTTATTGTCTCGCAAGATCTGCAACACCTGTCTCACATGCTCCTGATGAGACACAAGATCTGGCGAGTAAATTAAAATGTCGTCCAAATATACAACCACAAACAGCCCCACAAGGTGACGAAAAATGTCATTAACAAAATGTTGGAATACTGCTGGTGCAGTAGTCAGACCAAAAGGCATGACTAGGTTCTCATAATGTCCCTCCGGCGTGTTAAACGCCGTTTTCCACTCATCCCCCTCTTTTATCCTAATCAGATTATACGCCCCCTGAGATCCAATTTAGAAAACCATTTGGCGCCAACAATTTGATTGAAGAGATCAGGAATAAGAGGGAGTGGATACGGATCTCGAACAGTAATCCGATTAAGTTCGCGGAAATCCAAGCAAGGGCGTAGGCCTCCATCTTTCTTCTTCACAAAGAAGAACCCCGCGGCTACTGGGGAAGATGAAGGTCTAATATGCCCTTTGGCCAGACTTTCAGAAATATAATCTTTCATAGCCTGCCTCTCAGGACCAGAAAGAGTATACAACCTAGCTTTAGGCAACTTAGCATCAGGAAGGAGATTAATAGAGCAGTCATACATGCGATGAGGAGGCAACTCCTGACACCCCTCCTCAGAGAAAACATCCCAAAATCCTCCAAAAAAGGAGGCAATGTACTAGGCACGACCGCACTGATGACTGTGTTCATGCAGTTGCTTTTGCAAAACTCACCCCATTGGCTTATTTCTCTGGACTGCCAATTAATCACAGGGTTATGTTTAACCAACCAAGGAAGTCCCAACACAATGGGAGTAGGTAGACCCTCCAACACATAACAAGATAATTGTTCCCTATGTATTGCCCCTACCGAAGGTCAATGTTATGAACCTCATGAACAAAGCTACCTTGGCCGAGAGGCCTGGCGTCAATGGAGAATATAGGGATCGGTTTGACCAATACACTCAGATGCATACCTTGAGCCTGAGCAAACTGAGCGTCAACCAGATTAGCCCCGGAACCACTATCAAGAAGAACAGACAATCTCTCCACTCTCGTACCAACTACCACCTCCACTGGTACAAGGAACTGAGAAGAACTGGCGGATGAAATACATACCCCAGGTTGTCGTCCACCACACAACCTGGGATTAACAGTTTTCCGGCGACTTTTGGCTCAACAAGGCACGGGATGGACATTCTCCAACAAAATGTCCCTCTTTCCAGCAGAAAAAACATCTTCTAGTCCTGCGGCGTACGCCAATCCCCTCCTACGAAATGATGTCCCTCCCAACTGCATAGGCTCATCCGAACAGACAAGGGGAACCTCAACATAAGGGACTTTAGTGGTAGGTGGAGAAACAACAGGGAGTGGGGTTACCTCACCCCTCTCCCGAAGCCGTCTATCAGTACGGATAGCTAAGGCCATAGCAGCCTCCAGAGAAGGAGGAGACTCATACTGAGCCAAAACGTCATTTAATTTATCAGAAAGCCCATGACAAAACTGGCTCCTAAGAGCTGGGTCATTCCACTGAGTATCTGTGGCCCATCTACGAAACTCAGAAGCAAATTCCTCTGCCGGACGATCTCCTGCTGTATCTTACGTAATTTTGTCTCAGCAAGAGAGACCCGATCTGGGTCATCATATACCAATCCCAGGGCAGTAAAAAATTGATCTACAGACAGTAGAGCCGGGGATCCCGGAGGAAGGGAAAATGCCCAGGATTGAGGGTCCCCTTGCAGAAGTGAGATAACAATTCCCACTCTCTGCTCCTCACTCCCTGATGATCGAGGCCGAAGCCGAAAATACAATTTACATGCCTCCCGGAAGGTGAAAAATTTGTCTCGCCCACCAGTGAACCTGTCCGGGAGAGCAACCTTAGGTTCAACTCTGGTTTGCTCCAGGGGAGACAAAACTTTGGACTTAATGTCCGTCAGCTCCATGGATAATCCCTGCAACTGCAGAGCCAGCTGGGCTACTGGATCCATGGTAACTGGAGATAATTTTTATGGCCAGTGAAAATGTCACGCTGTCTAATGATATATATACAATGTCAGTAAAATATTAATACAGGAACAACACTCTATACAACAACTAGTATAGCAACATCAGCATGTAAGTATAGAATAGATTTACCTGACACGATATCTGCTGAACTCAGGGTTAATCTTGAGGACTTGATGAGCTGAAACAGGAAAGAGGTGGACCGGGATCTAACCTGACCCTAAACTGGGGTCCTAACTAATCCCTCACCTTGGAGGTACTGATAATGGTTCAGAGGTCCAAGTCTCCAACCTAACCCTGTCTCCTATCAGACCCTGAACCCTGTAATCAGTCCTAAGAAGGATCCTGACTACCACCAAAGGGATATGGGCTGATCTTAGCTAAATACACAGATTAGACATATAAGACAGACAGGATAACACTCGCTTGCATACACACTCAAACACCAAAGGAACATAAATGGTCTGGGAAATAAACTCTAACCAAGTTGAGCTTAGAACAACTAAGGAGCTCACAAACTAAAGTCTATACAGATTCATTCCTATCTGTGGTCTGCATGAAGGTTTCACTGGCAACTCCCCAAGCAGACAACCAGGAATTTAAAGGAAACCAATCAACAAATAATCAATTGCAGCCGGGAGAACTGCACCCAGTCCAGCACCGAGCACAGACAGAATTAACTCCCTAGCTGCCAAACACAAAGAAACAGCAGCTCAGCTGTGAGAAGTCAAAATGTGCAACCGTGACGATCTTCGTGGCAATGCACACATGACAACTATGCACTGACAAGGGCCAATCGTCCGAAACACCATGTCTGCAAATTTGAATTCTGATTTGGATTTATCCTAAGCCATATTGCAAGACTCGTTAAAGGGTCGATAGTGACTTGTAGGATTGTAGAATTGCTGTTTCCAACAGGTGGCGCTCTAGAGTTCTAGTCCTCTTCCTCTCTAAAGAGGCAGTTAGCACACTAAATTTCCCAGAGGAGCATTGCATGGCAAATAAGCCTCCTTACCTTGGCGCGCCAGAGCTTGTATGTCACTGTCCACAAGACAAAATGTTAATCCTTAGACCTTAGTCCAGAACCTCTCACCTAGCTAAATCAGTTCTAACACTTTGCATTGATGAGGGCCAGTAGCTCGAAACACCGTGGCTGCATATTGAGATTCTGATTTGGCTTTTATCCTAAGTCATATGGTAATGCTTACTAAAACATCGATATTGACTTGTATGATTGCTGCTTCCAACAGGTGGCGCTTTAGAGTTCAAGTCCTCTTCCTCTCTGAAAAGACATTTGGCACGATGCTGATACAGCAATTCAATATTTCTTCTGCACGAAATGCTAGAAATACTCTACAGGTAAGGCACTGGAAGTATTAATGGAGTATACTCATTTGCTTTGTATAGTACATTAATATAGCATCCTACAGGTTACATATCTTGGATTAGGGTACTTAAAGTCCATTTGTATACAACACAGTCTGTAAAATTCATGTTCATAAGCTCTACTATCTGGACTTCTTATTCCCCCGGGGGTTATACTCTTGGCTGAACTTTCTCAGTTATTTATCCACACTAATTGCTGGTTCTTCTAATAACTGAAGAGTTAAACGCTTTCATCTTCCTTGCTTTAGACTAAATATTCCAACAAATTTAACTTTCAAAGTAAAAAGGATAAAATATATAGATATTAATGTAGCAAGGTCATAGGCGAGATAAAAAATAATGAGTTTTTCCGTCTTTAGAATTCTACACCGCTTTCTCACTGTCTATATTATTCCCTTTCATCTCAAGCGAGTGGGAAAAGCCCTAATCTTTCCAACCCCTGGAGTATTGTAGGATAGAAAGTTTGTGAAGAAAGCAGTGAGCTCGCGAGCAGACTTTAGAACAAAGAGGACTTATTAAAGGTATTGAGTAAATTTTAACTTGAGTTTATTTTAAGCTACTATCGTTCAGAAATATTTGAGGCAACACTAGTAACCTCAACTGCATGCTGACATGTGCCATGCCGACACTGTGAGAATATATAAAAGGAGGAGGAAAAAGTTGTGACTGCAGACAATCTGGTGTAGGAGTCATACAGAGAAAGGAAACTACCTCCCCTCGCAATGGGTGGGTACAATTAAAGTCCAGATTTAAAGAGAACCTGTCGGCACAATTTTGTAAGGTAAAGTAAATACATGGCTATAATGGCGATGAAATACGGATTACAGTGATACCTTTGGTGAAGAAATCCGCTTTGTTGCTTTTTTTAATCACCATTTGAAGAGTTCTGGTAATGAGATTTTAGTGCACAGGGGCTGCACTGTACACAGGGTCTTCTCGGAATATGTCATTCCCATCCCCTCTGCAGCCTATTTATTAGTGACCTGCCTTTTCAGTTTGAAATCTCATCAATGAGTTGTTATTCACAGATCGGAGTCAGGCAGAGGGGCTGAGGAATCAAAGTCCGGAGTCAGGCAGAGGGGCTGAGAAATCACAGATCGAAGTCAGGCAGAGGGGCTGACGAATCACAGACCAGAGTCAGGCAGAGGGGCTGAGAAATCACATACAGGGAGGAGAAGACCAAGTACACAGTCCGGCCCCTGTGCACCAAAATCCAGACAGTTTATTTTTAACTCAATTGAAAAGTCACTAGTAGGTGTCAATGTTAATGATTATTCACAGATTGGAGTCAGGCAGAGGGGCTGAGGAATCACAGATCGAAGTCAGGCAGAGGGGCTAGGGAATCACAGATGGGAGTCAGGCAGAGGGGCTGAGGAATCACAGACCAGAGTCAGGCAGAGGGACTGGGGAATCACAAACCGAAGTCAGGCAGAGGGGCTGAGGAATCACAGATCGAAGTCAGGCAGAGGGGATGGGGAATCACAGACCGGAGTCAGGCAGAGGGGCTGGGGAATCACAGTCCGGAGTCAGGCAGAGGGGCTGAGGAATCACAGACAGGAATCAGGCAGAGGGGATGGGGAATCACAGACCAGAGTCAGGCAGAGGGGCTGGGGAATCACAGTCTGGAGTCAGGCAGAGGGGCTGAGGAATCACAGATCGAAGTCAGGCAGAGGGGCTAGGGAATCACAGATGGGAGTCAGGCAGAGGGGCTGAGGAATCACAGACCGGAGCCAGGCAGAGGCAGTGGCGTAGCAACTGTTTGTGGCGCCCGAGGCGGCAAATTTTAGGCCACACCCCTTTCACTGGTCACACCCATATCCACGCCCTGACCACACCCACTTAGCACTGCTGATCACACTGTTTCATAAACAATAATTATAAGCACATACCTCTCAACCGTCCCGGTTTCAGCGGGACAGTCCCGATTTCGGGACCCTGTCCGCTGTCCCGGCCAGGCGGTTTACTTTCCGCATTAGAATCGTACATACGGAAACCCCGGGGACCTCCCACACATTCTGGCAGCCACAAGTCACGTTCCATCGCTGACCTCATTTCCCCAGGATGTGGGGATCTCACCAGCTATGCAGCGCTCCATTCAATACCCGGCTCTCACTGAGCGAGACAGGCAGGATCTGGGGATCTCTTCATCTGTTGAACAGATCCCATGTTGAGATCCCCACATCCTGCTTGTCTCGCTCAGGGAGAGTCGGGTATTGTATGCAGCGGTCCGTACAATACCCGGCTCTCACTCCAACAGATCCAGCGGCTCGATGCGTCGCCGTTCTGAAGACTCTCCCGAGAACGAGTTACAGTACCTGCTGCTGTAAGCTGACCGCCGGAAATGAGGTCAGCGGTCATTTCCAGCGTTCAGCTGACTTACAGCACGTCACCTCCGGTGGAACGTGACATGTGGCTGCCAGAACGTGTGGGAGGTCCCCGGGTTTCCGCATGTACGATTCTAATGCGGGAAAGTAAACCTCTCGGCCAGGACAGCGGGACAGGGACCCAGCCCTACACAGATAACAGCATTCACTCCGTCCGCATGCAGACCCATGCACATAATGGCACCCATCCTTCCCCCCTGCAGCCCCCAAGCACACAGATCCCGCAAGTAACAGGACCCTTGTACATGCGCGGCTCCGCTCTTTGTGGCCCTGTACACACACGGCTCCGCTCCACACACCTCACACGCACAAGGCTCCGCTCCGTACACCTCGTACACACACGGCTTCGCTCCGTACACCTCGTACACACACGGCTCCGCTCCGTACACCTCGTACAACACGGCTCCGCTCCGTACACCTTGTACACACGGCTCCGCTCCGTACACCTCATACACACACGGCTCCGCTCCGTACACCTCGTACACACACGGCTCCGCTCCGTTTCACCTCGTACACACACGGCTCCGCTCCGTACACCTCGTACACATGGCTCCACTCCGTAAAACCTCGTACACACACGGCTCCGCTCCGTACACCTTATACACACGGCTCCGCTCCGTACACGTCGTACACACACGGCTCCGCTTCGTACACCTTATACACACGGCTCCGCTCCGTACACCTCGTACACACACGGCTCCGCTCCGTACACCACGTACACACGGCTCCGCTCCGTACACCTCATACACACACGGCTCCGCTCCGTACACCTCGTACACACACGGCTCCGCTCCGTACACCTGTACACACACGGCTCCACTCCATACACCTTGTACACACACGGCTCCGCTCCGTACACCTCGTACACACGGCTCCGCTCCGTACACCTCGTACACACACGGCTCCCCTCCGTACACCTTATACACACGGCTCCGCTCCGTACACCTCGTACACACACGGCTCCGCTCCGTACACTTTATACACACGGCTCCGCTCCGTACACCTCGTACACACACGGCTCCGCTCCGTACACCTTGTACACACGGCACCGCTCCGTACACCTTAACACACGGCTCCGCTCCGTACACCTGTATACACACAGGCTCCGCTCCGTACACCTCGTACACACACGGCTCCGCTCCGTACACCCGTACACACGGCTCCGCTCCGTACACCTTGTACACACGGCTCCGCTCCGTTACACCTTTACACACGGCTCCGCTTCCGTACCCTCGTACCACACACGGCTCCGCCACACACCGCTCGCTCGTACACGGCTCCGCACACCTGTCACACGGCTCCGCACACCTTGTACACACACGGCTCTGCTCCGTACACCTCGTACACACGGCTCCGCTCCGTACACCTTCAACACACGGCTCTGCTACATCCACACTGTAAACCCGAGTCCGACCCCACACACACACACAAACTTACCCTAATCCAGCACCATGACAACATCACAGCAGAGTCTTGCACACAAGGGGGACACTGATCATCTGACCCCTGACTCTCCCCTCCTATGACCTCATCACAGGTCCTGTGGGCACAGAAGACTATAGCAATAGCACTGGAGGACACTGATCATCTGACCCCTGACTCCTCCCCTCCTGTGACCTCATCACAGGTCCTGTGGGCACAGAAGACTACAGCAATAGCAGTATCATTGCTAGCTGCTGTGAGGCTAATGCTGTAGAGATGGAGGGCAAGGAAGGGTGCCGCCCCACACACACGTGCCGCCTGGGGTGGACCGCCCTCCCCGCCCCCCCACGCTACGCCACTGGGCAGAGGGGCTGAGGAATCACAGAACGGAGTCAGGCAGATGGGCTGGGGAATCACAGACTGGAGTCAGGCAGATGGGCTGGGGAATCACAGACTGGAGTCAGGCAGAGGGGATGGGGAATCACAGACCGGAGTCAGGCAGAGGGGCTGGGGTATCACAGTCCGGAGTCAGGCAGATGGGCTGGGGAATCACAGACTGGAGTCAGGCAGAGGGGATGGGGAATCACAGACTGGAGTCAGGCAGAGGGGCTGGGGAATCACAGTCCGGAGTCAGGCAGATGGGCTGGGGAATCACAGACTGGAGTCAGGCAGAGGGGATGGGGAATCACAGTCCGGAGTCAGGCAGAGGGGCTGGGGAATCACAGACCGGAGTCAGGCAGATGGGCTGGGAAATCACAAACAGGGAGGAGAAGACCAAGTACACAGTCCGGCCCCTGTGCACCAAAATCCAGACAGGTTCTCTTTAACTCCATTGAAAATAGTCACTAGTAGGTGTCAATGTTATTGATGTACAAGGTTGAGTTACAATAGTCTTTATTTCACATCTAAAGTTTTCAATAGGGAACTCTAAAGGGTGAAAATAGTTGAAATGATATGAATACTATTGGTGGCATTATTTTGTTACATTAATATATGCATTTTTGACTAAGTGTCATTTTTGCAATTTCTTTTTATACAGTTTATGTTCTTCAGCTATTATGTCTCGTAGCACATTACAAACTTCAGAATGAGTTAACGGGGTTTTCCATGTCCTCTTTTCTCCTCTCTCTTGTCCGTCTCTTTGCCACTGATCCAGTTGTTTTGGCTATAGCGATGCAGCGGTGAAGTCTCGGCTATAGCGCACATCACTGCTGCAGCTGAGCTCAGTTGCCCTGCCGATATACATAGCACATGGTGTTGTGCACTGTAGTCATAACATCTCCAAAACACAAAGACCAGAGTAGATGCAGAAAGGGCAGGGTGAGTTACACAGCACTGGTCTTAAGAGAGAAGAATTGTGAAAGTGGAAAATCCATTTAGCTGTCAATCCATCAATGAGCTTGTTTTGTCTGCGGGGTTTGTAAATTATGCTCTTTATGAACTCCTCTAAGTTGATTTGTGACCACACCAAAGCTGAGCTGAATTTTGATATGGCCATATGTCAGAATAGAGGAGTTCACGAGAAGAGAAATAAAAGTTTCGAACTCTGCCGGCAGAATAAGCTCATTCGCAATTGTCTTATTCTTGCAGCTAGCTATGTACAGTGAAACCTAGAGGCTGTAGATGCCAAACTTTCTTTTTTTTAATGAAACTTAATTGGAAAAACATTTGCATTTAAGTAAAGAAAATTGCCATGAATGGTGTCCATTATCATTGAAAGGAATACAGGAATACAGGTCCTGATAAGAGGGTAGGCCTCAGTAAACTGCAGTCCCAGGACTAATCCGTTCTCAGCATCCTGTATTTCAGACTAAGTAGAGTATTGGTTGTTTTTATGAGTAATCCAAAGCTATTTTTCAAGTTATTGTGATTCTTAAAGGCAGACAATTCAAAATATTTTTCTGAATTACAGAAAATTCAAATTTAGCAATTTAAATTAAAATTCAGCAATTCATTTCTATTTAACTCGAAAATTCGATTCATATGGAAGTTTTTTGATGTGAATAAAATTGTATATCTTATTCTTTGGGTTTTAAAAAGACCCCAGAGCATAATAAATGTAGGGTGGGGAAAAAAATGATGCCTAACTGTCTCTCCACTGCAGCCTCCTCAGCAATTTTCCAAGAGTGAGGTCTTATTTGGCTCTTCCAGTATTTTGTTGGGGCTTTCCGCATTGAGTAAGCCTGTGATGTCTAGAGGAATACCTGGCAGTACAAATACCGGATCTAAAGCAGGGCCGTATTTGCCACTAGACACTCGAGGGCACGTGCCTAGGGCGGGACTCTGCGGGGGGGCGGCACCTGAACATGATTTTGATTTTTTTTTTTTTTAAAGTCCGGGGGTCAGCCCTCCCCTTGCTTCCCTCCCCCCCATCATACTCACCTCCTCCTCCTGCTGCTGCAGCTCCGATGGTCCAGCGCCGACATCTTCCTGTATGAGCGCGCGCGGACCACTGGTGGTACCGCTCATTAAGCTCATGAATATGGACGTCACTCCACTCTCATAGGCATGGCGTCCAGGAACAGGATGTCAGTGTTGGACCATCGGAGCTGCAGGCAGCAGGAGGAGGTGAGTATGATAACGGGGGAGGAATGAGCAGGGAGGGCAGTGAACGCTGGGGGGGACAGTGAACACTGGGGGGAGACAGTGAACGCTGTGGGGGTGGGGACAGTGAACGCTGTGGCTGGGGGGACAGTGAATGCTGGGGGGCAGTGAACACTGGGGCTGGGGGGGACAGGGAATGCAGGGACTGGGGGGACAGTGAACGCAGGGGCTGGGGGGACAGTGAACGCTGGTGCTGGGGGGGACAGTGAACGCTGTGGCTGGGGGGACAGTAAACGCCGGCGGCTGGGGTGGAACAGTGAACGCTGGGGCTGGGGGGACAGGGAACACTGGGGGGGAAAGTGAGTGCTGGGGCTGGGGGGGACAGTGAATGCTGGGGGGGACATTGAGCGCTGGGGCTGGAGGATAGTGAACGCTGGGGCTGGGGGGACAGTGAACGCTGGGGCTGGGGGAACAGTGAACGCTGGGGGGACAGTGAATGCTGGGGCTGTGGGGGACGGTGAACGCTGGGGCTGGGGGGGACAGTGAATGCTGGGGCTGGGGGGACAGTGAGTGCTGGGGGGCAGTGAGCCTGGGGCTGGGGGGGCAGTGAACCCTGGGGCTGGGGGGGCAGTGAGCGCTGGGGCTGGGGGGGCAGTGAACCCTGGGGCTGGGGAGGCAGTGAGTGCTGGGACTGGGGGGGCAGTGAGCCCTGGGGCTGGGGGGGCAGTGAATGCTGGGGCTGGGAGGGGACAGTGAACGCTGGGGGGAACAGTGAATGCTGGGGCTGGGGGGGACAGTGAACGCTGGGGCTGGGGGGAACAGTGAACGCTGGGGCTGGGGGGGACAGTGAGCGCTGGGGCTGGGGGGGCAGTGAGCCCTGGGGCTGGGGGGGCAGTGAGCCCTGGGGCTGGGGGGGCAGTGAGCTCTGGGGCTGGTGGGGCAGTGAACGCTGGGGGGGCAGTGAGCGCTGTGGGGCAGTGAGCACTGTGGAGCAGTGAGAGCTGTGGGGGCAGTGAGCGCTGTGGGGCAGTGAGCGCTGTGGGGGCAGTGAGCGCTGTGGGGCAGTGAGCACTGTGGAGCAGTGAGAGCTGTGGGGGCAGTGAGCGCTGTGGGGCAGTGAGCGCTGTGGGGGCAGTGAGCGCTGTGGGGCAGTGAGCGCTGTGGGGCAGTGAGCGCTGTGGGGGAAGTGAGCGCTGTGGGGGCAGTGAGCACTGTGGGGCAGTGAGCATGGTTTGGGGAAGTGAGCGCTGGGGGGCAGTGAGCGCTGTGGGGCAGTGAGCACTGTGGGGCAGTGAGCGCTGTGGGGGCAGTGAGCGCTGTGGGGGCAGTGAGCGCTGTGGGGCAGTGAGCACTGTGGGGGAAGTGAGCGCTGTGGGCAGTGAGCATGGTTTGGGGGAGTGAGCGCTGGGGGGAGTGAGCGCTGGCGGGGCAGTGAGCGCTGTGAGGGCAGTGAGCGCTGTGGGGCAGTGAGCACTGTGGGGCAGTGAGCGCTGGGGGGGCAGTGAGCGCTGTGTGGGAATGAGCACTGGGGGGAGAAATGAGCGCGGGGGGAATGAGCGCTGAGGTGGGGAATGAGCGCTGGGGAGAATGAGCGCTGAGGTGGGGAATGTGCCCTGGGGTGGGGAATGAGCGCTGAGGTGGGGAATGAGCGCTGAGGTGGGGAATGAGCGCTGGACTAATGTAAAAGAGGCGGTTGGACAGAAATGACATCACAAATCTTTTTTTTTTGTTAAATAACATCTTTATTTAGCTTACAAAAAGGTGTACAAATCCGCATGTAAAAAACGCATCAAAAACGCATCTGCATTTTCTGCCAAGAGATGCGGATTATGTACGGAAACTTCTGCAGACAAATCTGCAATGTGTGCACATACCCTAAGGCTATGTTTCCACGTTCAGGAAATGCTGCAGAGAGGACACAGCTCCGTCCTAAGCTTTGACGGCTTTTGTACGTGCAGTGATTCCACATGTTTCATTGAACCGTGTGGAATCACCGCATCCTATACATAGGACGGTGTTATTTATCTTGTGTAGACTGAGCGTCTCTGTGAGATAAATAGACATGGTGCGGTCTAGAAAGACGCGCCGCATGTGCATATACGCAGGTCTGCCACCTGCATCTTTGTCCGCATAGTGGATATGGGATTTCATAAAATCCCCTCCACTATGCTGTAACATTTGGACGCTGCAGATTGGACTCTGCGGCTGTTCTCAGCGTCCAACCCGCAGCGTTTCCTGAACGTGGGAGACGTACCCTAAATATATCTCTGCCTCTGGACATTATATAGTATAGATTTGCCTGGACTGTACATTATTATAAATCTACAACCTGAGCATT
Organism: Oophaga sylvatica; assembly: GCA_033576555.1. NCBI lineage: Eukaryota > Metazoa > Chordata > Amphibia > Anura > Dendrobatidae > Oophaga > Oophaga sylvatica. The sequence continues at coordinate 71,793,687 of JARQOD010000005.1, forward strand.
ATATATTACTAGATGGTGGCCCGATTCTAATGCATCGGGTATTCTAGAATATGTATGCGGCCGACACAGCGGTGTTTAAGTTTAGTGGCAAGATCGTTGATTGGTCGCGGTGAAAGACCGCGACCAATCATCGAATTGTATTGTGAGGACCGGAGAGCGCCGCTACCTATATGGCTACTTTCGCTGCGAGAACCCGGCACATGAGCGGGCGCTCGCAGCAGAAGTATCCCGACCCGCAGCGCCGCTCCAGGTCCTCTCTTGACATCCTAGCCGCATGGATGTCAGCGCCGCTGACTGTGCGGGTACTTCCACTGCGAGAACCCGGCACATGAGCGGGCGCTCGCAGCAGAAGTATCCCGACCCGCAGCGCCGCTCCCGGTCCTCTCTTGGCATCCTAGCCGCATGGATGTCAGTGCCGCTGCCTGTGCGGGTACTTCCACTGCGAGAACCCGGGACATGAGCGGGCGCGGATTCCTAGCGGTTTTGCCGCGGTTTTTCGCTGCGGAAATGCCGCAAAACCGAAACGCTTACACAATACAACTCATTATGGCCTATGGGATTCCGCAATGCTGTGCACATGCTGCGGGTTTTTCCGCGGCGGAATCGCATCGCGGGAGAATCCGCAGCATGCTCATTCTTTTTTGCGGAACTGCGCGATTCTGCCGCCATAGGAATGCATTGAACCGATTACTTTCCTCATGTGGCTGTGCCCACCATGCGCAAAGTAAGCAGTTCATGTGCGGATGGTACCCAGGGTCTGGAGGACAGGAGACTCTCCTCCAGGCCCAGGGTACCATATCCATGTAAAAACAATAATTAAAATAAAAAATAGTGATATTCTCACCTTCCGGCGGTCCTCGCAGCTTTCCCGCCTCTCAGCGACGCTCCCGGCCAATCCCGTTCCCAGTAATGCATTGCGAGAATCACCCCAGATGACGTAGCAGTCTCGCGTGATGCTACGTCATCGGGGTGATTGTCGCAAAGGATGCCTGGGAACGGGATTGGCCGGGAGCGTCGCTGAGAGGCGGGAAAGCTGCGAGGACCGCCGGAAGGTGAGAATATCATTATTTATTATTTTTTTTATTATTTTTACATTAGATCTTTTTACTATTGATGCGACATTGGCGGCATCAATAGTAAAAAGTTGGTCACACGTGTCTGCGGGACGGTGGTCAGCGGCGAGGCAGCGGGGAGATGACCGGCGCGAGACGCTCATCTCCCGGCCGCTAGCAGCAGAAGGACCTCGACCGACTGCGCCGCTGACCAACGTCCCGCAGATGAGCCACTAACGGCCGCCATTTTTTTTGTGAAATCCCGCGGCGCTGATTGGCCGCTGCCGGACCAATGAGCGACGCGGGATTTCCTGGACAGACAGACAGACAGACGGGATAAGACAATTATATAGTAGATAGATCACCCTGGACAATATATATAATAGATTGTACGTCATATATTACAGATAATTCTGGACATTTTATATTATCGGTCTCCTTGTACATTATATATTATAGATCTATAATAAATAATATACCGGGAGATCTATAAGATAAATTGTCCAGATTTATATGTAAGTATTTGTTTACACCCAGACATATGAATAAGGCCTTAGAGACTGGGCAGTAATAGAATAATAAAATCCATCTAGTAATCCTCCAATGTCTGCTGGACATGGTATGGGGAGAGTTTCTAGTTCAGTTAGTACACAGACACCAGACTTCTTGCTGTTAACCAGTTAATGTTTTCTTGTCCACCACACTGCAGTGTCAAAAGAGGAAGACAGCGAGACAGGCAGCAACATCACATCAGAGTGTACTTGACCTCGAAACAGAAGATCCTCAGATCCTGGTATTCTAACATAATATTAAGAATAATATTTATTCATTGATATTGTGCTATTAACTCCACAGCACTTTACAGACATCATCAACACTGTCCCCATTGGGGCTCACAATCTAAACATCCTATTTGTATGTCTTTTGAGTGTGGTAGGAAACCACTGTCTTTGAAAGAGCTACATGGGCATACACATAGATTCGGCCTCATTCATTCCCTATGGGACTTGCAAACATGTGCGGCACTTGCGGTGAGAGAAAAAAACACTGCTAGTAGCGTTTTTTTTTCTGTTGCTGCAAGTATCGGATTTGCGGGATCGCGTCAAAAACCGCAAGTGTCGCGCATGTCTGCAAGTCGCATAGGGAATGATTGAGGCCGAATGCAGTGTTGCCATAAGTGATCCGTTACGTGGCAGATGTGGAAAAACTGCCAGATCTGCCGCGAATGGCAAAAATCGCTGACGTGCTAGTAGCCTAAGTCACTGCCGACAGTGTCTGCATTAGTCATACTCATCAATGGGGGAGGCAGAACGAAAAGTGCCTAGGGCAGCAGAAACTCTACATACGGCCCTGATCTAAAGGTAGCATTCCAGAATAATAAACTTTTTCTTTCCATGAATAAAAATAATCCCAAATAACAAGGGACACAATTCATTAAAACTGAGGTTGTGCACACCAGCCTTAATGATCGAGACCGCTAGATGAGATACATCTAATTCAGTAACGTGAATCTGTCAGTAGTAGTGTTGAGCGATACTGCTCGATATCTAAAAATATCGTATCGGAATGGTATCGCCGATATCACTAAATATCGTCGATATCCGATTCCGATACCGGAAGTCCCATGTAAGTCTATGGGAACAAAATATCGCAACAAAAAAAAAACCTTTCTTTCGTTGTAAACACAAAATATACACACATAGAATACATATATATATATACATGTCATTGTGACATATATATATACATATATTTATAGTTTATACACTTCTACATAGTAAAATAGACTCTGATTCAATTGCCGGGTAAAGCCGTGACATACCCCATAGAAGTCGACGGGCTCGGTGCCGAGTACCCCCAAAACCTCTGGCTCTGTGCGACTCAACTTGGGCGTCACGAACAGGATTCTGTAGCTTGCTATAAGCGAGTCCTGTGTGCCTGAATTGAACTGGTTTTGTGCTTGAGAATTGCTAAAATCATCAGAGAATGTATTTGCCATTTTTCCGCCATATCTGCGTCACGACGAGGCACTGGTGAAGAAGAAGGGCGTGCTCTTCGTGGGTGTACACTCACTCAGTGGCGCAAAAAACGATGGCCGACCACTCTAAATGGTACTGCAATGTAAGATCGTGCCCCACAGCTCTTGAGTTCCGCCTCCTCATCCTCCTCAGTGTGCGGAAACTAACACGAAGGTCCCGCCTCCCTACAAAAGAGGGGCCCTCTCCAGATGCTAATGACACATGTGACTTGGCAGAGATGGCTAATGGACACGAGCAGAAGTGTGAAGGGATGGAGCAGTCAGAGCTCTCCCCCCACGGAAGCGACCCGATCGCCACGGAACCACCGTTGGGCACCCGGCCTGTAAACCCTCCTACGCTGCAAGAAGCGGAGGATACCCTAAGAGGCCTGGCCCGGCACCGGGAGGAGGTCGCCAGGATGGAAGCCAGCTGGCGTGCCCTAAAACTAAACTTGGAGCGGCGCCAATCCCTCTTACCTGAAGTGTCTGTACCGGAAGGTGAGGCACCCGTTCTAGTAGAGGAGTCCGTGCGGGCATCCCAGCCCTTGCAATGTGATCCGGTTGACGTTGTCGCAGTGGAGGCACCCGTTCCTGCAAAAAACTCTGCACCGGCAGCACCCCAGATCCCGCTGTCTGCCCCCGTCGCTGAGACAGAAGAAGCGACACCCGTCCTCATGGAGGAGGCCGCGCAGGCACCAGAGGTCTACCTGTCTGTACCGGAGCCCGACTGTCATCTGTTCCAGAGCCGGCTGCTTCCTCCGCAGGTGAGCGCCGCCAGGACTGGGGGGCGCCAGGAGAGCTGCCGCAAACCGGACATCGTAAGCTGCAGTTTGATGGTGGAGACATGGAGATGCTGGTGGAGGAGAATTACAACCGGCGTCAGGAGGAAGAGTGGAGACGTTGGGAGGGAAGAGCGACAAAGGGAGCAGCGAGAATCCCAAAAGCTTCGGCAACGTAACCTGGAGAAGGACCGGGCAGATAAGGACCGGATGAGAAAAGATAAAGGTACCCTGTGGGAGCCGCGGCGTAAGGGTGCAGTACGGAGCTTTAAATTGAAAGGTGGTTGGGGCTTCATCCAGGAGCCTGGACTTTATTTAGAAGTGTTTGTGACCCGGCGGGACGTGGAGGCTCACCTCCCAGAAGGACACCCGGGGAGGGACCTGTTGCCAGGAGACTTGGTGACTTACACCCGACACTGGGGTTACAATGGATGGTACGCCCTAAATGTTACCAGGTGCGACCCCTACTCCCCAGAGTGTCAGGAACCTGTGAGACCCTCGGAGCCTTCAGCCTCCCACATCCAGGCCTCTGCACAAGTGCCCACCCCACGCCGTAAATCTCCCCAGCCTCCCTCAGTGGTCTCCTCAGCAGCCCCAGCTATGGACATGATAACTATAGCTGGCCCGTACCTGGCGCCTGTTAGGCCCCCTGGGGTTCGTTCAGTCCGGGACATAGGGCTCCAACCGGAGGGAGATGAAAGAGGTGGCCACACAGACACAGCGGGTCACGACTTGACTGTACAGGCCACACGACGTCATCAGGTCCTGGTGGTCCTTGGTGTCTCGGATGTTTGGCAAGCATCAGAAGAGTACCAGGTGGTACCTGGAACACCCCTGCCAAAGAATTATAAATAACCCGGACAGGGTCCCTGTATGTAAATAGTTAAATATGTAAATAGTTAAATTGTTGATGTACCCGGACGGGTGAATGTTCATAAAAAATTTTTTAATTTAATAAAAAACACAACACAGTTTTCATTACTTTTATTACAGTCTCATCCTGCGACGCCATCGATCTCCTGTAAAAAAATTAAAAAAAAAAACAGCAGTATACCACCTGTCCGACGCAGTCCATAGTAACGAGTGTCCCACGACGATCCAGCTCTGCTACATCAGAATGACAGGCAGAGCCTGTCATCCCGGCGCAGCACAGCTGATTACCTGCTTCCCCGGCGGTGACGTCATCGGACTGCTTTACGGCCGGGATTACCCTGCAGTCACTGCAGTTATCGCGAAAAAACTGCATGTGACCGCCAGGGAGAAGATAATGGCGGCCATCAAGCAGTCCAGGACGTGACCGCCGGAGATCTTCTGCCAGGTAAGTGCCGCTGACTCCTGACAGACCCGACCGACGGACACTCACAGTGACAGTGACAAATCCGATTCCGGTATCCGATATGACGAAAATATCGGTACTCGGAATCGAAAGCCCGATACAGCTAATATCGGCCGATACCCGATATTTGCAGTATCGTATCGCTCAACACTAGTCAGTAGGTTTTTGCTATGTAATCTGAGAACAGCATAATGTAGGGGCTGAGAGCCTGATTTTAGCAATGTGTCACTTACTGGACTGCTTGCTGTAGTTATGGTAAAATCTTTGTTTGCTTTATTGTAGAAGTGCTCAGATTGCTAAACTGTGCATAATCTCACCCAGACCACTGATTTTCAGCTCCCTGTGCACACTGTGCATTGTACATAATGATTGTGGTCCTCAGATGCATATTAACGTGAAATGTATTGCGCCGCAAAGACTCGCGGGCCCCCTGCGATGCAATGCGCGCTGCCAGCTAATCAGAGGTTGGCAGCTGACGTCGATGTCCCAGTGATGTGTGATGCATGGCAGTGACTTCGTTTGTTTCTCTGCAAAATGGTGACATTATAAGAGGATGGGGGACACTATACCAAAATGGGGACATTATATCTGAATGGGGACATTAAACCAAAATGGTGGACATTATGCCAGGATGGGGGACATAATATCAGGAAAAGATATATTATAGTAGGAAGTGGTACAGGATGGGAGAAAATTCTTATATCATGGTGTGGAGCCCAGCTGTGCTACGATTCCCACATCTCCTGGAAGGGTGCGCTGAAGGATTTAACCACTAGAGGTCCCAATGCATACACACACCTTCACCCATCCCTAAGACCACCAGAGGGAGCCGGATAGGCATACAAAAGGAGGGTGAAGACAGGAAAGAGCAGTCAGTCAGATTAGAGTTCTGCTGAGTGCAGTGTACAGTGCAGAGCAGAAGGCTGCAGTCTGCAGCAGAGAGACTGCAGAGCAGTTCAGTAAAGTGGAGTCTAGTAGAGTGGAGCCGAATCCATTCCAGTCTAGTCAGAGCTAAGACAAGTGAGTAGTTTGCAGACAGAACAGACAAGTGGAGTTTGCAGTGAGGGACTCCATAGCTCAAGTTGAGAGCCAGAAGCATGCCGACGCTCTGAGAGCGGCGAAGAGGCAGCCCACCAACTGCCAGTGTGTGTAATCGTGTGAGGGCCCGAGTAGGCACGAAGGCAAGTGGAAAAGAGTAGTAAAAGGAGGCAGAGGAGCCTTCACAGCTCACCTCAACATGTATTTACCGGACACGGGGTCCGAGCCTATAGGGATCTCCACGACCCATTAGTAGAACATCGGAGTTCCTGGAGGACTATAGGTCCCAGGACCACCACAGAGCTGATACGTAACTGGGCCAGGAGGACGGAGTCCAGAAAGCGGGATGCTGCAAGTAGGGACTGTACTTCAGGAGAAGGTCCAACCACAAGGTCAGCCAGGTGCAGGACGGAGAATAAGTTAGGCCCAGCTACATGCAGGCCAGGACTTCAATTACAGAAAGGCAAGGAACAGGAGGCCACACACCTACTCAGTGGAAGCATCTGGATGTGCACCCTTCACCCTACAGTGCTCCGGGGAGTGCCTGCAACATCTTCAGTAAAGGTGCCCAAAGTGACTTGTGTGTGTGTCCATCTTCTTATCCCTAACTGCCGGGTCCCCCTTCGTCCTGCTTCCCTATATATCTACCTGCCCTGAAGGACTTAGCCTCACCTGTGGGAGGCCTAACATCTAGCTGCACAACACCAACCCTTCAGTGGATCTGCACAGCAGCGCTGGTCACCCTGACCAGGTACTACAGGTGGCGTCACAAATCATCCTATAAACATTTATTCCCCTGTAAATATCCCACATTTATGGGTGAGCGCCCAGGGCCACAGACCGTGCTGTGTTGCTGTGACATCCCCTATAGAAGTTATTAGGCTCGGATCCGAGTACCCCACTACTCTGGGAATGCGGATCATTTAACTTGGAGTCAAGAACAGGATTGCGTGCCCTGCAGTAACGGAGTAATTTGTGCCTGTTGCCACCGGGTACCGTGTGCCTTAATGAAAGACTGTGTTTTGAAGTGTGGTGAAGATTTCCCGCCATTGCCCACCATTGCCTGCCATTTACAGCGTTACCGCGCGAAAAACTAGTGGGCGTACCTGCAAAAGCGCGCTGAGTCCTGGACACGCCCCCAGCGCAGACGCGGCGGCAGGTCCTGCAGAGAGCTTTGGTGAACGCTCTGACGTCAGAGCGCCGGCGACGCAGGTCCTTCTAGCAACTGTGCCCTGTGGAGCTGCGGCCTACAGGAGAAGGTAGGCCACATTTCACTAGAGGGGTGCAGAGATGTCGCAGCAGCAGGCCGACGGCGCGGCCTAGGCCGACAGCCTCAATAACTTACCCACGGGCGCTGCCCCCTCACCTGGGCCTGTGGCCCTGATAGTACCGCGGACACTGCCATATATGCCCGGAGCAAAGTGGCTTCCCCAGTACAGCGGCAAGCTAGACACCCTGTCAGGGTTGAAGCGAAAAATATGCAGCATACTGGACATGTACTCAATGTCAGAGAAGCAGAAAGCTGCAGTGGTAGTGGGACAATTGACTGGTGCTGCAGAAAGAGAAGTAGAGACATGGTCAGCTGCAAACCAGGAGTCAGTGCTTGCAATTTTCTTAAAGTTACTGACTATCTTTGAGGATCGCACTGAGACAGACCTCCGAATGAGGTTCTTCCAATGTTCTCAAAAACCGGAGGATAGCATTCGGGACTATGCCTGTCGACTAGAAGGGGCCCTGCGAGCTCTCAGACAGGTTAATCCCATAAGTGTCACTAATGAAGATAAAATGTTAAAAGAACAATTTGTATGGGGACTGAGGTCCCAAGCGGAAAGTAGGACTGTGCATTGGTGGTCCTTGGATTATCCTGATGCTACTTTTGATGCCCTTAAGGATATGGCTATAAAAGGACTGCGACCCCTGGGAACGCCCGAGATGGCAACCCAGCGTCACCCGGGTGAGACCACTCTAATGCCAGCAGCATCCACCTTCTCCCCGCTGGTTGCTGAAGCCAAAATGCAGGTGGCGCCCCCTACTGAGCTGGACTGTCTACGCTCGGAAGTGCGTCAGCTGACCAAAAACATGGCCACTGTAATGAGTGCCCTGCAACTGCGGACGGAACCTGAGACGGAAGGAAAGATCCTGCTAGCCGACTGCTCAGAGGATGTCCCCTGGATGAGCCGGAGGAGAAAGAGGACAACACCACCCCCAGGAAGGACCAGTGACCAGCACCATCCTCACCGAGTGATCATCTGCTACCGCTGCCAGAAGGAAGGTCACATCACACGCCAGTGTCCTTTAAACGAGCAAATCCTGGGTCCGAGGGCCAGCACCCAGGAATAGACTCATCAGGCCCCTCAGACTGGAATCGCAGGTTTGTGGGAGGAAGACCTTTCCTGTCCATCATACTGGATGGGATCGCAATCCCTGCCCTGCTGGACACCGGATCTCAGGTAACCATCATACCTGATATCCTTTATTATTATTACACATTTATTATTATTACACATTTATATAGCGCCATTTATTCCATGGCGCTTTACATATGAAAAGGGAAAATATAGACAGGTACAATAAACGTTGAGCTTTACAACAGATACTGGTCCATGGACAGTCTCCAACCCCCAAACCCTGACTTTGCAGTATACGCCTCTAATGGCCTCCCTCTTGACTTACTGGGGGCTAAAAACGTAGACGTAAAAGTGGGGAGAGTGGAGCTAAAGGATCAGGGACTTCTTGCAGTGAAGACTAGTGTTGAGCGATACTGCTCGATATCTAAAAATATCGTATCGAAATGGTATCGCCGATATCACTAAATATCGTCGATATCCGATTCCGATACCGGAAGTCCAATGTAAGTCTATGGGAACCAAATATCGACATTTAAAAAAACCATTCTTGCCTTGTTGGTTAATTGTACATGAAGGAAAACAACAAAGACTAATGTAGAATGTATTGGGGGAGGTTGAGGAGACAATAAAGGCATACATGTTTAACCCAATGCATTGGAATAGCATTAATATATTTTTTTTTGGAAATACGTTTGGATTGACTAACAAATTGACAATGTTGTTAACCTTTTTTCTATTTTGGCAAATATGTATGTTTCACAACTTCCATGCTCTTCACCTTTTTAACTTTTGCCAGTGCCACAGTTTCTCTTTCATAATCTTCAGCAGCATCATCTTTCTCATCAAATTATTCTTCATCTTCACCTTCTTAATCTTCTTCTTAAACTTCTTGCTATTCATGTTTTTGTTTACATTACTCATATTGTTATTATTAAACTAATTAATCTTCTTCATATTCAAATTCTTCATCTTCTTCCTCTTCATCTTCTTCATCATATTCTTATTTGTGACAGAGATTCCTGTACTTGTAATCTGTAAAAGTATGAATTGTTCATCCTTCCGTTCTTGCTGTCACAAAAGATTTAAATTACAACAGTATTTGTCCGTGTTCAGTTTAGCCTGCAGCAGCAGCAGGCATTTTCCAGGGGCACCACGAGGAGGAACGGACTCACCCCCATACACTGCTTAGTCTTCTTCTGCTTAGAATTTAGAGCATATATTTTGCTCTTCATTTTGGTCTTATACTTCATGTTCTTCTGCTTTTTGATCTTTTGCTTATTGTTCTTCTGTCTCTTGTTCTGTATCTTGTAGTTTGTCTTAACCTTCTTTGTCCTGTTGGTGATCTTCTTCTGGGTAATCTTTTATTTTTTCTTTGTGATGGTGTTCAGGCTGGTTGGCTTCATGCTCGTCGTCCTTGTTGTCGTCATCTTCTTCTGGGTGGTCTTTAAGGTCGTCTAATTTCGGAGAAACAGCTGACGTTACTGGAACCCTGACGGGTATCAGATGGAGCAAGAGACAATGGAAGTAACGAGGACCAGCTGACTGTGCTGGGACCCGAACGGGTAGCAGAAGGAAAAGAGGCAATGTCACAACCGAGTACCAGCTGACGTTACTGTGACACGGTTACTAAGCAGGAGGTACCTGTGCTCCAAAGCACTACCAAGGACCAGCAGACGTTGCTGGAACTCGGATACGGAGATGGAGGCACCTAGGCCAAAAGCACTGGGGAGAACCACTTGACGGTACTGGACCCCGGACGGGTAGCAGAAGGAAAAGAGGCAATGTCACAACCGAGTACCAGCTGACGTTACTGTGACACGGTTACTAAGCAGGAGGTACCTGTGCTCCAAAGCACTACCAAGGACCAGCAGACGTTGCTGGAACTCGGATACGGAGATGGAGGCACCTAGGCCAAAAGCACTGGGGAGAACCACTTGACGGTACTGGACCCCGGACGGGTAGCAGAAGGAAAAGAGGCAATGTCACAACCGAGTACCAGCTGACGTTACTGTGACACGGTTACTAAGCAGGAGGTACCTGTGCTCCAAAGCACTACCAAGGACCAGCAGACGTTGCTGGAACTCGGATACGGAGATGGAGGCACCTAGGCCAAAAGCACTGGGGAGAACCACTTGACAGTACTGGACCCTGGACGGGTAGCAAAAGGAAAAGAGGCAATGTCACAACCGAGTACCAGCTGACGTTACTGTGACACGGTTACTAAGCAGGAGGTACCTGTGCTCCAAAGCACTACCAAGGACCAGCAGACGTTGCTGGAACTCGGATACAGAGATGGAGGCACCTAGGCCAAAGGCACTGGGGAGAACCACTTGACGGTACTGGACCCCGGACGGGTAGAAGAACGCACCCATGAAAATGTAAGTTGACAGGACGCAAGCCGTCCGCAGTTACCGAATCCCACAGTCCTACAGTGGGTGCTTATCCTATTGTCACAATGGAAACCACCTTTATTTACATATCCCACAGCACACATAGGAATCACCTAAACTGCAGGCACCATAGAGTCGGCTAACCCGAATGCAACACGACAGCACAACTTATTGGAGGATAATTGACGTTCACACTGCCAGGAAACAGCTGTCGTGCTGTAACCAGGCTGGCCAGGAGTCAGTACCCTGCCAATTACTTACGAGCAACAAATGGCGGTGTTGTAGCCCAGGGAGTAGAGTTCAGGTGGTAGAAAGATGAACATAACAGGAGACATGGAAAACGTTGCCAAACAGTTATTTAATCTGAAAACGGACAGGCAAATTCAGGTGAGATCCATGCCTTGTTCATTTTCAGAAAAGTAAGCCGGTCTACATTCTCTGAGGATAGTCGCATGCGACGGTCTGTTACTACACCACCTGCAGCACTAAAGACACGCTCAGATAATACACTGGCAGCAGGGCAAGCCAGCACCTCCAATGCATACTGGCTAAGCTCTGGCCATGTATCCAACTTAGAGACCCAAAATTTGAAAGGGGAAGAGGCATCTGGGAGTACACTTAGAGGGAAAGCCAAGTAGTCTGTCACCATCTTACGGAAACGTTTCTTCCTGGTGACTGGAGCCGTCTCGGATGGTGTAGACCTTGCTGGCGCTGTCACAAAACTTTGCCACATTTGTAACATACAGTTCTTGCCCTGTGCAAAGGCGCTGCTTCTGCTCCCTCTTGTTGTAGAGGTGTCTACACTGCCTCGACGCACAGAGCTGCTTTGTAAAGCAGTAGCAGCAGCAGCAGCTCTCTCGGCTGGAATGTACAACAGTATGGATTGCACCAGTGTGTCTTGGTACTCCTGCATTTTACGGTCCCGGTTCACCGGTGTGATGAGGGTTTGTAAGTTGTCCGGTAGCGAGGGTCTAGGAGGGTGTACACCCAATAATCTGACGTGCTGAGAATGTGGGCGATGCGGCGGTCGTTTCTCAGGCACTGAAGCATGAAATCAACCATGTGCTGCAGACTCCCAACTGGCCAACAAAGGCTGTCCTCTGGAAGAGGCGTCATCTCTGTCTCCTCTGCATCACCCCACCCTCGCTCTACATACTGACTACAGCGTTGTGTACCTCCCTCTGTAGGGATTTCTTCCTCCTCCATTGACTCCTCCTCCTCCTCATCCTCCTCACAAAGTGAGCCCTGCCCAGCCCTTTGTGAGGAACCACGTTGCGCTGACTGTCCTGAAGGTAATTGAATTTGTGACTCCTCATCCTCCACCTCTTCCAAAACCTCTTCCTTTAGTGCTTTCAGTGATTTCTGAAGCAGGCAGATAAGGGGGACAGTCATGCTGACTAGTGCATCATCTGCACTCGCCATCCGCGTTGAGACATCAAACGCACGCAAAACGTCGCAGATGTCCTTCATAGAGGCCCACTCAGTAGTGGTGAAGTGTGAACGGCGCAAATTGCGAGTTGATTGCGCCTGTTGCAGCAGATACTCCATTACTGCTGGCTGCTGCTCACACAACCGCTCCAACATATGTAACGTGGAATTCCACCTGGTGGGTACGTCACATATGATGCGATGTTCAGGAAGGCAAAATCTGACTTGCAGAGCTGCAATGCGCGATCTGGCCATGCTGGAACGTCGCAAGTGAGCGCACTCTAGGCGGACCTTGTGCAGCAGTGCATCAAGATCCGGATAGTCCCTCAAAAAACTCTGCACGACCAAGTTGAGCACATGTGCCAGACATGGTATGTGAGTGAGGTTGCCAAGGCCCAGAGCTGCCACCAGATTTCGGCCATTGTCACACACTACCAAGCCTGGCTGGAGATTAGCTGACAAAAACCACACGTCGCTCTCCTGCTTGATGGCATCCCAGAGCTCCTGCGCTGTGTGGCTTCGATTCCCCATGGGAATTAATTTCAGGACGGCCTGTTGACGTTTGGCCACGGCTGTGCTCATATCGGTCGCAACAGGTAAGCGTTCACTGGTCCATGTGGAGGTATACCGTGACGGCTCGTGCAGCGATGATTCTGAGGAACTGGAGTAGGAGGAGGAATCAATGTGCACAGACTGGATTCCTGCAATCCTTGGAGTTGGCAGAACACGTACAGCGCCACTGGCAAGATCTGTACCCGGCTCCACAACATTGACCCAATGGGCAGTGAGGGAAAGGTATCGTCCCTGGCCATGGGTACTGGTCCACGCATCGGTGGTCAGGTGGACCCTGCTACTGACGGCGTTTAGTAGCGCATGTTTAATGTTTCCCTCGACATGTTTTTGCAGAGCAGGGACAGCTTGCCTGCTGAAATAAAATCGGCTTGGCACATTATATTGTGGGACTGCCAATGCCATAAAGATCCTGAAACTGTCAGTCTCCACCAGCCTGAATGACAGCATTTCAAGGGACAGGAGTTTTGCAAGGCCAGCATTCAGAGCCTGTGCTCGTGGATGGTTTGCCGAGTATGGCCGTCTTTTATCCCATGCCTGTGTTACCGATGGCTGTTTTTTGTTCTGGGAGTGTGACGATGACTGTGAACTTGCTGCAGTGGGTGGAATAACAGTTTGTCTATGGACAACAGTGACCGAGGTTCTTCCATGGAGATCCTGTGAGGAAGCCGAACCAGGTGTGTGAGAGCTGGAGGTAGAGGCTCGAACATGACCTAAAGATGTAGGTGCTGCTGTAGGCTGGCCTACATCTCCAGTGTGTCTTTGTAACTCAGCTACGTGCTTTGTCCGTACATGTTTCCACATATTTGTGGTATTCAGGTTCCTGATATTTTTACCTCTTTTAACTTTTTGCTTACACAGCTTGCATTGAACATAGCAAATATCATCTACAAGTCTGTCAAAAAAGGACCACGCAGTGCAAGTCATGGGAGCGCCAATTTTGACATTTTTAAGAGAACTGCTCCCAACAGGTGCCAAACTGGAGACTACAGGCAAGCGAGTCTGCAGCCTACCTCTCCCTCCTCTTTGTACCGTTGGGACAATCTCTTCCTCAGAGCTGCTCCCACCACCTTCCTGTTGATCACGCCATGTTGGGTCTCGGACTTCATCATCTCCACTACCCTCTTCCAACACCTGCTGCTGTTGGATGGTCTGGGCAGCACCATGCTCCACAAAACCTGGCACCTGAGTCTCATCATCATCATAAGATGCATTCTGCGGTGTGCTGTCCATCGGCACTGGCTCACCCGCCTCTTCAGATTGAAAGAGACACAGCTGTTGCGCATCACTGCATACTCCCTCTTCTTCAAATTGCAGAATGCTGCTTGCCTGTGCCCGTGTTTGCGAGCCAACACATTCTGAGAACAGAAGCAGAGACTCAGCTGGCTCCTGTACAGAACTCTCTGACTGCCTGGGCAATTTGACAGGCGGTGAACAGACAGATGGTTGCTCAACAGTGTTGTGTTCCTGAGAGGAGGTGGAAGGAATTGAAGTCGATGCATTGGCTGCCATCCAACCAACAGCGGCTTCAATTTGTTCTTCCCGCAGCAGGGGGGCACGCCGAGCTCCTACCAAAGTGCGCATAAAGGAACGCTCACAGGGAAAACTGGTGGATGCTGTGTCACTGAGGGCGGCAGCAGCCACAGAATCCCCACGTCCTCTCCCTGCTAAAACTCCACGGCCACGACCACGTGCCTTACTCACTGACTTGTTCATCTTGGTAGATTGAGAAAGAAAGTCAGAAAAGTTATAAGGCCTAAGTGTGGTTATTACGCAGAGACTGAAGTGAACACTGAAACACAACTGTTCACAATCTGTGAAAGGCTACTCCTTTGTCTACTTCTATAGTGTTTGCAACCAATGTATTGTATACGGATGGAAGCGCGTCACACTAATAGATTATATTTTAAATGGAATGGAGCAGAGCCAATTGGAGATAAATGAAAAGGATGAGCCACTGAGACACGCTCAGCAGAGTACAAGCAGCAGTGCTTGAACAAGTAACTGGAGCGTGATGTGCACTCAAAAAATAAAAAACACAGACTGAAGTGAACACTGAAACACAACTGTTCACAATCTGTGAAAGGCTACTCCTTTGTCTACTTCTATAGTGTTTGCAACCAATGTATTGGATACGGATGGAAGCGCGTCACACTAATAGATTATATTTTAAATGGAATGGAGCAGAACCAATTGGAGATAAATGAAAAGGATGAGCCACTGAGACACACTCAGCAGAGTACAAGCAGCAGTGCTTGAACAAGTAACTGGAGCGTGATGTGCACTCAAAAATAAAAAAACACAGACTGAAGTGAACACTGAAACACAACTGTTCACAATCTGTGAAAGGCTACTCCTTTGTCTACTTCTATAGTGTTTGCAACCAATGTATTGGATACGGATGGAAGCGCGTCACACTAATAGATTATATTTTAAATGGAATGGAGCAGAACCAATTGGAGATAAATGAAAAGGATGAGCCACTGAGACACGCTCAGCAGAGTACAAGCAGCAGTGCTTGAACAAGTAACTGGAGCGTGATGTGCACTCAAAAAATAAAAAACACAGACTGAAGCGAACACTGAAACACAACTGTTCACAATCTGTGAAAGGCTACTCCTTTGTCTACTTCTATAGTGTTTGCAACCAATGTATTGGATACGGATGGAAGCGCGTCACACTAATAGTTAAATTGCATGGAGCTGCAAGAATTACACTGAAGGAAAAAAAAAAAGAGTCTGTGAGTGACATGTGCAGATGCCTACAGACAGCGTTGCATGCAGAGCAAACTGCAGCGTCACCTGCACTCACACACACCTTGCAGAGCTGTTAAAACAACACTGCAGGCAAAAGGAAGCTTTACACAGCGGTTGGTGCTAGCCTGCCTACAGCACAGTACACTAAATCGCAATCTCTAACTGTCCCTCAGAGTCAGCACAGCAGCGTTCTATCCCTTACTGAATTCACAGCACAGTGACGCTAAAATGGCGGCGGCGCCTTTTATAGTGCATTCTGACATCATTTCAGCATCCAATCACAGCCATGCCATTAGTTAACATGACCGCAGCAGTACAGGATGTGCCCACACTTCTTAGGATTCCTCATTGGCTGACTAAAATCACATTGCCTCGCAAAGAATTATGGGAACTTCCGATTCCGGTATTCGATAAGATGA
Source organism: Oophaga sylvatica (assembly GCA_033576555.1). Taxonomy (NCBI): domain Eukaryota; kingdom Metazoa; phylum Chordata; class Amphibia; order Anura; family Dendrobatidae; genus Oophaga; species Oophaga sylvatica. The sequence goes on from JARQOD010000005.1 coordinate 71,809,820, forward strand.
AAATATCGAAACGAAGTATCGAAAGGCCGATAGAGCTACCGTGTTTCCCCGATAGTAAGACACCCCGATAGTAAGACGTAGTGGGGGTTTTAGGGGGATCGGCTAATGTAAGACGTACCCCGAAAGTAAGACATACCGGTAGTAAACTGTACGTTGGAAAAATAGCTATATACCGGTACCTTTTGCATTAACTGCGGGATGCGGACGCAGGCGGGGGGGCTCACTTGTCGTCGGGCACCCCGGCGCCCGTTAGCGGAGGAGAGCGGTGTCAGTGCCGCCACCCGCCCCGCCTGCTCAGGTCCCCGGCAGCAGCTGGCACAATACTTACCTCTCCCGTGCCTCCGCTGTCGCAGCTCCGGGCTCCAGGGGCCGCCGGCGCTTCCTTTCACAGCAGCACCGCTGAATGACGTCATCATTCAGCGGCCGGCTGTGGCAGAGAGCGCGGACGCCGGCGGACAGGTGAGATGTGTGTGTGTGTGTGTGCGTGCATGCGTGTGTGTCTGTGTGCATCAGTGTGTGTATGTGAGAGAGTGATTGTGTGCTGCATATGTGAGGGGGGAGGGCAGTGATGATGGGGAGGCATTTATGACAATGGGGAGGCATTGATGATAATGAGGAGGCATTGATGACAATGGGGAGGCATTGATGACAAAAATCGACATTTATTTTCCAATATAAGACATACCCCGAAAGTAAGACATATTGGTACTTTTGGGGGTAAAAAGAATGTAAGACACTGTCTTACTTTCGGGGAAACACGGTAATATCGGCCGATATCCGATATTTGCAGTATCGTATCGCTCAACACTAGTGAAGACTGTTAATGAAGAAAATGGGTTGAATGTGGTTTTAGGCACTAATATTATTAGTAACTGTTTGGAGGAGGTTGTGTTTTTTCTCCAACAGCTCGCCGATGTTGCCAGACCAAAGCAAAAGGGAGCGATCCAGAAGGAGATCCGGGCCCTTATGTGCCAGCAGCAAGTGAAACTGACCGGTGGTGAGATTGGTAATGTACGGGTGACAGCCCCGAACCCCATTGTGATACCCCCAATGAGTGAAATGCTTATTTGGTGTAGAGCAGCAATAGGTCTGAGAGGACAGAACTACCAAGCAGTAGTAGAACCCCTTTGTTCAGAACACAGACCTACACTCTTGACTGCCAGAGGGGTAGAGGAGGTACGCAATGGGAGGGTGCCAGTGCGTCTTCTCAACTGGGGAGAGGATGAAGTCAAATTACCACATTATGCCACTGTTGCCAAGTTACATGCTGTAGTTAATAACTCCATTCACCCGACGGAGCCCTTAACTTCCCCACCACCAGTGGAGGATAACGGCCTGGCAACCAAGGTGGAGGATTGGTGTCAGCAGCTCCATGTCGGGACGGACACCACTCCAGCCCACCAGAAACAGGGAGTACATTGAGTAGTTCAGGAGTACGCACAGGTATTCAGCAAACACCCACTTGACTTTGGGAAGATAAAGGGGGTCCAACATCACATCCCTACAGGAAACCATCCCCCCATTAAAGAACGGTACAGGCCTTTACCTCCAGCACACTACCAGAAAGCCAAGGAGATGTTGCGTGATATGAAGGTGGCAGGGGTAATAAGGGATAGTTGTAGTCCCTGGGCAGCTCCCCTAGTCCTAGTCAGGAAAAAGGATGGGAGCATGAGAATGTGTGTAGATTACAGACAAGTAAATCGCATTACACATAAAGATGCATACCCTTTACCACGCATTGAGGAATCACTAGCTGCCTTAAAGACTGCTAATTACTTTTCCACCCTTTACCTCACTAGTGGGTACTGGCAAGTAGCTGTGGCTGAGGAGGATCGGGAGAAGACGGCTTTCACCACCCCGATGGGACTCTGTGAGTTCGACAGAATGCCGTTTGGACTCAGCAGTGCCCCTGGAACGTTTCCGAGAGTGATGGAGAGCTGCCTGGAACATCTCAACTTCGAAACTGTGTTACTGTACCTGGATGACGTAGTTGTGTACTCTAAGACGTATGAAGATCACTTGAAGCACCTGGTGGAGGTATTAGAGTCACTGTCCAAGTATGGGATGAAACTGAAGCCTTCAAAGTGCCATCTGCTCAAACAAACGGTACAGTACTTGGGACATATTGTCAGCTCAGAAGGAGTAGCGCCAGACCCCGAGAAGATCACCGCCATCCAGAAATGGATGGAGCCAAAGAACCTCAAATAAGTGCGTCAGTTCCTGGGACTGACAGGATACTACCGGAGGTTTGTGAAGGACTACACTAAGAAAGTAGCACCTCTGCAAGACCTCCTGGTGGGACAGTCCCTCAAAAGCAGAAATTCTCCATTCCACTGGGGTAAAGAACAGGCTGAGGCATTCAAAGAAATGAAGGAGATCCTGACAAGTGATGAGATCCTAGCCTACCCTGACTACAACCAACCGTTCCTGCTGTATACAGATGCCAGCAATGAAGGATTGGGAGCTGTCTTAAGTCAGAAGCAAAATGGCCTAGAGAAAGTCATCGCCTATGCAAGCAGGAAACTCCCGACCGAGAGGAACCCAGAAAACTACAGCAGTTTCAAGTTGGAGTTCCTGGCACTGGTCTGGGCCATTACAGAAAGGCACTACCTAGCCTCTAGCAAGTTTACGGCTTACACTGACAATAACCCCTTAACGCATCTGGAAACAGCCAGACTGGGAGCCATGGAGCAACGATGGACGGCTCAGTTGTCAAACTACCAATTCACAATCAAGTACCGAGCAGGCCGCAAGAACGCCAACGCTGATGCCCTGTCCAGGATGCCTCATGAGTCGGACACAGAAGAAGAAGTGGATGACCAGGAAGAGATTGAAATACCTGCCTTTCACAGGAATGGGATGATCCACGAGCAACGAGCCTGCAGGAGTCAACGTGGTAAGACGTTAAATCCTTTACCTCACCACAGCTGGAAGGAGACCCAGGACAGTGATCCAGTTGTCAGCCGTATCAAGGAGCTGATAACTCAGGAAGGTTCCTCCTTGGAGAATGATGCATCTCCACAAGCAAGGCAGCTGTGGAATGAGAGAAGCCGGCTGTTTATCTATTGTGAGAAGCTGTGCTGGAGGTACGTCAATTCAAGAACCCACGAGATGGTTTGGCAGATAGTAGTTCCCAGAGCAGACATTCAGATGGTGTTGGAAGCCTACCACCATCAAGTGGGGCACTTTGGCTGGAAGAAGCTGGAGACCCTGTTGAAGTGTCGTTTCTACTGGGTGGGAATGCGCAGCTCCATTGAGAGGTGGTGCCAAAACTGTGGACCCTGTGGCCTCAGAAGAAAAGACTACAGCAGTCAGAAGGCACCCCTACAACCTATCAAGACGACTCGACTCTTAGAGATCGTGGCCCTGGACCATGTCAAGTTGTCACCCAGCTGATCAAGATACTCCTATGCCCTGACCATGGTGGATCACTACTCCAGGTTCCTGGTGGTCGCACCTGTCAAAGATCTGACGGCAGAGACAGCAGCAAAGACGTTCCAAGCGTACTTCTGCAGACCCCATGGATATGGTGCTGACTGACCAAGGCCCAGCCTTCGAGGCCGAATTGTTCAAAGAGTTCTGCCACCTGTACGGCTGTAAGAAGATAAGAACCACACCGTACCACCCACAAACCAATGGTCTCTGTGAAAAGATGAATCACATCGTCATTGACCTACTGAAGACCTTACCACTCGAGGAGAGAAATCAGTGGCCAGACCTACTACCTGACCTGGTAGATCTGTACAATCACATACCTGTGAGTTCCACCAATTGCACCCCAGCTTACCTCATACTGGCAAGACCAGGAAAGCTGCCCATGGATATGGAGCTTGGTGTTGTAGAGCCAGAAGCAGATGTGACTACTGAGGACTGGGATACGACCAGACAGGAGCAGTACAGAAAAGTACAGGCCTGTGTTGAAGACAGTCTCACTAGGATAAGAGATAAGCAAGAGACTTGCTACAACAAGTGTGCACCAGCAGAACTTTTCACACCAGGGGAAGTTGTGCTAAAAAGAAAGAGAAGGATGCACTAACTCGATGATCAATGGGAGAGAGAGAATTCAAGGTTTGATAACAAGAAAACGTGTCTAATCAGTAAAGATGGAGGAAGGACGACTACAACTGTATCCAGAGATCATCTAAAGTTGTGTCCAGATTTGCTAAAGCCCCAAGAAGAAGTGCCTTTCATCCCTTCGGAGGAACCTGAAGAAAAGGTAATACATACAGAATTAGGAGATTTCCCAGCGGATTGGCCTAGAATCGGAGAAGCCGTTATCATCCCTGTACTCCAATTCTATCAACAACAAGAGGAGCATCTACAGCAAGTTGAGCCTGTTGCGGCAGTAGAGTCAGTTCCAGAGGAACCTGCTCCAGCAGAAACCCAAGAAGTGCAATCCCAAGAAGTAGAACCCTTGGAGGAAGAATCTCAGGAAGAATCCCCTGCAGGAGTCGAGCCAAATAACCCAGCCCAAAGTATGCTTGCCAGCCATCTAGAGAGATTAAGGCAATTCTATAACCTACCAGCACGTAGGTCAAACAGGGAAACTGCTACCTCATAGGTCACTGCACCACGTAGATCAGAACGTAGCACAAAAGGACAAATCCCTGCTAGGTTTAGAGACTAGTTCAACCCTTGGCAGATGTATATAGTTAATCTAGAGCCATTGTACATAAATGTAAAATGAATTGTTATTTCTTTATGCCTTACTAATTTGTTTTGTTTATGGATTTCAATTCAAGTGAAATGGACATTATTTAACTTGTTTCCCATTACCTTAGAGCAATCTTTTCCAAAAGAGACTAGGACTTTTCGGATTGCTCATTCCTTATTGTTTATTAAATTTGTACATAGTTATTTATTTCTGCAACAGTTCAAGAGTGCCTTACCTCCCGTAAAGGGAAGATACATGTTGTATATTGTTTAATGTTTTGTTTTTGAAAAATGTCTTTCAGCCCGGGAGTGCTGAATTGTACTAGGGGGGAAAGTGGAGCCCAGTTGTGCTAGGATTCCCACATCTCCTGGAAGGGTGCGCTGAAGGATTTAACCACTAGTGGTCCCAATGCATACACACACCTTCACCCATCCCTAAGACCACCAGAGGGAGCCAGATAGGCATATAAAAGGAGGGTGAAGACAGGAAAGAGCAGTCAGTCAGATTAGAGTTCTGCTGAGTGCAGTGTACAATGCAGAGCAGAAGGCTGCAGTCTGCAGCAAAGAGACTGCAGAGCAGTTCAGTAAAGTGGAGTCTAGTAGAGTGGAGCCGAATCCATTCCAGTCTAGTCAGAGCTGAGACAAGTGAGTAGTCTGCAGACAGAGCAGACGAGTGGAGTTTGCAGTGAGGGACTTAATAGCTCAAGTTGAGAGCCAGGAGCGTGCCGACGCTCTGAGAGCGGCGAAGAGGCAGCCCACCAACTGCCAGTGTGTGTAATCGTGTGAGGGCCCGAGTAGGCCGAAGGCAAGTGGAAAAGAGTAGTAAAAGGAGGCAGAGGAGCCTTCACAGCTCATCTCAACAAGTATTTACCGGACACCAGGGTCCGAGCCTATAGGGATCTCCAGGATGCATTAGGAGAACACCGGAGTTCCTGGAGGACTATAGGTCCCAGGACCACCACAGAGCTGATACGTAACTGGGCCAGGAGGACGGAGTCCAGAAAGCGGGATGCTGCAAGTAGGGACTGTACTTCAGGAGAAGGTCCAACCACAAGGTCAGCCAGGTGCAGGACGGAGACTAAGTTAGGCCCAGCTACATGCAGGCCAGGACTTCAATTACAGAAAGGCAAGGAACAGGAGGCCACACACCTACTCAGTGAAAGAATCTGGATGTGCACCCTTCACCCTACAGTGCTCCGGGGATTGCCTGCAACATCTTCAGTAAAGGTACCCAAAGTGACTTGTGTGTGTGTCCATCTTCTTATCCCTAACTGCCGGGTCCACCTTCGTCCTGATTCCCTATATATCTACCTGCCCTGAAGGACTCAGCCTCACCTGTGGGAGGCCTAACATTTAGCTGCACAACACCAACCCTTCAGTGGATCTGCACAGCAGCGCTGGTCACCCTGACCAGGTACTACAGGTGGCGACACGAATCATCCTATAAACATTTATTCCCCTGTAAATATCCCACATTTATGGGTGAGCGCCAAGGGCCACGGACCGAGCTGTGTTGCCGTGACATCCGCTATAGAAGTTATTAGGCTGGGATCCGAGTACCCCACTACTCTGGGAGGGCGGCTCATCGGTACCTGGAATGGGCGAGGATAGGGACATTATTACTGGAAGAGGCCCAGGATGACATAATGGGGGATATTATCAAATGGTGTATCAAACGCGTATGTCTTTATGAGATCTAGAATACTACAAGGTTCCATACATGCAGGTGGGGGTTTCTGGTCCAAATTTAGTTTGGTGTATTTTGAGCCTACACTGCTATAATTGTATTTACACACAGAGATAACAGGGCATTTGAACAAGCATATGGCTCTGAACAGCCAAAGCTGTGTCTTGGATAATTGTTCTGGGAGAAACCAATGCTGCTGATTGGGTATTTTGCAAGATTTATAACAGTCAAGAGCTGAAAGGCTAGGGAAGGGAGGTGTAATGTATGTGGTACAGTTCATATAGCGTCTTGTGCTTGGGTGCGATGAAAATACTTGAGACACAGGTTGATAAAGAAAGTCTTGTATTGCTTCATACAAATTGGCAAAAATAAACACACAGGTTGCAAACACAGAAGCAGGAGACACAGCAGGCCAGAGTAATCTAAGCTCAGCAATAACTCTCCACAACAGATTCAGATCTTCTTCTCTGTTACCGCAAGTCCATGCAAACGTGAGGCTCTCAAGAGCAGAGTTCAGAGTCCACAAGTGCTTCAGAGTTCCTCAGTAGGAATGGCTGGAGTACAAGGTCCAAGGCTTCAGGAGTCAGAACACAGGTTCACTGCAGGCTAGATTCTGAAGCACTGATTACTCAGCTGTGGCTGTTTAAGAAGCAAACGGAGAGAATCAGGGCGGGAACATGCAAGCTGGAAAACTCCATTTTGACTGAGGGCAAGATAGCTGCAGCAAAACAGAAAGCAAAATGGCAGACGAACAAACTGAGTTTCAGAAACAGATACACAGAACCTTACATTACTCCCCCCTTAGGGACAACCTCCGGATGACCTCAGACCAGGCTTGTGTGGGTACCTCTGATGAAACTGACGGAGCAAGCGAGGAGCATTAACGTTATTGACTGACTCCCATGAGTTGTCCTCCACTGGGTAGCCCTGCCATTTAATCAGATATTGTAACTGATTTCTATACAACCTGGAATCTAAAATCCTTTCCACCACAAATTTTCCTGACCATCGACTAGCACTGGGTCAGGGCAAGGAGAAGAACGTCCAGGAAACGTATTGGGTGTCGCAGCCTTTAGTAGGGATACATGAAAGACAGGGTGGATTCTCATAGTTCTGGGCAATTGAAGACGACAAGCAACGGCACTTATAATCTTACTGATTTTATAGGGTCCAATGTACTTATGTCCCAACTTAGACGATGGAATCCTTAACTTAAGATTTCTGGTTGACAGCCAGACCAGGTCTCCTACCTTAAAAGCTGGTGCAGGTTTACGAAATTTATCTGCTGCCTTCTTGTACCTTTCCTGAGCCGATTCCAGATTCTCCTTTAGAAGATCCATATTCTTCTGTAAAGTCGTGACTCTTTCAGCCACTGCTGGCAAAGGCGTCTCTATGGGAAATCGTGGTAGAATGTTAGGATGATAACCTAGATTAGAGTAAAAAGGAGACTGTTTAGTGGAGGCACTCTGAGAATTGTTGTAAGAGAACTCAGCCAATGGAAGTAGATCCACCCAATCATCCTGTAGGTGGCAGATAAAGCAGCGGAGATACTGCTCCAGGGTTTGATTGGTTCGTTCGGTTTGTCCATTAGTCTGGGGATGAAAAGCAGAAGAAAGGTTTACTTTAATGTCCAATGCTGCACAGAAATTTTGCCAAAACCTAGAAGTGAATTGCACCCCTCGATCCGAAATAACCTCATCCGGTACTCCATGTAAACGAAACACATCTTTAATCATCAAATCTGATGTCTGTTTTGCAGTGGGTAAGCCGACACAAGGGATAAAATGAGCTGCCTTTGTTAAACGGTCAACCACCACTAGAATAGTGTTCTTCCCTTGAGAGGTTGGTAATTCCACAATGAAGTCCATAGAAATGGATCCCCACGGGCGGGACGGGGTGGGAAGAGGCTGTAACAGACCAGTTGGTGAAGAGCGAGGTGTTTTGCATCTTGCACAAACCTCACACGAAGTGACATAGTCCAAAACATCCTTCCTACAAGTGGGCCACCAAAAGAAACGAGAAAGAAATTCCTGTGTCTTTAGAATTCCTCTATGCCCGGCTATTTTGGAATCGTGAATGAGTTGCAATACTCTCAATCTGACTGTTTCAGGTATATACAGACGTTGTCCCAGAATCCACACACCATTCTTAAAGACAAGACTTACGTCCCTTGGGGGTTGAGCCAAAAAAGAATCCGCATGGTATGCTTCCTTGATGTCTTTAATTAGGTCTTGATGATGAATCACTCCTAGGAATCTAGAGTCAGGAAGAATAGTCTTAGGAGGAGTAATTGGACGTGTCTCTGCTGAGTAAATCCTAGAGAGTGCATCAGCCTTTCCATTGCGCGATCCTGGTCTATAAGAAATAATAAAATTAAATTGGTTTAAGAAAAGATTCCAGCGAGCCTGGCGAGGAGTCAGGCACTTAGCCGACCTGATAAACTCAAGATTACGATGGTCTGTCAGAACGACTATTTGCTGTGCAGCTCCTTGAAGAAGGTGTCTCCATTCTTTGAAGGCGGCAATAATGGCCAACAACTCTCTATTGCCCACATCGTAGTTCTTCTCAGCCGAAGACAACTGCTGGGAAAAGAAGGCACAGGGATGCAAGACATTCTTCTCACCTGTTCTCTGAGAGAGTATAGCTCCCACGGCACAGTCTGAAGCATCCACCTCTATTATGAAGGCAAGTTCTGGGTTGGGATGTACTAGGATAGGTGCAGTGGTAAATTTATCTTTTAGACGGGAAAATGCTTCCTGGGCTTGGGGAGTCCAAGAGAACTTAGACTCTTTCCGGGTAAGTTGGGTGATAGGTGACACTACCTCAGAGAAATTTCTAATGAAACGTCTATAGAAGTTTGCAAACCCGATGAAGCGCTGTACCTCCTTCACATTTCTAGGACTTGGCCAATCATTGATGGCTTGGGTTTTACTTCCATCCATACTAATTCCTTGTGTAGACAGTACATACCCCAGAAATTGAATTTCGGTCTTATGGAATTCACACTTTTCAAGCTTGATGTAAAGATGATTTTGTCTTAGACGTTCCAAGACCATTCTCACATGTCCATGATGTTCCTCTGTGGAGTTAGAAAAAATTAAAATATCATCCAAATAAATTACCACGAATGTATCTAGGAGATCCCTGAAGATGTCATTCACCAAGTGTTGGAAAGTGGCTGGGGCGGTACTCAGACCAAAAGGCATAACCAGATATTCAAAGTGTCCATAGCGTGACCTGAATGCAGTCTTCCATTCATCCCCAGGTCTAATACGGACTAAGTTATAGGCCCCACGAAGATCTAGTTTAGAAAAAATTTTGGCATGTCGCACTCTCTCCAATAACTCAGGGATTAAAGGCAATGGATAACGGTTTCTAATAGTAACCTTATTGAGTTCCCTATAGTCTACGCATGGTCTCAGGGATCCATCTTTCTTCTTTACAAAGAATATGGGTGCCCCTGCAGGAGATGAAGAGGGGCGTATGAAGCCCTTGGCTAGATTTTCGTCTATGTACTCTTTTAAAGCCTTCAGCTCGGGCCCCGCCAGGGGGTAGATCTTACCAAAAGGTATCTCTGCTCCAGGCAATAATTCAATTGGACAATCATATGGACGGTGAGGAGGAAGCTGGTCAGCGTTCTTCTTGTCACATAAATCCACATAGTCCTGGTATACAGCTGGTAGTTCAGGGACTGACATGGTTCCTTTAGGAACAGAGCAAGCTGAAATTTTTGGACTCATCTGTTTCTCTGGAAAGTGTAATTCCTTGGTCTCCCAGTTAATGGTAGGATTCTGAGCCTGCAGCCATGGTAGCCCTAGAATAATGGGAAAGTGAGGAGAAGAGATAAGCATAAAGGACAGTTTCTCTTGATGATCTTTACCCATAAGAACCTTTAAAGGCTCTGTTTCCTGATCCACTGGTCCAGAGGTCAGCAGGGAGCCATCCACAGTTTCCATCTGTACTGGAGCAGCCTTCTTCACTGAACGTATTCCCTGTTTTAGAGCAAAGGAGACATCCATAAAATTTCCACTTGCACCTGAGTCGATCATAGCAGAGCTAGACACCCAGGCTGAGTCAACCCAGAGTTTGATGGAAAGAAAACAGTGAGAATTGTTTTTCTTACAACTCAGCTGGGACACCGCTGAGGAAACTTGAAAGATGGCAGCATTTACACAGTCAACGTCCTCAGAGGTAACGGAGTTTAAGTCCGAGAAATCAAGATCTGTTGCTGCAGCTCTCTCTGGAGCCTGAGGCTCGGACCTGACAGATCCCCTCTCGCAACACTCACAATGAATGAGTGCTGCAGTAGTCTTGCGAGAACGGCTGGGACAGTTAATAATAAAGTGCCCTGACTTACCACAATAAAAACATAGATTCTCCTTAAAACGATGTTCCTTGCGTGCATCACTAACCCGTCGTAGTAAAGAGTCTACCTGCATGGGTTCAGGTTCAGGTTCCCGTGTAATCCTATTCAAAGGTTCCTTAGCTGGAGAGGAAGGTAGGAAAAGGTTAGTACGATTGCTTTCGAACCATCTCTCTTGCCTGCGTTCAGTTAAACGAGTATCAATACGGATGCAGTAGTTAATAAAGTCACCTAACGCAGTGGGAGGGTCGGCACGAGCAAGTTCATCCTTAATTAGTGGGGATAACCCCTTTCGAAAAATAGATTTTTTGGCGGAATTGTCCCAGGTGGTATCAAGGGCCCATCTCCTGAAATCCAAGGCATATTCAGCTACCGAGTGCTTACCTTGGCGCAAAGCTAACATGGCTGCTTCAGCTGTTGCACCTCGATTGGGGTCATCAAACACCTGCCCCATGGCTGAAATAAAATCATCAAGGTGATTCAAACAATCATCCTCAGTCTCAATCAGAGGGTTTGCCCATATCAAAGCCTTGTTGGTAAGCAACATAATTATAGTAAGCACCTTAGATCGTTCAGTAGGAAATTGTGAAGCATGTGCAGAAAAAAAAAGATTGCATTGATTAACAAATCCCTGAATTTTTCACGTTCACCACCAAAACGAAAAGGGGGCAACTTGGGAATCCCAGAACTCGGGGCCACGGCAGGAGCCTGGACTCGCCCCTCCAGAACCTCAATCCTGGCTCGCAAATCCTGGGTAGTCTGTCCAACCACTTGCAAATTGTGATTATTTAGGTCCTGAAGATTTGTAAAACGGGTCTTTATATTCTGCAAATCTGCAAGGATATTATCAGTCACTCCGCAAAGTTCCTTTATACGGGCCTCCATTTTCCAGATCTTTTAAGACAGGATACTGGAAGAAGAGGAGAGAAAAAAAAAAACAATAGTGTTCACCTGTGGCAACACTGAAGAAAGAAAAAACTTTAAGGGAACTGCTCACCTGGAATGGTTGTGAGAAGTCACAACCACTATCATCACAGAAAGCTTTCAACCAGACATCTGATATCCAGAGTTTCAGCAGACAAAAAGAGAAGAGAAAAAAAAACAAAACAATAGTGTTTACCTGTGATAACACTGCAGAAAAAAAAACTTAAGGGAATTGCTCACCTGGAATGGTTGTGAGAAGTCACAACCACTGTCATCACAGAAAGTACAACCGGACATCCGATATCCACAGTACAGCAGACAAGCCTTTCCAGACCCAGCAGACACTAACGTTTGGCTTCAGAATCTTGTAATGTATGTGGTACAGTTCATATAGCGTCTTGTGCTTGGGTGCGATGAAAATACTTGAGACACAGGTTGATAAAGAAAGTCTTGTATTGCTTCATACAAATTGGCAAAAATAAACACACAGGTTGCAAACACAGAAGCAGGAGACACAGCAGGCCAGAGTAATCTAAGCTCAGCAATAACTCTCCACAACAGATTCAGATCTTCTTCTCTGTTACCGCAAGTCCATGCAAACGTGAGGCTCTCAAGAGCAGAGTTCAGAGTCCACAAGTGCTTCAGAGTTCCTCAGTAGGAATGGCTGGAGTACAAGGTCCAAGGCTTCAGGAGTCAGAACACAGGTTCACTGCAGGCTAGATTCTGAAGCACTGATTACTCAGCTGTGGCTGTTTATGAAGCAAACGGAGAGAATCAGGGCGGGAACATGCAAGCTGGAAAACTCCATTTTGACTGAGGGCAAGATAGCTGCAGCAAAACAGAAAGCAAAATGGCAGACGAACAAACTGAGTTTCAGAAACAGATACACAGAACCTTACAGGAGGTGAACAACTAACTGCTGCATAGAAATCAATGGGTTGGAGAGAGTTGTCTGGTATGTTAGGAGTTAAGCTCACTCCAAGAATAAAGCTACTCTACACTCTCAGACAGAATTTGGGCAGGCACTAGTAGCCGAGCTCCATGGAAACCAGCTGTACACTATGAAAAATAAAAACTCTCATTTCAGGAGAGTGACAGCAGATAGAAAAACAAGTCCTTTGCAAACTTGCTAATCACTGACTAGAGTAAATTTCTGGCAAAATGTACGCCATTGAGTGGTGTAAATTTTCATGAATTAAATGGATGGACTTAGGTACGCCTCATTCCACCCATATCCCTCCCGTTTTTGCAGATCTGGCCAACACAGGCATAAAAATGGCAAAAATCACAAAATTTTGAGTTCCACAAAAATGTTGAGACATTTCGAGTTTTTTTTATGGCAGAGAACTGACAAAACACCTTTTATGAATCAGACCAAAGAGTTTATTTTTCTGGAGGGTTACCTCAGCTTTCTCTTTCTGATTGGCTATAGGTTCTAAGAATCAGATCCTTAGGACTTTGTACATATATTTTAAAAATGTTCCAGTTCTGCTACTTTCCTTTATAATGCCTAGCAGTAGGGTTTCAAGTTTTTTGCAACAACACTGCAGGGAAAATGAAGCACTACACAATGACTATTGAAACAAATACAGTAGTAGTCTGTATAATGCAGGACAGCACAAGTCCTCCATAGTAAGAGATGCGCTTTACTTTTCCCAAAATACCAGTTCTGTCCTAAAATAGAAGATCCCTTTTATTACTGCACCAATCACTAAAAAGGTTTATGAAAATGGGTTTTCTAAATTATAAAACACCTTAAGCAATTTAATTCCCTTCTTTGTCCCTTATGATAAGGATGAAGAGGTAAAACATTTTTTGAAGGGAAACAAAGTTGATGATAAATAAACATCATCATTTATTGCTCACCTACTGTATGATTTCCAGGCGACCAGTAATGTCTATGCCAAAGTAGTGTACACTACACTACTCACTGTATACTCAGCTGGTGCATCACATTCAAATACAAGAGAAACAAAGACGAAGCATCCCTTCCAATTGCTCATTCCTGCTATTAAGCAAACATTACAATTTTATGAGTGTGAAACTGTTTCTTCCATGCTGATTCTTTTATTATGCAACTAGGGAAATTAAAGGATCATCCTGATTTACTTTTATTATTGTGTTAGATACTGTATGTATATACCAATTTCTTTTTTTTTCTTGATGAGCTATTTGTAGAAGCCTTATCGTACATTGGCACCACATCTAAAATACAGTTTTATCTAGTGTAAAAAAAAGATCTTCAAATTCGTATTCAGAAACACACATGCAAATGTTTGCCAATCCTGATGGGTGTTTAGATGTTTGACATTTTAAGTGCATTAACAATCAGCGGGGGATTCTTGATCAGTATCAGTTGCACTAAGACTGCGAGAATGGATAAATTATACACAGTATGACTTAAGGTACTGCCACACTAAACAATCCCGCTAGCGATCACGATAACGACGCATACTAATGCGATCGCTAGCGGGATTGTTTCTATATCGTTAAGTGCGGCCACATTTAGCGATATAGTTAACGACGCTATCGCCGTTAGCGATCTTCTTAACGACTTTAGCGGTACAAAAGTACCGCTAAATCGCTAAGAAAAGGTGCCACACTAGCGATATATACTTACCCAGCGGGAGCGCCGACGAGAAAATAGGGTCCGGAACGATTCCAGCGACGAGCGAGATCACAGCAGGAAGCTCGTCGCTGGCAGATGCCGCACTGAACAACATCGCTAACGGGATCGCTAAATAGTGACGTTTTTTAGCGATCCCGTTAGCGATATTGTTCAGTGTGGCATACCCTTTAATCTAAAAGTTACAGTCCTACATAGGAAGCAATGTAGCTAACACTAGGAATCCAAAATACACAGTTGACAGTTGATTAGTGGCCACTGTTTGGCTACAGTGATCATATAACATTGTTTTTTTTGTCAGGAGACTGACAAGGGATACATACACCTGACAGCAGAGGAGAGATGCAAGGCTATGAGTAAGTATATATATGTATGTGAATAGTGAGGAAAATAAGTATTTACACTGATTTTACAAGTTTTCCCACCTACGAAGAATGAAGAGGTCTGTATTTGATCACCACCAACCAGCAAAAATTCTGGCTCTCACAGACCTGTTTTTTTTTTCTTTCTTTCCTACTCTGCACTCATTACCTGTATTAACTGCACCTGTTTGAACTCATTGCCAGTATAAAAGACACCTGTCAACACGTTCAATCAATCACACTCCACCATTGCCAAAACGACCAAGGACAAAATTGAAGACCTGCAAAAGGCTGGGATGGGCTACGGGACAATAGACAAGCAACTTGGTGAGAAGGCAACAACTGTTGGCGCAATTATTTGAAAATGGAAGAGACACAATATGACTGTAAATCTTTCTCAGTCTGGGCTCCATGAAAGATCTCGCTTCGTGGGGTAAGGATTAAAGTTGAGCGAAACAGGTCGGTCAGATTCAAAAGTCGCCGACAAAGTCGGGTTTTGTTGGCCGAAACCCAACCATAGCGTGCAGTCGGCCATTCGGTCGTAAACCCGAGTGCCAAAGTCGAATTTCCAAGAATGCTTTCAGGCACCTTTTTTCAGCCAATGAGCAAGGACATACACTGTGGGCAACGAGATGACATGAGCAGCGTCCACCACCATCTTACAGAAGGGCATTGCAGTGATTGGCTTGCTTTGGGGGGCGTCATAGTGTCTATAAAAGCCCTGAGCACCGACCTCCATTTTACTTCTGCCGATATTAACAGTAGGGAGAGGTTGATGACGCTGTTTATCAGTAGGGAGGGTGTTAGGGCTGGAAAGAGAAGTTCTTCTGTGCTTGTGCTGACAGCAATTGTGCTGTACAGTTAGTGTGCAGTGACAGGGGAGGATTTTCTTGTGTGCAGCAGTGCTGGTTATTAGGCTGCCTGCTAGCTGTATTGCTGTGTGTACACTGCTGTGCAGACTGCTTTTTACACAGCACTAATACTTTTATTCTTTTTTTCTGCACAGTTACCGACCGTTCAATTTTTCCCACACCGTATAGAGCTGTACGCTACTCACACACTACCGTGTACTGGCTGGTATCACGGACAAATACATGCTGACTATCTGTTTGTGACTCCAGAAATATATACGGAGATTGAAATTTTCCCCTACACCGTATACAGCTGTACACTTCTGAGACAGTACCGTATATCTGCTCTTTGTATTACGGTGAAATCCATACTGGGAGAGCGTCTGTGTGTGATTCCGGAAATATATACAGAGATTGAAATTTTCCCCTACATCATATACAGCTGTACGCTTCTGAGACAGTACCGTATATTTACTCTTTGTATTACGGTGAAATCCATACTGGGACAGCGTCTGTGTGTGACTCCGGAAATATATACGAAGATTGAAATTTTCCCACACCGTATACAACTGTACGCTTCTGAGACAGTACCGTATATCTGCTCTTTGTATTACGGTGAAATCCATACTTAGAGAGCGTCTGTGTGTGACTCCGGCAATATATACAGACATTGAAATTTTCCCCTACACCGTATACAGCTGTACGCTTCTGAGACAGTACCGTATATCTGCTCTTTGTATTACAGTCAAATCCAAACTGAGTGAACGTCTGTGTGTGACTCTGGAAATATATACGGAGATTGCAATTTTCCCCTACACCATATACAGCTGTACACTTCTGAGACAGTACAGTATATCTGCTCTTTGTATTACGGTGAAATCCATACTGAGAGAGCATCTGTGTGTGACTCCGGAAATATATACGGAGATTGAAATGTTCCCCTACATCATATACAGCTGTACGCTACTGAGACAGTACCGTATATCTACTCTTTGTATTACTGTGAAATCCATACTGGGACAGCGTCTGTGTGTGACTCCAGAAATATATGCGAAGATTGAAATTTTCCCACACCGTATACACTGTACGCTTCTGAGACAGTACCATATAGCTGCTTTTTGTATTACGGTGAAATCCATACTTAGAGAGCGTCTGTGTGTGACTCCGGAAATATATACAGACATTGAAATTTTCCCCTACACCGTATACAGCTGTACGCTTCTGAGACAGTACCGTATATCTGCTCTTTGTATTACGTTCAAATCCAAACTGAGTGAGCGTCTGTGTGTGACTCCGGAAATATATACGGAGATTGCAATTTTCCCCTACACCATATACATCTGTACACTTCTGAGACAGTACTGTATATCTGCTCTTTGTATTACGGTTCAATCCATACTGAGTGAGCGTCTGAGTGTGACTCTTTAGAAATATATATGGAGATTGCAATTTTCCCCTACACCGTATAAAGCTGTCCACCTCTGAGACAGTACCGTATATCTGCTCTTTGTATTACGGTGAAATCCATGCTGAGAGAGCATCTGTTTGTGACTCAGGAAATATAAAAGGAGATTTAAATTTTTCCCTACACCATATACAGCTGTACGCTCCTCATACAGTACCATATATCTGCTGGTATTTTTGGTACATTTTACCAAACATGAGGAAGTATGGTGGAAGAGGCCGCGGACGGGGGCGGGGGGGGCAGCTGGGACTGATCGTGGTGGTGGTGGTGCATCTGCTGGTAGTGCCAAAAGCACAATAGCACCTAAGACAGGAGGTGTTGAGCATGCATCATCGTCTGGCTCCAGAAGGCCTGGAAGGCTCCCATTACTGGGAGTAGGTAAACTGCTTTTAAAGCCAGAGCATCAGGAACAGGTTTTGGCTTACATTGCCGAAACAGCCTCCAGCTCTATCTCCTTCTCTTCTGAAGTTTCAAAAAATGCAAGCACTGAGTCGTCAGCGCAGGCTCCTGGTCAGGAACAGCACCTTTCCTTGTGTCCTTCACCCCTGCCACAAGTGAAGGATGTGGCAGGCCACACTTCAGATTACTCCCTGGAGCTCTTTTCACATACCATGCCTGGGTTATCAAGTGAAATCCTGAATTCCCCAGTCCAAGATGAATATGACAAGGAGTGCACTGCTATCTGATTCTGCTGGTACATTTACTCAGAGCATTGCATTGCCGTCAAAGTCTACTGAGCCAGAATCTGACCCTGATGAAACTCAGGTGCCCCTTCCCGCATACTATAACACCTTACACGGTGACACAGAGGAAGGTGCAGATGAAATTGAAGAGGAGGGGATGGATGACCCTGTTGTTGACCCGGATTGGCATCCATTGTGGGAAGAGTGTGCCGCTGGCAATAGCTCAGAAGAGGAGGATCTGCAACAGGCATTGACATCACAGCTGCGGTTATCTGGCAGGCCCATAGTAGATCAAAAACGTGTTAAAAAAACAAAAAGAGTTGCAGGACAACTTGGCCAGACGGTCAAATTAGCACAGCGTGCAAGCCCTGAAAATTTATCCCATAGTAGAAAGAGTGCAGTGTGGCACTTTTTTTGACCAAAATCCTATTGATGAGGCAAAGGTTATCTGTAAGAAGTGCGGAAGGACCTTTAGCCGAGGGAAAAATCTCTGAAAATTGAATACCAGTTGCATGCTTAGACATTTAAACACCATGCTCTTGCAAGCGTGGACGGACTACAAAACCTTACTGGCTTTGAACGCCTACATTTCCAAACTGATCTCATTATAGATGATGCCCTTCTGTTTGGTTGAAAGCGCAGCTCATGGCCTATGCTGTCCCACAATATTACCCACCCAGTCGGCACTTCTTTTCTAGAAAATCCATCCCTGCCCTCCACCTGCATGTGAAAGACAGCATTGTCCATGCACTCAAGCAATCAGTGAGTGGAAAGGTGCACCTCACAACAGATGCATGGTCCAGTAGACATGGCCAGGGCCGTTACGTGTCCATCACTGCGCACTGGGTTAATTTGGTGGATGCAGTGTCAACAGGGGACAGCGGCGGTGGGACAGTGCTGCCTAGCCCACGGTATAGGCAACAGTTGGCTGTATGCGTTCAACCCTCCTCCTCCTCCAGAAGCAAAAGCTCTTCGACAGAGCGCAGTCGCATGAGCACTCCATCCTCAACTGCCAGTGTTGCACACGAGGTGTACCGCTATCGAACAGCTAGTGGTAAGCGTCAGCAGGCTGTTTTAAAGATGATGTCTTTAGGCGACAATAGACACACCGTGGAGATACTGGTTGACTACTTACAGCAAGAAACTGAGTCATGGCTGGGCAGTCTACATCTTGAGCCAGGCAGGGTAGTCAGTGATAACGGCCGTAATTTTGTGGCGGCCATAGCCCTGGCAAAACTCAGACACATACCTTGCCTGGCTCACACCTTGAACCTGGTGGTGCAGTACTTCATAAATAATTATTCGGAGTTACCAGCTGTAAGGAAAGGGACGTCGCCATTTTGTATAGGGCCTATACCAGCCTCCATTTTGTTGGTTCACAGAGCCACAGACTTCTAACTACGCAGGGCCTATTAGCATATTCAGTACGACCAGTTTTGATGTTCACTATGAATCAATAGGGCTTTAACATGCTAATTGGTTTAGGCCAGTGTCTGAATGGGATGGTCATTGGTATGTTGAATGGCTCGGACTCAGGCCAGTGTTTCCTGCTCCATATGAATTGCAGGCTAGTTAATATGCGTGCTTCAAAGCAAAGGGGAAGGACCTAGCAGTTTTAAGAACTGTAGCCATGAAGAAGCTGAGGCATTCCTTTTTCTCACAGCAACAAGAAGCACAAGACACAGATTTGATTTGCCTTGCCAAATGGAGCAGCAGCACATGCTGTGGGGACTGTCCAGCAACTGAAGACTTACCTGGGGATGGCAGAGCTCCTGCCTTCCCATGACCATACTACCCGGTAATATTGATCTATAGCTTATACCTTTAAGCCTGGTACATTATCGTTGTATTTTTACTCTGACTGCAATTCCATTGTAATTACGTTGTATAGCTTTACTGTATATTTCTGTAATTATCTAGTGCGCCCTTAAGGCGATTAAACCATAAAATTAATCTTGGGCTGATGCTTTTACTCTGATCACGAATCTTAGAATACCCAGTGGGTAACAGGACAACCTCCCCGGCGGCCATTTGCTCTAGGTGCAGTTCCCTTACTGACCTGAGAGACAAAGGGGGCGCCGGAGAGCTGTACCTGTGGAGTTACGTCCCATTGGTGACGTGGGAGGAAGGGGGTCGTCTCTCACATTTGGTAGCGGCGGGATCAGAAGCTGTGATACCCGGGCTACCGTGTGGCGGTCGGCTTAGTTCTTCACAATTAGTGGCAGCGGTGGGATCAGAGTAATAGTGTGCGTGGGACCCCTACTCCCAGACACTAGAGACTACCAGCAGTACTTTCACCGCTGGGGTCTTAAGGTCAGCCCAGCACTAGACGGTCAGAGTGTAAAAAATAATAAGTTGTGTGCAAGGTCGGGGTTGCAGCTGTTTCAGTAACCAAAGGTTCCCAAGATGGCGGAAGGCACCAGGAGTAGGGCAAAGGGGGAGGCCAATGCTGTGGCCTATGAGGGGTTCGATACCGATGAGGGGGAGCTCAGCCAGGGCTCCCCAAGGAGCCCGACCCCCGTGCTCAGTCTCACAGTGGACTGTCCACCCCTGCCAGTCCCAGCCTGTCCAGATCGGAGGCCCTTTTCCAAGCGGCTATGGCACAGCTCGAGGCTGGTAATGACGCCGCCTATGACAGACTCCTGGTGGCAGCAGAGACAGCAGCAGAGCGTGAGCAAGCAGCGGCAGAGAGAGCAGCGGAGCGTGACCAAGCAGCAGCAGAGCGTGAGCATGCAGAACGTGTGTTGCAGGCTACAGAACACCGTGAAGCTGCGGAGCGCCGGCACCGACTGGAGATGGCTCAGCCAGGGCCCCCGCTGGACGCACCAGGCCCACCGGAGACAAGGGCTTCCAAGGTCCGGGCGGAGGACTTTCCCTTACTTGAAAAGGATGGAGACCTGGATTCCTTTCTGCTGGCTTTTGAGAGGACATGCCTCCAACATCATCTGGCCCCGGATCAGTGGGCAAGGTACCTGACCCCCATTTGAGGGTAAGTCCCTGGAAGTTTTGGGGGACTTACCTGCCGGGGAGGAGCAGGACTACAACGGCATCAAGCGGGCCCTGATCCAGCACTACAACCTCACCCCAGAGTCGTACCGCAGGAAGTTCAGGAGCCTGCAGCGGGGTTCAAAGGACACCTGGACAGACCACATGCGGGCCCTGCTGAGAGTTGCGGAGCACTGGACCTCGGGTCTAGAGCTCACTACCCGCCAGGAGGTCCAGGAACTGTTTGTCATGGAGCAATTCTTGTGGAACTGCCCAGAGGACCTCCAGCAGTTCCTCCGTGACCGGAAACCAAAGGGGCTTCTGCTACAGCCGCCCTGGCAGACGAGTATGCCAACAACAGGGCGCCGGAGCCAAAGAAGCCTGCCAGCAGCACCTGGAGAGGGGGTAAGCCCAATCCTGCCCCAGCCCCATATCCAGCCCCCAGAGTGCAAGGGGTGTACCCCCCGGCTGCCCTCTCCAGGCCAGGAACAGAACCCAGACGTTGTCATAATTGCAACCAGCTAGGACACTTTAAGGCTGCGTGTCCCCAGCGCCAGAAGGCCCCATCCCTGTCCCAGAAATCGACCACTGTTTTGTGTGTGGGAGGGGGTGGTGGGAGGTCCCTAGACAATTACCAACCCGTCACCATCGGCCGCTCAGCGGTCATGGGACTGCGGGACACAGGCGCTGAACGAACCCTGGTACGCCCTGAGGTGGTGTCCCCTCAAGACTTGGTACCTGGGAAAACCCTTTCCGTCTCCGGAATTGGAGGCGTTGACCCGGCGCTGCCTGTTGCCAAGGTGTATTTGGACTGGGGCCGGGAGGAGGATGCGGGAGGTGGGAGTAACGCCGAATATTCCTGCAAATGTGTTGCTTGGGACCGATTTGGGGCAGTTAGTGTCCCAGTATGTGGCCACTGAACCCCCAAGTTTGGCTCCCCAAGAATGTCATGACTCTACTGTGAATGCTATTGTTAATGTATTGAATGTGCCTCCAACAGTGGAGGAGGGAGTGAAACCTGATGGTAAGCCATGCACTGACACTACACACACAGGGCTCACAGTGAGGACAGGTGAGGAGGCTGTAGGGGAGAACTCAGAGGTGGAGGGAGGGGCCGCTATGGGCAGTGTAGGGCCCCTAAGTGAACCCAGCCTGCTGAGTCTAGGGCCCCTGCAGGAAGAGAAACAGGCCATGGGGGGAGGGGGCATCCCGGGAGAGGAGCCACCAGGTAAGACCCCAGGGCAGGAGTTCCCCACATCCGGGATGTCAGGAAGTCAGGGAAGTCTGCCTGACCCAGCGACTTGGTCAGGGGACGAGGGAAAGCAGGCGCTACCCGTGGTCTCAGAGGTCGTGGCCGCTGTTACCAGGAGTGGGAGCGCTGAAGCCCAAGGAGCCTCGCGGAGGTCCGACGGTTTCCCCCTCTCCGACCAAGTGGCTGCCGAGTCAGACAGTAGCCAGGAGACAGATCCCGGGAACTGACAGAGGACATGGCAGTTTCATCAATTCTTGCCACATCAAGTCAAGGATTTCAGGCAGCGTTGGAAGTTGACCCTAGCCTGAAGACTCTCAAGGAGCAGGCGGCACAGCCTCCCCTGGAGTCCGACCGCGAGCGAGTGGTCTGGGACCAGGGACGGCTGTACCGGGTAATGGTCCAGCAGGGTTCACCGGAGGCGTGGCCCAGGGACCGACAGTTAGTGGTACCCCATCCATTCAGGGCGGAATTGTTGCGGATCGCACACGAGATTCCAATGGCCGGACACCTAGGGATCACTAAAACCAGGGCCAGGCTAGCTCAGCATTTCTACTGGCCTGGAATGAGGACCGAGGTGATAGCCTACTGCCGTTCGTGTGACACTTGTCAGAGGGTGGGGAAGGCGGGGCCGCGCCCCAAAGCCCCACTGGTAACTCTGCCCATCATCGAAGAGCCTTTCTCGAGGGTGGCTGTGGATCTCATTGGACCTCTGTCCACTCCCAGCCGCTCCGGGAAATGCTTCATACTAACGGTAGTGGACTATGCCACCCGGTACCCGGAGGCGGTAGCTTTGTCGTCCATTCGGGCCGACAAAGTGGCCACTGCCTTACTGGAGATTTTCTCCAGAGTGGGGTTTCCCAAGGAAATGCTCACCGAGGGACCCAGTTCATGTCGCAGCTGATGGAGTCTCTCTGTAAGCAGGTACAGGTGCAACATCTGGTGGCCAGCCGGTATCACCCACAGACCAATGGCTTGTGTGAGCGGTTCAATGGCACCTTAAAGCAGATGCTGAAGATGTTGGTCGACTCCCACAGGAGAGACTGGGAGCGGTATCTCCCACACCTGCTGTTTGCCTACCGGGAGGTCCCACAGGCCTCAATGGGGTTCTCCCCCTTTGAGCTCCTGTACGGGCGACGTGTACGGGGGCCCCTGGCTCTGGTGAAGGAAGCGTGGGAAGGGGATTTAGCCACCACTGGAGTGTCGGTAATTGAGTATGTCGTGCGCTTCCGGGACCGAATGATGGCCTTGACGCGGCTGGTGCATGATAATATGGCCCAAGCTCAGGCTGACCAGAAGCGATGGTACGACCAGAATGCTTGTGAGCGGACCTACCAGGTGGGTCAAAAGGTGTGGGTACTGGTCCCCGTACCACAAAACAAGCTTCAGGCGGCCTGGGAGGGTCCATACCTCATGCACGAGCAGCTCAACGCCGTCACCTACCTGGTCACCCTGGACCACGCCCGTGGAAGGAGGAAGGCCTATCATGTGAACATGATGAAGGCCCATCATGAGCGGGAGGCTTATGCCCAACCAGTGTGCAACCTTTCAGAGGACAGAGAGTCAGAAATCCTCCTGGATCTGCCACCCTAGCCAAAGAGAGGGTGCGGTAGGGCGCATGGGGGAACACAGGAATGTGATACCCCCTAGCGCCCTCAAAAGCAGGGAGGTGTAAGGAAAGGGACATCGCCATTTTGTATAGGGCCTATACCAGCCTCCATTTTGTCGGTTCACAGAGCCACAGACTTCTAACTACGCAGGGCCTATTAGCATATTCAGTACGACCAGTTTTGATGTCCACTATGAATCAATAGGGCTTTAACATGCTAATTGGTTTAGGCCAGTGTCTGAATGGGATGGTCATTGGTATGTTGAATGGCTCGGACTCAGGCCAGTGTTTCCTGCTCCATATGAATTGCAGGCTAGTTAATATGCGTGCTTCAAAGCAAAGGGGAAGGACCTAGCAGTTTTAAGAACTGTAGCCATGAAGAAGCTGGGGCATTCCTTTTTCTCACAGCAACAAGAAGCACAAGACACAGATTTGATTTGCCTTGCCAAATGGAGCAGCAGCACATGCTGTGGGGACTGTCCAGCAACTGAAGACTTACCTGGGGATGGCAGAGCTCCTGCCTTCCCATGACCATACTACCCGGTAATATTGATCTATAGCTTATACCTTTAAGCCTGGTACATTATCGTTGTATTTTTTCTCTGACTGCAAATCCATTGTAATTACGTTGTATAGCTTTACTGTATATTTCTGTAATTATCTAGTGCGCCCTTAAGGCGATTAAACCATAAAATTAATCTTGGGCTGATGCTTTTACTCTGATCACGAATCTTAGAATACCCAGTGGGTAACAGGACAACCTCCCCGGCGGCCATTTGCTCTAGGTGCAGTTCCCTTACTGACCTGAGAGACAAAGGGGGTGCCGGAGAGCTGTACCTGTGGAGTTACGTCCCATTGGTGACGTGGGAGGAAAGGGGATCGTCCGTGACATTTGGTAGCGGCGGTGGTATCAGAAGCTGTGATACCCAGGCTACCATGTGGCGGTCGGCTTAGTTCCTCACACCAGCCCTGCTCCATAAGGTGCGAAGGCTGTGCTCGCACATCCGTCGCTCGCCCGTAGACTCCAGTCGTATGTGTTAGAACCCTCTTGTTAGGTTTTTTCAGTTTGCTGGTCACATGACCTTTTTTCCCTATTTAGTCTGGCTCCGCCCTTCTGGCTTTGCTGGACTCCATTGTATTATCTACTCTTAAGCTAACCGGGTGCTTAGGTGCCTTTCTCAGTCAGTTTTGCTTGATCTTTGGATCTCTAAGTAATTTGTTTTCTGTTTAATTTTTCCCTGCTACAATTTCTGTTAGGAGGTGTCCACCTTTTCTCCCAGTCCCTAGATCTTGTAGGGATTCCTCCCTCACAACTATAGGTCTTCATTCAGACTAGCTGAGGACTTTAGCGGGTCTGGTCGCAGGATCAGGTTCCCCGTTACATCGTAGGGATCCAGCTTAGTTCTATTGTAGGGACAGAATTCCCTTCTTTCCTTAGTGCTTGTAGCAGATCATAACAGTAAGTCCAGCCAAAAAAAAAAAAAAAATCTCTAAGGAAAGATTTTCTTTTTCCATCATGGTGTCGGTTCAGGATTTGGCTCAACGCCTACAGGGACTCTCTCTGGAGGTGGCTGAGATCCAGCAACACGTGAGTAGTTGTTCTGGAGCACATTTCGTGGAGCCAAAGGTACGTTTGCCTGATTTATTTTTTGGTGAACAACAAGATTTGTTTTCTTTTAAAAATGCTTGCTTGTTGTATTTCCGTTTGAGCCCCAGATCCTCTGGTGATGAATCACAGCGCATAGGGTTCATAATGTCACTTTTGCGCAAAGAACCTCAGGACTGGGCCTTTTCTCTGCAGCCTAGTGATCCATGCTTTAGATCAGTGGATGTTTTTTTTTCTGCTTTGGGGTTATTGTATGACGATCCTGATCGTGTTTCATCAGCTGAGACAGAATTGAGACGTTTGAGACAGGGATCAGGTAATGTGGAAAAATATTGTACTCACTTCCGAAGGTGGTCCACTCAGGTGGGGTGGAACGATTCAGCTTTGAAAAGTTTATTTCTTGCAGGGTTAAGTGAAAGGGTTAAAGATTTGCTGATTGCTTATCCTATACCTGGTAACTTGCAAGAGGCTATGCAATTAGCCATACGGGTGGATAGGAGACTGCGTGCAAGGGTTAATGAGAGTAAATCTGCCTTGCTCCTCCAAGTCTGGAGAGGGACTGAACTGACATTGGAGAGCCGATGGAAATTGGAACAATGGCACCTCACTCTCGGGAAAAAGAACGCAGATTTGCTGAAGGTTTGTGTTTCTATTGTGGCAAGTCTGAGCATTTTATTAAGAACTGTGTGCTTCGTATGAACAAAGAGAAAAAAAAATGAGGTCAGTTTCACCCGAATAGCTTGTTTAAACAATAAAGGTGTCTTTCTTTCTGCTACCACTGCTGTTGAGGAGGAATTAATGGAGTTTCGGGTATTTGTGGATTGTGGTTCAACTCTCAATGTGATTGATGGGAAATTTTGTGAAAAACTAAAATTAAAACCCAAACTTCTGTCTTCCCCTATTAATGTGGTGTCTGTGGATGGCTCTCCCTTGAAAAATGTTACTCACCATATCTGTGAATTTCCTCTTACTATTAATGGTGTTCATCAAGAGAATTTGGATTTGGTAGTTTTGAATAATTTGCCCTCACCGGTGATTTTGGGGTTACCTTGGTTAAAATTCACAATCCGGTACTGGATTGGTCTACCAATGAAATTAAGTCCTGGAGTCCTAATTGTTATGACAAGTGTTGTAACGGGCGTATTGCTGCTGTAGTTAAGGGGGAGTTACCTGTACCTATTCAGGGTTTTTGGAAATTTTTTTCTGATAAGGAATCGCAGGTATTGCCTCCTCATAGAGATTATGATTGTGCAATTGAATTTGTCCCTGAAGCAACTCTTCCTAAAAGTCGTTTATTTAATTTGACTATTCCTGAGAGAAAGGCTTTGGAGGAATACATACAGACAAGCTTGGCCGCCGGTCACATTAGGCCTTCTAAGTCTCCTGTGGCGGTTGGATTTTTTTTTGTTAAAAAAAAGGACTGCGGTTTACGGCCTTGTCTAGACTTTCATGAGATTAATAAGATTACTGTACACAATCCTTACCCACTGCCATTGATTCCTGATTTGTTTAACCAGTTAGTGGGGGCCAAGTGGTTCTTGAAAATTGATCTTCGAGGGGCATACAATTTGTTGCGCATGAAGGAGGGTGACGAATGGAAGACTGCGTTTAACACTCCACTGGGTCATTTTGAGAATCTGGTTATGCCTTTTGGGCTTTCCAGTGCTCCAGCATTTTTTCAGAATCTTTTTAATGACATCCTTAGACCTTTGATTGGCAGAAGTGTGGTTGTGTATTTGGATGACATTTTGATTTATTCACCGGATTTGGAGTCTCATTGGAGGAGGGTGCGTGAAGTATTACAGTTACTGAGTGATAATTCACTTTTTGCCAAGCTAGAAAAATGTGAGTTCGCTGTACAGAGACTTAGTTTTTTGGGCTACATTGTCTCCAGCAAAGGTTTTGAGATGGACCCGGTGAAAGTGCAAGCTGTGCAGGATTGGCCTAGACCTGTTGGTGTGAAATCAATACAGAGGTTTTTGGGGTTCGCCAATTATTATAGAAAATTCATTAAAAATGTTTCTGTGATTGCCAAACCACTGACCGATCTCACCAGGAAAGGTGCTGATGCGGTTCAGTGGACTACTGAGGCCATTGAGGCTTTTGTGTTGCTAAAGGAGAAGTTCAGCTCTGCTCCCATCCTTACGCAGCCTGATGTGACTAAACCATTTTTGGTTGAGGTTGATGCTTCTTCTGTGGGGGTCGGCGCGGTGTTGTCTCAGGAAAATTCGGATGGAGTACATCCCTGTGCTTTTTTTTCAAAGAAATTTTCTGAGTCTGAACTAAATTATATCGGTAATCGGGAATTGTTGGCAATTAAACTCGCATTTGAACACTGGCGTCATTTTTTGGAGGGAGCGGAATTTCCCGTTCAAGTCTTCACCGATCATAAAAATCTGGTCTACCTTGATGCTGCCAAACGCTTGAATGCCTGTCAGGCTAGGTGGGCACTGTTTTTCTCGCGGTTTAATTTTACCGTTACTTACATCCCAGGTACTAAAAATGTTAAAGCTGATGCTTTGTCTCGCAGCTTTTCTCCTATGGTGGGTACTGAGGAGGAGGAAAACATTTTGCAAGAGGGGGTTGTTATTGCTGTTTTGGACTCTGTGTTGGAAGATGAGATTCTTAAAGCACAGGAGAATGCCCCATCTAACACGCCGCATGGGAGGTTGTTTGTGCCTGGTACCCTGAGGAGAGATTTGTTTGTTGAATGTCATGACTATCGGTTGGCAGGTCATCCTGGAATCTCTGAGACCAAGAGACTTGTGGGTCGCAGCTTTTGGTGGCCTGGATGGCAGAAGGAAGTCATTAAGTGGGTGCGTCAATGCACGGTGTGTGCTAGATCTAAGTCTTCTCATACTCCTGCTGCGGGTTGCTTTGCCCTCTGGAGGTCCCTAGTGCACCTTGGACACATTTGGCTATGGACTTTATTACTGACCTTCCCCCCTCTGAGGGTTTCACTGTCATCTGGGTGGTCGTGGACCGTTTTAGCAAGATGTGTCACTTGGTTCCTTTCATCAAACTGCCTTGCGCTAAGACTCTCGCTAAGGCCTTTGTCAAGGAAATTGTCAGACTACATGGCGTTCCTACTGACATTGTTTCCAATAGGGGACCTCAGTTTGTGGCTCGTTTTTGGCGCGCCTTTTGTGACAGGTTGGGAGTTCATTTGTCGTTTTCATCCGGATATCATCCTGAGTCTAATGGCCAGACAGAAAGGAAAAACCAGGATGTTGAGCAGTTCTTGCGTTGTTTTGTGACTGATAATCAAGAGGGGTGGTCTGAGTTTCTGCCACTTGCTGAGTTTGCTCTTAACAACCATACATCCGCTTCTGCTGGTTGTTCGCCTTTTTTTTGTTGTACTGGGAGACACCCGTCGTTTGGATCATTTTCCAAGTTGGAATCGGCTGTACCTGGAGAGGAGAATTTTTCTGGTGTTTTGGAGAGAGTTTGGACTGATGTTCATGGTAATCTTCAGGAGGCTAACAAAAGATCCAAAGTGTATTTTGATAGAAAACGACAAGAGGTTTTGTTTGCTATTGGTGACATGGTTTGGTTGTCCTCTAAGAATCTGCGCTTGAGGATTCCGTCTAAGAAATTGGGTCCCAAATTTGTAGGGCCCTTTAAGGTGCTTCAGGTTATTAACCAATCTGCTGTTAAGTTGGAGCTTCCTACCTCCTGGAAGATTAATCCGGTGTTTCATGTTTCTCTCTCGAAAAAAGCTGAAGTCTCAGATGGAGACGTCTCGGCCACTGTTCCCCTGGTGATGAAGGACGGGCAATATGAGATTTCCCGCATCCTAAATTCTAGACGGTATAGAGGGAGTTTGCAGTATCTCGTCGCTTGGAAGGGTTATGGACCTGAGGATAACTCATGAGTGAGGGCGGATGATGTTTCTGCGTCTAGACTTGTCAGAGCGTTTCACAAGAGGTTTCCGGATAAGCCTAAGGCCTAGGGGATCCGGAGGATCCTCTTAGAAGGGAGGGTACTGTTAGAACCCTCTTGTTAGGTTTTTTCAGTTTGCTGGTCACATGACCTTTTTTCCCTATTTAGTCTGGCTCCGCCCTTCTGGCTTTGCTGGACTCCATTGTATTATCTACTCTTAAGCTAACCGGGTGCTTAGGTGCCTTTCTCAGTCAGTTTTGCTTGATCTTTGGATCTCTAAGTAATTTGTTTTCTGTTTAATTTTTCCCTGCTACAATTTCTGTTAGGAGGTGTCCACCTTTTCTCCCAGTCCCTAGATCTTGTAGGGATTCCTCCCTCGCAACTATAGGTCTTCATTCAGACTAGCTGAGGACTTTAGCGGGTCTGGTCGCAGGATCAGATTCCCCGTTACATCGTAGGGATCCAGCTTAGTTCTATTGTAGAGACAGAATTCCCTTCTTTCCTTAGTGCTTGTAGCAGATCATAACAGTATGCAGAGGTTGCAGCGATCGCTCCACCTCCACAAGCACCGCCTAATCATAGACGTTGCAACAAGGTGGAACTCCACCATGCACATGGTTGAGAGGCTGTGTGAACAGAGGCAGGCTGTAATTCATTTGTGGGAGGATACACGGGCAGTCAGTTTGAGGGCAGACATCGAGTTGTCGGGTGTGCAGTGGTCAAAGCTGAAAGACCTCTGTAAAGTCCTTCAGTGCTCTGAGGAATGCACACGGCTGGTAAGTGCAGACGATGCCATCATAAGCATGAGCATCCCACTTATGCGTCTGCTCATGCAAACCTTGAGGATCAGGCGTCTGCAATGGAGGAGGAGGAGGGGAGCCTTCATGACAGTCACGCATTGTCTGCTCAGGGAACTGTCCTGGACGAGGTGGAGGAAGAAGAGGAGGAGGATGACGAGGAGGGGGATGATTATTTTGGGGAGGAGGATGCTTCTCAGGGGGCAAGAGAAAATATTGGCTTGCCAAGGTCAGGTACAGGGTTTGTGCGTGACTTAAGGGATGTGGATTTGGCAGAAAGTGCTCCTCCAGCCACCACTGGCAGTACATCATTGACACCTGGAACATTGGCCCACATGTGGGATTATGTCTTGCGGATCCTAAAAAGGGACCCCCGCATTGCCAAAATTATGAAGGATGACGACGACTGGTTGGCCAGCATCCTCGATCCACGCTATAAAGGCAAATCACAGAACATAATGCCACAGTAGAACCTGGAGCTAATATTGGCGAACAAACAAGCAACTCTGGTGAACCGTTTGTTAGAGGCATTCCCAGCACACAGCAGCGGTGCAGGTTCTACCACGAGTTGTACTGGGCCAAATGGAAGAGGTGTTCATGCTGCACACAGCCGAAGTGGTGTTGGAGACAGGGGTTTCATGACCATGTTGTGGTCTGATTTCTCAAATAACGCTCACACGACTAGTAATACTGAAGAGACTGCAACAGACAGGAGACAACAGTTGTCAACTATGATTCAAAATGACCTCTCCTTCCCTATCGATGTTCTCCCTCACAATTCATTCCCCTTTGACTGCTGGGCCTGTAAACTGGACAACTGGCCTGAATTGGCACAATATGCCTTACAGAAGCTCGCTTGCCCTGCTATAGTGTGCTATCAGAAAGAGTCTTCAGTGCTGCTGTATCAATCCTGACAGAAAGAAGGATACGGCTGTCAACCCAAAATGTAGGTGATCTCACCTTCATTAAAATGAACCATGCCTGGGTTTCAAAGGAATTTGTACCACCTTCCCTGATGACACATAGGTTGCCAGCAAAATGGCTCGTTTTGTCCTCCTCTTCCTCCGACTTCTCCAATTCTCCATTTGTAGCTGCTGAACGTCCAACCTCTCCTCCCCTATCAATGTTCTCCCTCACAGTTCATTACCCTTTGACTATTGGCAGGGCCGGCTCCAGGTTTTTATGGGCCCCGGGCAAAAGAGTCTCAGTGGGCTCCTTTAACACAAACCACGATTCATGATGCACAGATACTGCAGAGAAATATGGATACAGTACAATGCCAAACACTTCACTTCTTCAATTACACGAGTGATATCTATTGTAAATTCTACAATAGCTCAAAAACCGCCAAATCCTCACAGAGCACAGTACAGACTGGACAGTACAGTCCTCCATACAATATTATGGGCACCACATAGTCCTCCATACAGTATTATGAGCCAAATATAATGCTCCATAAAGAATATTAGACCCAAAATAATGCTCCATACAGGATACTGGTCCCCATATAAGGCTCCATACAAAATATGGAGCTCTCTCTGCACTGTGCTACGTTCTGCGCTGTTACGGCTCAGGAAAGGGCGCTGTGGAAAAACTCCCTATGATCATCATCATCATTGACTCCCCATCATCATCATTGCCTCCCCATCATCATCACCTCCCCATCATCATTGCCTCCCCATCATCATCACCTCCCCATCATCATTGCCTCCCCATCATCATTGCTTCCCCATCATCTTCGCTCCCCATCATCATCGCCTCCCCATCATCATCGGCTCCCCATCATCATCATCGCCTCCCCATCATCATCATCATCATTGCCTCCCCATCATCATCGCCTCCCCTTCATCATAGCCTCCCCATCATCATTGCCTCCGGGCCCCAGCTCCTCACCATCATCACTGCCTCCCCCACCACCATTACACATACAGCACCACACACAGACAGCACCACAGCACACACACACACCTCACATCTCACCTGTCCGGCGTCCGCGCTCTCTCTGCCACACAGCAGGCCTCTGAATGATGACGTCATTCAGCGGCGCTGCTGTGAGATGAAGCGCCGGCACCCTGCAGGCGCCCCCTGGAGCCCAGAGCTGCGGCAGCGGAGACACGGGGAGAGGTAAGTATTGTGCCGGCTGCTGCCGAGGCCCTGAGCAAGCAGGGGGGGCCCAGTGGTGGCGCTGGCACCGCCCTCCTCCGCTGACGGGGCGCCGGGGTACCTGACGGCGAGTGTGCCCCCCGCCTGCTCAGGGCCCCGGCACTTGCCCGGGTATGCCGGGTGCTCATGCCTGCCCTGACTACTGGGCCTGTAAACTGTACACCTTGCCTGAATTGGCCCAATATGCTTTACAGGAGCTCGCTTGCCCTGCTGGTAGTGTGCTATCAGAAAGAGTCTTCAGTGCAGCGAGATCAATCCTGACAGAAATAAGGACCCGGCTGTCGACCCAAAATATTGGTGATCTCACCTTCATAGAATTGAACCATGCCTGGGTTTCAAAGGATTTTGTACCACCTTCCCCTGATGACACATAGGTTGCCAGAAAAATGTCTCGCTTTTTCCGCCTCTTCCTCCGACTTCTCCAATTCCTTCATTTGCAGTTGCTGAACGTCCAGCCTACACCTCAACATATGCCAGTTTTTCCACCTCCCTAACTGTGCTGTACCCCCCCAGGGCCAGCGTCAGCACCTGGCGCACCCAGGCAAGTGTCGGGGCCCTGAGCAGGTGGTGGGGCCCACTCGCCATCAGAGACACTGGCGTAATATGAGGGGCCCTGTGCCAGTTCCCGGCGCCCACGAGTGTGTCCCCCCTGCTTGCTCAGGGCCCCTGCACTTGCAACACTTACCTCTCCCTGCTCCACCGCTGTGACGTCTTCTGCGTTTCCTGACAGTGACATTCAGGTCAGAGAGCGCGAAGATGTCACATATGTGCGCCCTCTGCCTGAACAGTCACAGTGCAGAGAGCTGGAAGATGGCGACGCTGAGGAGTCCAGAGTAGAGCAGTGCCCAGCAAGGAGAGGTATTTCATTTTCTTTAATGGTTGGAGCAATATATGGGGAGCATTATAAACTGGAGAATTATATATGGGGCCCATCATACACTTGAGCATCATAGATAGGGCCCATTATACACTGGAGCATTGTAAATGGGGCCCATTATATATGGAGCATTATATTGGCCCATCATACACTGGAGTATCATTCATGGGGCCCATCATTTACTGGAGCATTAAAAAGGGGCCCATCAGACACTGGAGCAGCATATACGAGGCCCATTATACACTGGAGCATTATAAATGGGGCCCATTAAATATGGAGCATTTATATTGTCCCATAAGACACTGGAACATCATCCATGGGGCCCATCATATACTGGAGCATTCTAAATGGGGCACATCAGACACTGGAGCAACATATATGGGGCCCATTATACACTGGAGAATTTTAAATGGAGCCCATTATATATGGAGCATTATATTGGCCCATCATACACTGGAGCATCATCCATGGGGCCCATCAAATACTGGAGCATCATATGGGGTTCATTATTTATGGAGCATCATATAGGGTATGGAGCATCATATGGAGCACATATGGGGCCTATTCTGTATGGAGCAGTATATGGAGCCCATTCTGTATGGAGCAATGTATGGGGCCCATCATATACTGTATGGAGCTTTATATGCGACTCATTATACTGTATGGAGCAATATGTGGGGCTCATTCTACTCTATAGGGACCGTCCTATACTGTATGGCACATTATATGTGGACCATCATATACTGGAGCATTATGTGGAGCCCATCATATACTGTATGGAACATTATATGGGACCAATTATGTATGGAGCAATATATGGGGCTCATTATTCTGTACGGCGCACTATGTGGTGTCCATAATACTGTATGGAGTAACATACTGTCCGGTTTTTGAGCTATTGTAGATTTTAAAATAGATATCAGTCATGTAATGTAAAAAGTGAAGTATTTGTCATTGTACTATACCTATATTTCTGTGCCGTATCGGAGCATCATGAATTGTGGTATGTGTTAAAGGGGCCCACTGACACTTTTTCGCCCGGGGCACACGAAAGCCTGGAGCCAGCCCTACCCCCCACAACTTTAGCCAAATAACCCCCCGTTTTCAAGTCGGAGGAAGAGGAGGACAAAGCGAGCCATTTTGCTGGCAACCTATGTGTCATCAGGGGAAGGTGGTACAAAATCCTTTGAAACCCAGGCATGGTTCAATTTTATGAAGGTGAGATCACCAACATTTTGGGTCGACAACCGGGTCCTTCTTTCTGTCAGGATTGATCTCGCCGCACTGAAGACTCTTTCTGATAGCACACTACCAGCAGGGCAAGCGAGCTCCTGTAAAGCATATTGGGCCAATTCAGGAGAGGTGTCCAGTTTACAGGCCCAGTAGTCAAAGGGGAATGAACTGTGAGGGAGAACATCGATAGGGGAGGAGAGGTAATTTTGAACCATAGTTGACAACTGCCGTCTCCTGTCTGTTGCAATCGATTCAGTATTAACAGTCGTGTGAGCGTTACTCGAGAAATCAGTCCACAACCTGGTCATGAAACCCGTCTCCAACGCCATTTCAGCTTTGTGCACCACGAACAACTCTTCCATTTGGCCCAGTACAGCTCGTGGTAGAACCTGCACCGCTGCTATGTGCTGGAATGCCCCTAACAAACGGTTTACCAGAGTTGATTGTTTGTTCGTCAATATTAGCTCTAGGTTCTCTTGTGGCATGATGTTCTGTAATTTGCCTTTATAGCGTGGATCAAGGATGCTGGCCAACCAGTAGTCATCATGCCTTCATAATTTTGGCAATGTGGGGGTCTTTTTTTGGATCCGCAAGACATAATCCCACATGTGGGCCAATGTTCCAGGTGTCAATGATGCACTGCCAGTGGTGGGTGGAGGAGCACTTTCTGGCAAATCCACATCCCTCCAGTCACGCACAAACCCTGTACCTGACCTTGGCAAGCTAACATTTTCTCTTGCCCCCTGAGAAGCATCCTCCTCCCCAAAATAATCATCCCCCTCATCCTCCTCCTCTTCCTCTTTTTCCTCCACCTCTTCCAGGACAGTTCCCTGAGCAGACAATGCCTTACTGTCATCAAGGCTTCCCTCCTCCTCTTCCTCCTCCGCTGCAGACGCCTGATCCTTAATGTGCATCAAAGTTTTCATGAGCAGACGCATAAGTGGGATGCTCATGCTTATGATGGCGTCGTCTGCGCTTACCAGCCGTGTGCATTCCTCAAAACACTGAAGGACTTTATAAAGGTCTTTCAGCTTTGACCACTGCACACCCGACAACTCCATGTCTGCCCTCAAACTGCGTGCCCGTGTATCCTCCCGCAAATGCATTACAGCCTGCCTCTGCCTGCCTCAACGTTTATGATTAAGCGATGCATGGGGAGGTGGAGCGATCGCTGCAGCCTCTGCATGCGACTGGAGTCTACGGGCAAGTGACGGATGTGCGAGCACAGTCTTCGCACCTTATGGAGCAGGGCTGGTAACTCCGGATAATTATTTAGGAAACACTGCACCACCAGGTTCAAGGTGTGAGCCAGGCAAGGAATGTGTCTGAGTTTTGCCAGGGCTATGACCACCACAAAATTACGGCCGTTATCACTGACTACCTTGCCTGGTGCAAGATGTAGACTGCCCAGCCATGACTCAGTTTCTCTCTGCAAGTAGTCGGCCAGTACCTCTGCGGTATGTCTGTTGTCGCCCAAAGACATCATCTTTAAAACAGCCTGCTGACGCTTACCACTAGCTGTTTGATAGAGAGACACCCCGTGTGCAACACAGGCAGCTGCGGATGGAGTGCTCATGCGACTGCGCTCTGTCGACGAGCTTTCGCTTCTGGAGGAGGAGGAGGGTAGAACGCCTACAGCCAACTGTTGCCTATACCGTGGTCTAGGCAGCACTGTCCCACCGCCACTGTCCCCTGTGGATCCTGCATCCACCACATTAACCCAGTGCGCAGTGATGGACACGTAATGCCCCTGGCCATGCCTACTGGCTCATGCATCTGTTGTGAGGTGCACCTTTCCACTCACTGATTGAGTGCATGGACAATGCTGTCTTTCACATGCAGGAGGAGGGCAGGGATGGCTTTTCTAGAAAAGAAGTGCCGACTGGGTGGGTCATATTGTGGGACAGCGTAGGCCATGAGCTCTCGGAACGCTGCGCTTTCAACCAAATGGAAGGGCATCATCTCTAATGAGATCAGTTTGGCAATGTAGACGTTCAAAGTCAGTGTACGCAGATGAGAGGATGAGTACTTTTTTGTCCTACTCAGAGTGTCTGCTACGGTGAGCTGGACTTGAGAGCTGCATATGGGTGAAATAGCGGTGGACATGACGGACTGAGAGGGGGTTGGTGATGGTGATATTGGCCTAGATTCAGTCTTTCGTTGCAAAAACATTGTGATTCCCTGACTGCTTTGGCCTTGCGATGAAACCTCAACATTTCTTGCTGGTGGTGTTCTAACCAGTGGGCTTACAGTGGGTGAAGCGATGGAGCGTTGCTGGCTACCTTCAGTCAGAGCAGGTGCACATGTGCTACCTGAGGTTTTGTAGTCCATCCATGCTTGCAAGTGCATGTTGATTAAATGTCTAAGCATGTAACTAGTATTCAAATTTCGGAGATTTTTCCCTCTGCTAAAGGTCCTTCCGCACTTCTTACAGATAACCTTGGCCT
The DNA here is from genome assembly GCA_033576555.1 of Oophaga sylvatica. Classification (NCBI taxonomy): domain Eukaryota; kingdom Metazoa; phylum Chordata; class Amphibia; order Anura; family Dendrobatidae; genus Oophaga; species Oophaga sylvatica. The sequence goes on from JARQOD010000005.1 coordinate 71,846,282, forward strand.
CATCAATAGGATTTTGGTCAAAAAAGTGCCACACTGCACTCTTCCTTCTATGGTATAAATTTTTAGGGCTTGTACCCTTTGCTAATTTGACCGTCTGGCCAAGCTGTCCTGCAACTCTTTTTGTTTTTTTAACACGTTTTTGGTCTGCTACTGGCCTGCCAGATAACCGCTGCTGCGATGTCGATGTCTGCTGTGGATCTTCCTCCTCTTCTGCGCTATTGCCAGCGGCACCCTCTTCCCCCAATGGATGCCAGTCCGGGTCAACAACTGGGTCATCCATCACCTCCTCTTCAATTTCATCTGCACCTTCCTCTGTGTCATCGTGTAAGGTGGTATGGTATGCGGGAAGGAGCACCTGAGTTTCATCAGGGTCAGATTCTGGCTCAGTGGACAGCGAGGGCAATGTAGTGCTCTGGGTGAATGTACCAGCACAATCATCTAGCAGTGGCTGTGCATCAGTGCACTCCTTGTCAGATTCATGTTGGACTGGGGAATTCAGGATTTAACTTGATATCCCAGGCATGGTATGTGAAAAGAGCTCCTACATCCTTCACTTTTGGTGGGGGTGAAGGACACAAGGAAAGTTGTTGTTCCTGACCTGGAGCCTGCACTGAAGACTCAGTGCTTGCTTTTTTTGAAACTTCAGAAGAGGAGGCGATAGAGCTGGAGGCTGTTTCGGCAATGTAAGCCAAAACCTGTTCCTGATGCTCCGGCTTTAAAAGTGGTTTACCTACTCCCAGAAAAGGGAGCCTTCCAGGCCTTCTTGAGCCAGACGATGATGCCGGCTCAACACCTCCTGCCTTAGGTGCTATTGTGCTTCTGGCACTACCAGCAGATGCACCACCACCATCAGTACCAGCTGGCACCCCACGCCCACGTCCGCAGCCTCTTCCACCATACTTCCTCATTTTTGGGAAAATGTACCCAAAATACCAGCAGATATATGGTACTGCATCAGAAGCGTACAGCTGTATACAGTCTTGGGGTAATTGTAAATCTCCGTATATATTTCAGGAGTTACACACAGAAGCTCGCAGGCTCAGTATGGATTAGACAAGAATATAAAAAGCAGAAAAAGGGTACTGTATCACCAGATACCAGGTATATATAGTATAGTGAAAATATTGTAAATCTCCATATATATTTCAGGAGTCAGACACAGACGCTCTCAGACTCTGTATGGATTAGACAAAAATATAAAAAGCAGAAAAGGGGATTCTGTATCACAAGCGTACAGCTGTATACAGTGTTGGGTTAATTTCAAATCTCCGTATTTATTTCAGGAGTCACACACAGATGCTCTCAGGCTCAGTATGGATTAGACAAGAATATAAAAAGCTGAAAAAGGGTAATGTATCAGAAGATTACAGCTGGATACAGTCTAGGGGTAATTGTAAATCTCCGTATATATTTCCTGAGTAACAGACAGACGCTCACAGGCTCAGTATGGATTAGACCAGAATATAAAAAGCAGATCCGCATGACATAATCACACATGTGGGCCAATTTTACAGGTGTCAATGATGCACTGACAGTGGTGGGTGGAGGAGGACTTTCTGCCAAAAAGGGTACTGTATCACAAGTGTACAGCTGTATGCAGTCTAGGGGTAATTGTAAATCTCCGTATATATTTCCGGAGTAACAGACAGACGCTCACAGGCTCAGTATGGATTAGACCAGAATATAAAAGCAGAAAAAGGGTAATGTATCAGAAGCGTACAGCTGTACACAGTGTTGGGGTAATTTTAAATCTCCGTATATATTTCTGGAGTAACACACAGACGCTCACAGGCTCAGTATGGATTAGACCAGAATATGAAAAGCAGAAAAAGGCTAATGTATCCGAAGATACCAGGCGTATACAGTGTAGTGGTAATTGTAAATCTTGGTATATATTTCCAGAGTAACACACAGACGCTCTCTCAGTATCGATTTGACTGTAATACAGAAGGCAGAAAAACAGTACTGTATCAGAAGATACCAGATGTATACGGTTTTGTGGAAAATTTAAATCTCTGTATATATTTCCGGAGTAACACACAGACGCTCACAGGCTCAGTATTGAGTAGACCAGAATATAAAAAGCAAAAAAGGCTAATGTATCCGAAGATACCAGGCATATACAGTGTAGGGGTAATTGTAAATCTCTGTATATATTTCCAGAGTAACACACAGACGCTCTCTCAGTATGGATTTGACAGTAAACAGAAGGCAGAAAAACGGTACTGTATCAGAAGATACCAGCTGTATACGGTTTTGGGGAAAATTAAAATCTCCGTATATATTTCCGGAGTCACACACAGATAGTCAGCATGTATTTGTCCGTGATACCAGCCGGTACACGGTAGTGTGTGAGAGCGTACAGCTCTATATGGTGTGGGAAAAAATGAACGCTCGGTAACTGTGCAGAAAAAAAGAATAAAAGTATTAGTGCTGTGTAGGTGCTGTGTAAAAAGCACTCTGAACAGTAGTGTACACACAGCAATACAGCTATCAGGCAGCCTAATAATCAGCTCTGCTGCTGCACACAAGAAATTCCTCCCCTGTCACTGGCAGGCAGCCTAATAACCAGCGCTGCTGCACACAAGAAAATCCTCCCCTGTCACTGCACACTAACTTTACAGCACAATCGCTATCAGCACAAGCACAGAATCACTTTTCTTTCCTGCCTAACTCTCTCCCTACTGAGAAACAGCGTCAGCAACCTCTCCCTATGCTAAGATCGGCAGAAGTAAAATGGCGGTCGGCGGTCAGGGCTTTTATAGCCACTGTGATGCCACACAAAGGAAGCCAATCGCTGCAATGCTCTTCTCTAAGATGGTGGTGGCCGCTGCCCATGTCATCTCGTTGCCCACAGTGTGCATCCTTGCTCATTGGCTGAGATAAGGTGCCTGCAGGCATTATGGGAAAATCGACTTTGGCGCTCGGGTGGACCTCACGCTATGGTCGGGTTTCGCTCGGTGAAACCCGACTTTGGCGAAAGTTGGTGATTTTTGACTCTGACCGACCTGTTTCGCTCAACTCTACTCACAGAGTGGTAGCGTATCCACTCACAATCACAAATTATACTAGCACACAGACCTGTGCCATTGAGAGCCTTTTATGCCTTAAGCTCAAGTGCAGACAGACAGGACCTTGCCTATGGACCAATCTGAAGCTGCCACATCACCAGAGCATCTGACGTCCGAGCACCAATGAGAAGGCGCCACATCATGGACATGCTCAGTAAGGTGAAATCTGGACTTAGGCTCCAGAATACAACGCTGCACGTGTATACCAGTAGTCACCATAGGCTTAGCTGGAGAGCCAGCAGCAACTACACATGCAGCATGAGCCTGAACAAGGCGCTGGGATCGGAGACTGTTGGATCCCATGCAGCGAAAAGTCTCAGCGCTTAACACCTGGTTTAGATTCTGACAGGACTCTACCTTTGATAAGAAAGCGGGTCTAATTTTAGGATTATGCGATCCTCCTATATCCGAAGATACGGATCCTGAGTGGACAGGGCCTGAATTTCTCCTATCCTTTTTGCGGTAGTAATGGCCACTAAAAACACCATTTTTATGGTCTGGTATGAGTTGGACATCTTCTCCCCAGGTACATAAGAGTCTTTGCAGAGGGCTTTAAGGACCAAATTTAAATTCCAAGGGGGGACCGACCGCCTTATAATAGGTCGCAAACTCTTAATTGCCTTGATGAATCTAGCTACCCATGGGTGAGTGGCCAACAAATAGTCAAAAAAAGTACTTAAAGCTGATATCTGGACTTTTAGGGTGCTAGGTCTAAGCCTCTTATTATAACTTGCTTGAAGGAAATCTACAACTCTTGGAATATTGGGTCTACCTGGAACAACATCGGACATGCCACCTTAAAAAACAGAACCATTTCTAGATTTTGTTGTATATTGCAGAAGTGACCGGCTTTCAGCTAGCTTGAATCATGGTTATGACCTGGTCCGATAACCCCTGAGTTCTCAGGATATCCCACTCAGGATCCAAGCTGACAGATGACGTCTTCCTGGATTCTGATGGAAGACTGAGCCCTGTAAGCTTAACCTCTACTGTGGGTTAAATCATGGAAGGTATTCTAAGAGATGCTATACTGGAGTATCTGAAGAGGAACAACCTCATGACTCAATATCAACATTGGTTTACGAGGGATCGTTCATGTCAGACTAATCTGATAAGTTTCTATGAAGATGTAAGTTCCGGACTGGACCAAGGGAAATCAGTAGACGTAGTGTATATGGACTTTTTTGATATGGTGCCACACAAAAGGTTGATACATAAAATGAGAACAATGGGGATAGGGGAAAATATGTGTAAGTGGGCTGAGTGCTGGTTCAGGGATAGAAACCGATGGGTGGTTGCTAATGAAGCACACTCGGACTGGGTCACAGTTAGCAGTGGGGTACCACAGGGGTCAGTATTGGGCCCTCATCTTTTTAACATATTTATTAATGACCTTGTAGAGGGCATGCAAAGTAATATTTACAGGAAGATTTATGTAAACTAGAAGCTTGGGCTGATAAATGGCAAATGAGCTTTAATGGGGATAAATGTAAGGTCATGCACTTGGGCAGAAGAAATAAAATGTATAATTATGTGCTTAATTGTAAAACACTGGGAAAAACTGTCACTGAAAAAGACCTGGGTGTATGGGTGGACGACAAACTCACATTTAGTGGCCAGTGTCAGTCAGCTGCTGCAAAGGCAAATAAAATAATGCGGTATGATGTTGTTTGCCGCATGGGTTTTTTTGCCTTCCTCTGGATCAACATGTTAGGGCATGTTAGGTTAGGCTATGGGTTGAACTAGATGGACTTAAAGTCTCCCTTTAACCTTAAATACTATGTAACTATGCAACTATGGACCGGATCTCTGATGGCCATCTGCCCAGAAGAATACTTCCCTCCAAGTGTGCTCCCCAGCCCCACTTGCTGGCATTCGTAGTGATCACCCCACATGGTGAGGCGATCCAAGGAATGCCCAACGGAAAATTTTATGTCTGAGTTCACCAAAGTATTGATCATTTCACTGTCGGGGATAAGGATATTCCTCTGTCGAGTGACGACTGGCTCCGGTCCCAGACAGACAAGACTTCCCTCTGCAAAGCTCTCGAGTGGAACTGGGCCCACTGGACACAGGAGATGCAAGCTGTAATTGGCCTAAAATCTTCATTGCCGACGTGATGGAAGCACAACTTCTCTGGAACTCTCGGACTCTGTTTCAGACCGTCTCCTGCTTTTCCTCTGGTAAGAAGGATGTTCCGCATCTGGAGTCCAGTAGTACTTCCAGGAAAATCTTCCTGTTATCCGGTACCAGTTCTGATTTCTGCCTGTTGAGGATCCATCTGAGGTACTCTATTGTGGATACGGTCTTCTCTCTGTGGAGTCGGAGGTCTTCCACCGTATTTGCCACCAGGAGGAAATCGTCTAATTACGGCACTATGATTACGCCTTCATTTCCTAAGTAGGCTACCATCTCGGACATCAACTTGGTAAATATCCGAGAAGCCGTTGCTAGGCCGAATGAAAGTCTCTGAACCTGGAAGTGGCAGGCTTGATTCTGAATCTTTACCGTGAATCGCAAAAAATGTTATGACGCCGGGTGAATAGGAATCTGGTAATAGGCATTTTTAGATCGAAGGTGCACATAAATGCGTCCCTGTCTTTAAGGGGAATCATAGATTTTATTGACTCCATTCTGAATCTTTTGTATTTTACCCAGAAGTTTAAGGGCCTCAGATTTCTTAAGGTGCGGGATTCTCCTGATGGCTTTATGATGGTGAACTGTGCCGAATAGTGACCCTCACCCTCCTCTGCCTGGGGGACCGGGATTATGATAGCCGTGTTGATCAAATCCTTTAAGTCTGCTAACATGGGTGACTTTGTTGACAACGTATGGGGAGCAATAAAAATTTCAGAGGGAGGTGCAGTAAACTCGATCACATAACCCTCCGTTATTATTCTGAGAACTCACTGATCCTGGGTAATTTGAAACCAATTTGCCGCGAGCCGCCTGAGTCGCCCCCCAATCACTATGGTGTCATTGCCTTCTCAATCTTGGACCCGACCCAAATAGGGATCCTTTACTCTTCCCTTCTTTGTGGTAGGTTCCTCTTCTGAACTTCCCTTGGCCCCTGCAATCGGATTGTCTCCAAGACAGACCTGGTTTGCTAAAGGACTTTGTCCTTCTAAACCTATCTTCAGGAAACCCTTTCTTTTTGTCTGTTGCTTTCTCTAAGATGTCGCCTAATGCAGGCCCGAACACCCTTAACCCTGAGAAGGGAATCGAGCATAACTTATTTTTGGAGGCGTTATCCCCCCACCAATTTTCATCCAGATAGTCCTATGGCCACATTAGACAATGAGCTATTCCTAGCCGAGAACCTTACAGATTTGGCAGATGTATCTGCCTAAAAGGCTTTAGCCGACTTCATCAGTGGGAGGGAGGCTATAATATCTTCCCTTGGCATTTTGTTATTCAAATGCTCCTCCAGTTGCTCCATCCATAGAAACAGACCTAGCAACTGAAGTAGCTGCTATGTTGGTTTTGATCAAAGCAGCGGATGTCTCCCAAGCCTGTTTCAGGAGGTTATCCGCCTTCCTGTCCTTTTAGACTTTTTAGGGTCTTTTAGACTTGATGAGTCCTCAAAGGGAAAGGATGTTTTCCTAGCGACTTTTGCGACAGGTACATCTATCTTGGGGACCTCCTCACAGATCCTAACATCCTCAGGATCAAATGGCTAACAATTTTTAAAGTCACGTGGTATCACCAAGCTTTTTCTGCACCCTCCCACTCCTCCAGGACCATATCATGGATATGGTCAATCACCGGGATCACACGCTGCTTCTGAGCTCTGAACATCTCATCCTGTCTGGACTGCGGCTTTGGGACCTCTTTCACCAGCATCGCATCTCTGATAGCCTGGACTAGGTCATCGGTATCCTCTGAGGCAAATATGTATCTTTTACCTCGTTCTTGATTCTCCGACACTACCTCACACTCTTCTTTCTGGTCTGAACCCAGGAGTTGGGATTCCTCATCCAAGCTCAGATCCATCTCCAACCGAGGTCTCTTAGCACTCGGACCCGGACTGGGAGGTTGCGGACTGGTAAGGCTAGACATGGAGGCCTGGACTTCTTAGAGATCTCATCTCAGACAATAGGGATGGTTGTTCTTCCCTCACAACTCTGGTGGCGTAGGTGTCACAAAGCATTCTGCCATATGTTTCTGGTAATTTTATATGGCATATAAGACATAGTCTGGTTTTGGCAGTAGCTTTGCCAGACCGTTTGGGCATAGGCATGGGCATTGCTGTGGTTCCCTTATCCTGTACATTTGTAGAGAAAGGGAATTGTCAGGACCCATGTAGCGCACTTACCCCGCCGTCATGGTCAACTGTGCCCCAATCTTCCATAACGCCCTGTAAGCCCTGTGCCTCCTAAGATCCAGGTAATGGTTTTTATCACCTGTCTCGAGTTACTTTCGTGTTCCACCCTGGAACGCATGCTGACCACGTGTCCCGACGCCTCCCTGATGTAACCAGAAGTGCGACAGATCTCTCTACTGTGCGACTTCTGGAAGAAGGATCTGCCTGCCGGCCGGCGTCGTCTACTAGAGCCCCCCATCGGGAGGAAATGGCTCTACTCAGTAGCTCGTCTGCTCAACTGATCTCTGTGGCTGAGGGACTCCCCACCGGGGAGTGTCAGCCTCGGGCCTTCTTGACAGGGAGAAGGGTTGGCCGCGCCGCATGATCCCCCTGAGCCCATCCGGTAAGCTTCTGCGCTTTTCTCTCATGCATCCCTCCATGCAGGGACAGGAAAAACACTGAGGGAGGTGGGTGGGGAAGGGCCTTTTAACCTCTCATGAGTATCCTGTCCCTTTAAGGAGGAGGGCGACCTCCATGGAGCCGTGTTTGGAGGAAGAAGAAGGATGAGTGCAATCCCAAAAACAACGTCCAAACCATGAAACATGGTGCTGGAAATATCACATTTTGGGGTGCTATTCTGCAAAGGGGACAGGACGACTGCAACTTATTGAAGAAAGGATGGATGGGGTCATGTATCACGAGACTTTTGCCAACAACCTCCTTCCCTCAGTAAGAGCATTAAATAACAATGACTCAAAAACACAGCCAGGGTAACTAAGGAGTGGCTCAGTAAAAAGCATTTCAAGGTCCTGGAGTGAACTAGCCAGTCTCCAGACCTGAACACAATAGAAAATATTTGGAGGGAGCTGAAACTCAATGTTGCCAAGCCATAGCCCTGAAATTGGAAAGATCTGGAGAGATCTGTATGGAGGAGTGAGCCAAAATAAATCCTTAAAAAGAAATAAAAAAAAAAATAAATGCTTAAAACATACAACTCTGCCCTTCACCTCTCCAAACAAACCTATTTCAACACCCTCATCACCTCACTATCCAATAACCATAAACGTTTCTTTGACACTTTTCACTCCCTACTGAACCCAAAAGTGCAGGCTCCAACAACGGATCTCCGCGCTGACGATCTAGCCAATTATTTCAAAGAAAAAATTGACCACATCCGACAGGAAATTATCTCCCAATCCCCTCATACCATGCACTGTCCTCCCTCCCCCACTGCATCCAGCTCACTCTCTGACTTTGAACCAGTCACAGAAGAAGTAATCAGTCTCCTTGCATCTTCTCGCCCTACCACTTGCATCAGTGACCCCATTCCGTTACATCTCCTCCAGTCCCTTTCCTCTGCTGTCACCTCTCACCTAACAAAAATATTCAACCTCTCTCTCTTCCCGTATCTTTCCCTCCTCATTTAAACATGCCATCATACATCCATTACTTAAAAAAATCATCCTCGACCAAAACTGTGCGGCTAACTATAGACCTGTCTCTAATCTTCCCTTCATCTCTAAACTCCTGGAACGCCTGGTCCACACCCGTCTTATTCGCTATCTTTCAGATAACTCTCTTCTCTACCCTCTTCAATCTGGTTTCCGCTCTTTACACTCTACTGAAACTGCCCTCACTAAAGTCTCTAATGATCTTCTAACAGCTAAATCTAATGGTCACTACTCCATGCTAATTCTCTTGGATCTCTCCGCAGCATTCGACACTGTGGACCATCAGCTCCTCCTCACTATGCTCCGCTCCATCGGCCTCAAGGACACCATTCTCTCCCGGTTCTCCTCCTATCTCTCTGATCGTTCCTTCACTGTATCTTTTGTTGGTTCCTCCTCCTCTCATCTTCCCCTTACTGTTGGGGTTCCTCAAGGATCAGTCCTAAGCCCCCTCCTCTTCTCTTTGTATATTGCCCCTATTGGACAAACAATCAATAGATTTGGTTTCCAGTACCATCTCTATGCTGATGACACCCAATTATACACTTCTTCACCCGTTATCACTCCTGCCTTTTTAGAAAACACCCGTGATTGTCTTACCGCTGTCTCTAACATCATGTCCTCCCTCTATCTGAAACTGAACCTGTCAAAAACGGAACTCCTCGTGTTTCCTCCCTCTACTAACCTACCCTTGTCTGACATTGCCATCTCCGTTTGTGGTTCCACCATTACTCCCCAGCAACATGCCCGCTGTCTTGGGGTCATACTTGATTCCAAGCATTCATTCACCCCCCATATCTGATCACTGGCTCGCTCTTGTTATCTCCACCTCAAAAAGATCTCTAGAATTCGACCTTTTCTTACTTTCGACTGCAAAAACTCTTACTGTTTCTCTTATTCATTCTCGTCTGGACTATTGTAACTCTCTACTAATCGGTCTCCCTCTTACCAAACTCTCCCCTCTCCAATCTGTCTTGAATGCTGCAGCCAGGATCATATTCCTCACCAATCGTTATACCGATGCCTCTACCTTGTGCCAGTCATTACACTGGTTACCCTTCCACTACAGAATCCAGTACAAACTTATTACCCTCACTGACAAAGCACTCCATGGCTCAGCACCACCCTACATCTCCTCCCTCGTCTCAGTCTACCATCCTACCCGTGCCCTCCATTCTGCTTATGACCTGAGGTTAGCATCCTCAATAATCAGAACCTCCCACTCCCGTCTCCAAGACTTTTCACGTGCTGTGCCAATGTTTGGAATGCACTACCCAGGTTAATATGATTAATCCCCAATCCCCACAGTTTTAAGCGTGCCCTAAAAACGCATTTGTTCAGACTGGCATACCGCCTCAACGCATTAACCTAACTATCCCTGTTGGCTCATTCAAAAAAAAAAATTCTACCATAATCAGGTACCTCTTATTAAGTTCTCACCCGCTTTATGCATTTAATAGCCCTCTGTGTCTGTACTGTTACATACATTGGCTGTTAACTTTTTCATGCAGAATTACATGAACACTATGGCTGGTCCAAACAATGAAAGCAATTGTTACCATCTACCTTTTGTGTCTCCCCTTTTTCCTCATAGATTGTAAGCTTGCGAGCAGGGCCCTCATTCCTCTTGGTATCTACTTTGATCTGTGTTTATTGTTATGCTGTAATGTCTATTGTCTGTACAAGTCCCCTCTATAATGTAAAGTGCTGCGGAATATGTTGGCGCTATAGAAATAAAATTATTATTATTATTATTATTAAATCCTGAGTGTGTGTAAACTTGGTCAAGAACTACAGGAAACGTATGACATCTGTAGTTGAAAACAAAGGTTTCTGTACCAAATATTAAGTTCTTTTTTACTATTGTATCAAATACTTATTTCATGCAGTAAAATACAACTTAATTAACGGCGCTGTGGAAAAACTGAATAGCGCCCCCCAGAGGCGCATTTTCTCCGAGAGACCCCAGAGAACATGAATCGGGTCGGTTTTTACCGACATCGATGTTGCGATCGCCGTTATTAACCCTATAACGGCGACCGCAAAAGAAAAAAAATGTTCCATTTAATTTCTCTGTCCTCTGATGTCATCGGACATCAGAGGACAGAGAAAAAGGGTCCCCGGGACACCCATGTGGCCCCCGATCTCCTCCATGTGGCCCCCGTGCCCTTCTGCCTCGCCCGGTGCCGCCGCCATTGATAAAATGGCGGGCGCATGCTCAGTGCGCCCGCCGCTGTGCTGGGAGGGATGGGCAATTTTCTCTGGGGTCTCGGCTACCAGGGGTAGCCGAGACCCCAGAGAGCATGATCCGGGTCGGTAGTTACCGACCCCGGTGTCGCGATCGCTGTTATACTAAGTATAACGGCGACCGCAAAAGAAAAAAAAAATGATTTCTCTCCCCTCTGATGTGATTGCACATCAGAGGGGAGAAAATGAGGGTCCCCAGGTCCCCCGATCGCCCCCCCATACCTGCCGGTGTCCTCGGTCCTCCCGCAGGCCCAAGGATCCCGGCGTCTTCTTCCTGGAAAAAAAATGGCGGGCGCATGCGCAGTGCTCCCGCCGATCTGCTTGGCGACAGATTCAAAATTTTTTCATTCATTCTCATAAAAGTGCATTTTGATCACTGTGATAAACTATCACAGTGATCAAAATAAAAAAAAACAGTACATAACCCCCCATTTATCACCCCCTTAGTTAGGGACATATAATAAAAAATAGAAATTATGTTTATTTTCATTTTTCCGTTAGGGTTAGGGTTATAATTAGGGTTAGGGTTAGCATTAGGGTTAGGGTTAGCATTAGGGTTAGGGTTATAATTAGGGTTAGGGTTAGGCTGAGTTCACACTGCGTTATGGCAGTCCGTTAGATGGACTGCATTACACCGCAGTATAACGCGGTGTAACGCAGTCCGTTAACGCTGCCATTCACCCCCATTTGAGGCGCATCGCGACGCATGCCGTAGAGCAGCATGCGTTCGCGACGTGCCATCATTCAGTGATGGAGCCTCGGACGTGGGCTGCAGCGTCTGGGCTCCGTCACCGCTAGCGCAGATGAATCATCTGCTGATTCATCTGCGCTAGCGGGTATAGCATAACGCGATCGTGTTATGCTATACCGTTACCAGCCCGTCAACGCTATGTGTTGAACGGGCTGGTAAAATGCAAAATGAACCTAGCCTTAGGGTTAGGGTTATAATTAGGGTTAGAATTAGGGTTAGGGTTACAATTAGGGTTAGGGTTAAAATTAGGGTTAGGGTTAAAATTAGGGTTAGGGTTACAATTAGAGTTAGGGTTACAAATAAGGTTAGGGTTACAATTAGGATTGGAATTAGGGTTGGGATATAGGTTAGGATTAGGGTTGGGATTAGGGTTAGGGGTGTGTTGGGGTTAGGGTTGGAGCTAGAATTGAGGGGTTTCCACTATTTAGGCACATCAGGGGGTCTCCAAACACGACGTGGTGTTCAAAAAGTCAAATGGCGCTCCCTCCCTTCCGAGCCCTGCCGTGCGCCCAAACAGTGGTTTACCCCAACATATGGGGTTTCAACGTACTCAGGACAAATTGCACACCTATTTTGGGGATCTAATTTCTCCTGTTACCCTTGGGAAAATAAAAAATAGCTGTCTAAAAAAAAATCATTTTTGAGAAAAAAATGATTTTTTATTTTCACAGCTCTGCGTTTATACATTTCTGTGAAACACTTGGGGGTTCAAAGTGCTCACCACACATCTAGATAAGTTCCTTAAGGGGACTAGTTTCCAAAATGGGGTCACTTGTGGGGGGTTTCCACTGTTTAGACACATCAGGGGGTCTCCAAACACGACGTGGCGTTCAAAAAGTCAAATGGCGCTCCCC
>JARQOD010000005.1:71859055-71965568 GCA_033576555.1 Oophaga sylvatica
CCTCTGGGTGCCTGCGCGGCCTCCTCCATGAGGACGGGTGTCGCTTCTTCTGTCTCAGCGACGGGGGCAGACAGGGGGATCTGGGGTGCTGCCGGTGCAGAGTTTTTTGCAGGAACGGGTGCCTCCACTGCGACAACGTCAATCGGATCACATTGCAAGGGCTGGGATGACCGCACGGACTCCTCTACTAGAACGGTGCCTCACCTTCCGGTACAGACACTTCAGGTAAGAGGGATTGGCGCCGCTCCAATTTAGTTTTAGGGCACGCCAGCTGGCTTCCATCCTGGTGACCTCCTCCCGTGCCGGGCCAGGCCTCTTAGGTATCCTCCGCTTCTTGCAGCGTAGGAGGGTTTCCAGGCCGGGTGCCCAACGGTGGTTCCGTGGCGATCGGGTTGCTTCCGTGGGGGAGAGCTCTGACTGCTCCATCCCTTCACACTTCTGCTCGTGTCCATTAGCCATCTCTGCCAAGTCACATGTTCATTAGCATCTGGAGAGGGCCCCTCTTTTGTAGTGAGGCGGACCTTCGTGTTAGTTTCCGCACACTGAGGAGGATGAGGAGGCGGAACTGAAGAGCTGTGGGCACAATCATACATTGCAGTACCATTTAGAGTGGTCGGCCATCGTTTTTGCGCCACTGAGTGAGTGTACACACCCACGAAGAGCACGCCCTTCTTCTTCACCAGTGCCTCGTCGTGACGCAGATATGGCGGAAAAATGGCAAATACATTCTCTGATGATTTTAGCAATTCTCAAGCACAAAACCAGTTCAATTCAGGCACACAGGACTCGCTTATAGCGAGCTACAGAATGCTGTTCGTGACGCCCAAGTTGAGTCGCACAGAGCCAGAGGTTTTGGGGTACTCGGCACCGAGCCTGTCGACTTCTATGGGGTATGTCGCGGCTTTACCCGCAATTGAATCAGAGTCTATTTTACTATGTAGAAGTGTATAAACTATAAATATATGTATATATAATGTCACAATGACATGTATATTATATATATATATGTATTCTATGTGTGTATATTTGTGTTTACAACGAAAGAAAGGTTTTTTTTTGTTGCGATTAGTGTTGAGCGATACTGCTCGATATCTAAAAATATCGTATCGAAATGGATCGCCGATATCACTAAATATCGTCGATATCCGATTCCGATACCGGAAGTCCAATGTAAGTCTATGGGAACAAAAAATCGCAACAAAAAAAAACCTTTCTTTCGTTGTAAACACAAAATATACACACATAGAATACATATATATATATATATACATGTCATTGTGACATATACATAATACATATATTTATAGTTTTAACACTTCTACATAGTAAAATAGACTCTGATTCAATTGCCGGGTAAAGCCGTGACATACCCCATAGAAGTCGACGGGCTCGGTGCCGAGTACCCCCAAAACCTCTTGCTCTGTGCGACTCAACTTGGGCGTCACGAACAGGATTCTGTAGCTCGCTATAAACGAGTCCTGTGTGCCTGAATTGAACTGGTTTTGTGCTTGAGAATTGCTAAAATCATCAGAGAATGTATTTGCCATTTTTCCGCCATATCTGCGTCACGACGAGGCACTGGTGAAGAAGAAGGGCGTGCTCTTCGTGGGTGTACACTCACTCAGTGGCCGACCACTCTAAATGGTACTGCAATGTAAGATCGTGCCCCACAGCTCTTGAGTTCCGCCTCCTCATCCTCCTCAGTGTGCGGAAACTAACACGAAGGTCCCGCCTCACTACAAAAGAGGGGCCCTCTCCAGATGCTAATGACACATGTGACTTGGCAGAGATGGCTAATGGACACGAGCAGAAGTGTGAAGGGATGGAGAAGTCAGAGCTCTCCCCCCACGGAAGAGACCCGATCGCCACGGAACCACCGTTGGGCACCCGGGCCCGGAAACCCTCCTACGCTGCAAGAAGCGGAGGATACCCTGAGAGACCTGGCCCGCACCGGGAGGAGGTCGCCAGGATGGAAGCCAGCTGGCGTGCCTAAAACTAAACTTGGAGCGGCGCCAATCCCTCTTACCTGAAGTGTCTGTACCGGAAGGTGAGGCACCCGTTCTAGTAGAGGAGTCCGTGCGGGCATCCCAGCCCTTGCAATGTGATCCGGTTGACGTTGTCGCAGTGGAGGCACCCGTTCCTGCAAAAACCTCTGCACCGGCAGCACCCCAGATCCCGCTGTCTGCCCCCGTCGCTGAGACAGAAGAAGCGACACCCTCCTCATGAGGAGGCCGCGCAGGCACCAGAGGTCTACCATCTGTACCGGAGCCCCGACTGTCATCTGTTCCAGAGCCGGCTGCTTCCTCCCAGGTGAGACCGCCAGGACTGGGGGCGCCAGGAGAGCTGCCGCAAACCGGGCATCATAAGCTGCAGTTTGATGGTGGAGACGTGAGATGCTGGAGGAGAATTACAACCGGTGTCAGGAGGAAGAGTGGAGACGTTGGGAGAAGGAAGCAGAGTGACAAAGGGAGCAGCGCGAATCCCAGAAACTTCGCCAACGTCACATCGAGAAGGACCGGCAGAATAAAGACCGGATGAGAAAAGATAAAGGTACCCTGAGGAGCCGCGGCGTAAGGGTGCAGTACGGAGCTTAAATTGAAAGGTGGTTGGGGCTTCATCCAGGAGCCTGGACTTTATTTAGAAGTCTTTGTGACCCGGCGGGATGTGGAACTCCCTCCCAGAAGGACACCCGGGGAGGGACCTGTTGCCAGGAGACTTGGTGACTTACACCCGACACTGGGGTTACAATGGATGTACGCCCTAAATGTTACCAGGTGCGACCCTACTCCCCAGAGTGTCAGGAAACTGACAGACCCTCCGAGCCTTCAGCCTCCCCCAACCAGGCCTCTGCACAAGTGCCCACCCCACGCCGTAATCTCCCCAGCCTCCCTCAGTGGTCTCCTCAGCAGCCCCAGCTATGGACATGATAACTATAAGCTGGCCCGTACCCGGCGCCTGTTAGGCCCCTGGGGTTCGTTCATCCGGACATAGGGGTCCAGACCAGAGGGAGATGAAAGAGGTGGCCACACAGACCCAGATAGCGGGTCACGACTTGACTGTACAGGCACACGACGTCATCAGGTCCTGGTGGTCCTTGGTGTCTCGGATGTTTGGCAAGCATCAGAAGAGTACCAGGTGGTACCTGGAACACCCCTGCCAAAGAATTATAAATAACCCGGACAGGGTCCCTGTATGTAAATAGTTAAATTGTTGATGTACCCGACGGGTGAATGTTCATAAAAAAAATTTTAATTTTAATAAAAAAACACAACACAGTTTTCATTACTTTTATTACAGTCTCATCCTGCGACGCCATCGATCTCCTGTAAAAAAAATGAAAAAAAAAAACAGCAGTATACCACCTGTCCGACTGTAAGGTTCTATGTATATATTCCTGAAACTCAGTTTTTTTTCGTCAGCCATTTTACTTTCTGTCTTGCTGCAGCTATCTTGCCCTCAGTCAAAATGGAGTTTCCAGCTTGCATGTTCCCGCCCTGATTCTCTCCTTTGCTTCTTAAGCAGCCACAGCTGAGCAATCAGTGCTTCAGAATCTAGCCTGCAGTGAACCTGTGACTTGACTCCTGTAAGCCTTGGACCTTGTACTCCAGCTATTCCACTGAGGAACTCTGAAGCACTTGTGGACTCTGAACCCTGCTCTTTGAAAGACCCACGTTTGCAGGGACTTACGGTAACAGAGAAGAAGATCCTGAATCTGTATTGGAGAGTGATTGCTGAGCTTGGATTACTCTGGCCTGCTGTGTCTCCTGTTTCTGTGTCTGCAAACTGTGTGACTATTTCTGCCAACTTGTATGAAGTAATACAGGACTTTTCTATATCAAACCTGTGACTCCTTTGTTTTCATCGCACCCAAGCACAAGACGCTATATGAACTGTACTACATACATTACAAGATTCTGAAGCCAAAACGTTAGTGTCTGCTGGGTCTGGAAGGCGTGTCTGCTGTACTGTGGATATCAGACGTCCGGTTGTACTTTCTGTGATGACAGTGGTTGTGACTTCTCACAACCATTCCAGGTGAGCAATTCCCTTAAGTTTTTTTTTTTTGCAGTGTTACCACAGGTAAACACTATTGTTTTTTTTTTTTTCCTTTCTTTTCTCTTTTTTGTCTGCTGTAACCTGGATATCAGATGTCTGGTTGAAACTTTCTGTGATGATAGTGGTTGTGACTTCTCACAACCATTCCAGGTGAGCAGTTCCCTTAATTTTTTTTTCTCTCTGCAGTGTTGCCACAGGTGAACACTATTGTTTTTTTTCTCACCTCTTCTTCCAGTAATCCTGTCTTAAAAGATCTGGAAAATGGAGGCCCGCATAAAGGAACTTTGCGGAGTGACTGATAATATCCTTGCAGATTTGCAGAATATAAAGACCCGTTTTACAAATCTACAGGACCTCAATAATCACAATTTGCAAGTGGTTGGACAGACTACCCAGGATTTGCGAGCCAGGATTGAGGTTCTAGAGGGGCGAGTCCAGGCTCCTGCCGTAGCCCCGAGTGCTGGGATTCCCAAGTTGCCCCCTTTTCGTTTTGGTGTGAACGTGAGAAATTCAGGGGATTTATTAATCAATGCAATCTTTTTTTTTCTGCACATGCTTCACAATTTCCCACTGAACGATCTAAGGTGCTTACTATAATTATGTTGCTTACCAACAAGGCTTTAATGTGGGCAAACACTCTGATTGAAACTGAGGATGATTGTTTGAATCACCTTGATGATTTTATTTCAGCCATGGGCAGGTGTTTGATGACCCCAATCGAGGTGCAACAGCTAAAGCAGCCATGTTAGCTTTGCGCCAAGGTAAGCACTCGGTAGCTGAATATGCCTTGGATTTCAGGAGATGGCCCTTGATACCACCTGGACAGTTCCGCCAAAAAATCTATTTTTCGAAAGGGGTTATCTCCACTGATTAAGGATCAACTTGCTCGTGCCGACCCTCCCACTGCGTTAGGTGACTTTTTAACTACTGCATCCGTATTGATACTCGTCTGACTGAACGCAGGCAAGAGAGATGGTTCGAAAGCAATCGTACTAAGCTTTTCCTACCTTCCTCTCCAGCTAAGGAACCTTTGAGTAGGATCACAAGGGAACCTGAACCTGAACCCATGCAGGTAGACTCTTTACAACGACGGGTTAGTGATGCACGCAAGGAACATCGTTTTAAGGAGAATCTATGTTTCTATTGTGGTAAGTCAGGGCACTTCATTATAAACTGCCCCAGCCGTTCTCGTAAGACTACTGCAGCACTCATTCATTGTGAGTGTTGCGAGAGGGGATCTGTCAGGTCCGAGCCTCAGCTCCAGAGAGATCTGCAGCAACAGATCTTGATTTCTCTGACTTAAACTCCGTTACCTCTGAGGACGTTGACTGTGTAAACGCTGCCATTTTTCAAGTTTCCTCAGCGGTGTCCCAGCTGAGTTGTAAGAAAAACAATTCTCATTGCTTTCTTTCCATCAAACTCTGGGTTGACTCAGCTTGGGTGTCTAGCTCTGCTATGATCGACTCAGGGGCAAGTGGAAATTTTATGGATGTCTCCTTTGCTCTGAAACAGGGAATACGTTCAGTGAAGAAGGCTACTCCAGTACAGATGGAAACTGTGGATGGCTCCCTGCTGACCTCTGGACCAGTGGATCAGGAAACAGAGCCTTTGAGGGTTCTTATGGGTAAAGATCATCAAGAGAAACTGTCCTTTATGCTTATCTCTTCTCCCCACTTTCCCATTATTCTAGGGCTACCATGGCTGCAGGCTCAGAATCCTACCATTAACTGGGAGACCAAGGAATTACACTTTCCAGAGAAACAGATGAGTCCAAAAGTTTCAGCTTGCTCTGTTCCTAAAGGAATCATGTCAGTCCCTGAACTACCAGCTGTATACCAGGACTATGTGGATTTATGTGACTAGAAGAACGCTGACCAGCTTCCTCCTCACCGTCCATATGATTGTCCAATTGAATTATTGCCTGGAGCAGAGATACCTTTTGGTAAGATCTACCCCCTGGCGGGGCCCGAGCTAAAGGCTTTAAAGGATTACATAGATGAAAATCTAGCCAAGGGCTTCATACGCCCCTCTTCATCTCCTGCAGGTGCACCCATCTTCTTTGTAAAGAAGAAAGATGGATCTCTGAGACCATGCGTAGACTATAGGGAACTCAATAAGGTTACTATTAGAAACCGTTATCCATTGCCTTTAATCCCTGAGTTATTGGAGAGAGTGCGACATGCCAAAATTTTTTCTAAACTAGATCTTCGTGGGGCCTATAACTTAGTCCGTATTAGACCTGGGGATGAATGGAAGACTGCATTCAGGTCACGCTATGGACACTTTGAATATCTAGTTATGCCTTTTGGTCTGAGTACCGCCCCAGCCACTTTCCAACACTTGGTGAATGACATCTTCAGGGATCTCCTAGATACATTCGTGGTAATTTATTTGGATGATATTCTAATTTTTTCTAACTCCACAGAGGAACATCATGGACATGTGAGAATGGTCTTGGAACGTCTAAGACAAAATCATCTTTACATCAAACTTGAAAAGTGTGAATTCCATAGGACCGAAATTCAATTTCTGGGGTATGTACTGTCTACACAAGTAATTAGTATGGATGGAAGCAAAACCCAAGCCATCAAGGATTGGCCAAGTCCTAGAAATGTGAAGGAGGTACAGCGCTTCATCGGGTTTGCCAACTTCTATAGACGTTTCATTAGAAATTTCTCTGAGGTAGTGTCACCTATCACCCAACTTACCCAGAAAGAGTCTAGGTTTTCCTGGACTCCCCAAGCCCAGGAAGCATTTTCCCGTCTAAAAGATAAATTTACCACTGCACCTATCCTAGTACATCCCAACCCCGAGCTTGCCTTCATAATAGAGGTGGATGCTTCAGACTGTGCCGTTGGAGCTATACTCTCTCAGAGAACAGGTGAGAAGAATGTCTTGCATCCCTGTGCCTTCTTTTCCCAGCAGTTGTCTTCGGCTGAGAGGAACTACGATGTGGGCAATAGAGAGTTGTTGGCCATTATTGCCGCCTTCAAAGAATGGAGACACCTTCTTCAGGGAGCTGCACAGCAAATAGTCGTCCTGACAGACCGAACAAACCAATCAAACCCTGGAGCAGTATCTCCGCTGCTTTATCTGCCACCTACAGGATGATTGGGTGGATCTACTTCCATTAGCTGAGTTCTCGTATAACAACTCTCAGAGTGCCTCCACTAAACAGTCTCCTTTTTACTCTAATCTAGGTTATCATCCTAACATTCTACCACGATTTCCCATAGAAACGCCTTTACCAGCAGTGGCTGAAAGAATCACGTCTTTACAGAAGAATATGGATCTTCTAAAGGAAAATCTGGAATCGGCTCAAGAAAGGTACAAGAAAGCAGCAGATAAATTTCGTAAACCTGCACCAGCTTTCAAGGTAGGAGACTTGGTCTGGCTGTCAACCAGAAATCTTAAGTTAAGGATTCCATCGTCTAAGTTGGGACATAAGTACATTGGACCCTATAAAATCAGTAAAATTATAAGTGTCGTTGCTTGTCGTCTTCAACTGCCCAGAACTATGAGAATCCACCCTGTCTTTCATGTATCCCTACTAAAGGCTGCGACACCCAATACGTTTCCTGGACGTTCCTCTCCTTGCCCTGACCCAGTGCTAGTCGATGGTCAGGAAGAATTTGTGGTGGAAAGGATTTTAGATTCCAGGTTGTATAGAAATCAGTTACAATATCTGATTAAATGGCAGGGCTACCCAGTGGAGGACAACTCATGGGAACCGGTCAATAACGTTAATGCTCCTCGCTTGCTCCGTCAGTTTCATCAGAGGTACCCACACAAGCCTGGTCTGAGGTCATCCGGAGGTTGTCCTTAAGGGGGGAGTAATGTAAGGTTCTATGTATATATTCCTGAAACTCAGTTTGTTCGTCAGCCATTTTACTTTCTGTCTTGCTGCAGCTATCTTGCCCTCAGTCAAAATGGAGTTTCCAGCTTGCATGTTCCCGCCCTGATTCTCTCCTTTGCTTCTTAAGCAGCCACAGCTGAGCAATCAGTGCTTCAGAATCTAGCCTGCAGTGAACCTGTGACTTGACTCCTGTAAGCCTTGGACCTTGTACTCCAGCTATTCCTACTGAGGAACTCTGAAGCACTTGTGGACTCTGAACCCTGCTCTTTGAAAGACCCACGTTTGCATGGACTTACGGTAACAGAGAAGAAGATCCTGAATCTGTATTGGAGAGTGATTGCTGAGCTTGGATTACTCTGGCCTGCTGTGTCTCCTGTTTCTGTGTCTGCAAACTGTGTGACTATTTCTGCCAACTTGTATGAAGTAATACAGGACTTTTCTATGTCAAACCTGTGACTCCTGTGTTTTCATCGCACCCAAGCACAAGACGCTATATGAACTGTACTACATACATTACACCGACGCAGTCCATAGTAACGAGTGTCCCACGACGATCCAGCTCTGCTACATCAGAATGACAGGCAGAGCCTGTCATCCCGGCGCAGCACAGCTGATTACCTGCTTCCCCGGCGGTGACGTCATCGGACTGACTGCTTTACGGCCGGGATTACCCAGCAGTCACTGCAGTTATCGCGAAAAACTGCATGTGACCGCCAGGGAGAAGATAATGGCGGCCATCAAGCAGTCCAGGACGTGACCGCCGGAGATCTTCTGCCAGGTAAGTGCCGCTGACTCCTGACAGACCCGACCGACGGACACTCACAGTGACAGTGACAAATCCGATTCCGGTATTCGATATGACGAAAATATCGGTATTCGGAATTGAAAGGTCGATACAGCTAATATCGGCCGATATCCGATATTTGCAGTATCGTATCGCTCAACACTAGTTGCGATATTTTGTTCCCATAGACTTACATGGGACTTCCGGTATCGGAATCGGATATCGACGATATTTAGTGATATCGGCGATACCATTCCGATACGATATTTTTAGATATCGAGCAGTATCGCTCAACACTAGCGAGCAGATGTCTTTAGGACAAAGTCCTTGTTTTCCCCTTCTGAGCATGCCCAGGGTGATATCTCTCATTGGAGATCAGGGGTCACATGCTCAGGTACTGCAGCAGCTCCTATTGGTCCGCCAGGAAGGTCCTGTGACTACTGGTGTTTTGGAACAGTTTCATTGGTCCTTGTTTCGGGCAGGTCCTGTAGCTGTTACTATAAAAGGGTGGCATGGCTGGGCCGCCATGTGCTAATATCAATCGTTATATGCTTAGCACCAGTGTGGTCATGCGTGTGTGTGGTTAGGGCCCGGCTGAAATAAGCCCCTAGAATACCGACTTAATCGGTGAGGAGTTTGGTATGCTAGCTGGTCAGGGTCGGTGTCCTAGATGCCCTAGATTACCGGCATAACCGGTGAGGAGTTTGATTGTCGTATTCAGACGCCATAGATTGCGGGTGACTCCCGCGAGTTCATTAGTGCATGATCACGTTCTATATTCGCTTAGCAGTTAACTGTGTACCTGGGTGCCTGACATTTGGGAGTTTGTCAGTGGATCCTTACATGGATCTTTTCTTGTTTCACCATGGACCGTTCCTGGTCCTTTTTAACTGTTTTTAATTGTTTCCTGTTTTTCAGTGTGTTTTTTTTTTTGTACTAATAAAATTTGATTACATTTTCATATATTCTCCATTATTATTATTTTTGAGGTTGATCGTGACTTTATACATACTGCTTTTCTCTTCTTTTGTTCCATGGGTGCCTGACAGGACACAGAAGTTTGTCTCAGTGGCTCTGTGACGTAACAGGGTTCGCTTTCAACGCTAGACAGTGCCCTAGCGTGTTTATTTTGCGACTCAGTGGAGTTTAGTGAGTTCGCACACATCGCCATATAGCGCTGCGGCACTCCTTCTAGCGGCTCTGTGGATTAACAGAGTTCGCACTTATTGCCACAGCGCGTTACGGCATTTATTTTGGCGACTCTGCGGGATAACAGAGTTTGCTTCTTGCGCCATTTTACTAGCAGCAGGCTCCGCCTGCACGGTGGACCCCGGGCTGCGAACGCACCTCTCTACATCATATATTTGGTGCGTTCCGCAGACCCTAACAATTAGTTTGCTTAGTTTTTTTTTCTGAAAAGGCTTTCAAAAATGGCCGATGAATATAAGAATACACATGTCAAATGGATCCTGAAGGAAACCCCTCAAACAAGACAGTATTAAATCAAATGGCTGCAAAGAACACTTCAGGAAAAAAAATTCCCAAATTCTACAAAACCTCTTTAATACCGGTTTATAAAAAAAATAAGCGCATTACCTGAAATTATTTCAGTTTGAAAAACTCAAAAAAATTTGAATTTTTGGGAATCACTTTTGTCACATTAATTGATTTAGCTTGAACCTATTCACTAATCTGTAGTGAATGTCTTTAATTTATCTAAAATTAGAAGTCCTGACTCAGGGATTCCCTTTCCCCAAACAAGTGTAAGCACCTCTGTGAGTACAACAAAAATAAATAGGAAAAAGGGCAGTTATTACTTGTAATGTTAATAGTTCAACAGTGTAAATAAGAATTACAAGTCCTACAAAATAACTAGGAGAAAAGCAGCCACAAGTAGAGTTGAGCGATACTTTCCAATATCCAAAAATATCGGATCGGAATGGTATCGCCGATATCACTAAATATCGGCGATATCCGATTCCGATACCGGAAGTCCCATGTAAGTCTATGGGAACAAAATATCGCAACTAAAAAAACACTTTCTTTCCTTGTAAACACAAAATATACACACATAGAATACATATATATATATATACATGTCATTGTGACATATATATATATACATATATGTATAGTTTATACACTTCTACATAGTAAAATAGCCTCTGATTCAATTGCCGGGTAAAGCCGGCTTCTGTGACAAGACAGAAGCACCCGACATGAAATGACACTTGGTGTACATAGGGTTAACCATGTCTTTCATGTCGTTTGCTATTGATTTGCACAAACAATTACATCAGTCTATGTGTGCAAAATTTCACACCTGTAGGGGTTAATTAAAGTTGTAAATTCGTTGTAAAAAAAAGGACTTTTTTGCTACGAATTTACACCTTTAATTAACCCCTACAGGTGTGAAATTTTGCACACATAGACTGATGTAATTGTTTGTGCAAATCAGATAGCAAAGGACATGGTTAACCCTATGTACACCAAGTGTCATTTCATGTCGGGTTCTGCATTTTCACAAAAGCCGGCAATTGAATTAGCGGCTATTATACTATGTAGAAGTGTATGAACTATAAATATAAATATATATATATATATATATATTGTGTCACAAATTCAATGACATGTTATATATATATATATATGAGGTGTAAAATTGTTTAAAAAAAATGCGTGGGCTCCCGCCCTATTTTCGCAACCAGACAGACAAAGCCAGCGAATGGGGGCAGATAATAATAGCCCAGAGAGGGACTATTATTTTTGCCCCCCCCCCCCGGCTACTAACATCTGCCCCCAGACACCCCAGAAAAGACAAATCTATAATTAGATTCGCCCTTTCTGGCACTTTGCCCGTCTATTCCCATTGCCCTGTAGCGGTGGCGAATGGGTTAATATGGGGTTAAAGCCACCTTGCAATTGAAAGGTGACCTTAAGCCAGGTTAATAATTGAGAGCTGTCAATTAGACAACTATCAATTATTAATCCTATTGCATGAAATAAAAATAAAACACACACACTTTAATTAAAAATCATTTTAATGAAATAAAGACACATGTTTTTGACCATCTTTTATTTGACTGCAAAAACCATTTCCTGTAATAAAAATAAAATAAAAAAGCAAAATTATTCTTACCTATCCCATGCACAGTCAGGTCCCACGTTGTAATCCTTCAGAAAGGGTTAATGTTTACTGCAGGGACCGCAGCTAATGCTGCAGCCTCACAGTAAACCCCCATATGAATGCGTTCATCTCCTGGCTGACAGGAGAGGAAGTGGAAAGCTTAATTGATTGCTTTCCACTTTCACTTCAGGTCAGCCAGGGACACAATCAGTGACGTCAGAGGGAACTGATTAACAAAAATAGGGGTTCCCTTCGAAAAAAAAATGGCGTCGGCCCCCCCTATTTTTGTTAACCAGCCTGATGAAGCAGACTGCTGAGCAGTGGCGTACCGTGAATGAAGCAGACCAAGCAGCTGCTATGGGGCCCGGACAGGTGAGGGGGCCCTCGACAGTCGGGTAGCTGTGCTGACACAGTACTACCAGGGGGTCGGCGGGGGAGGGGGAGCGCAGCTTTTCTATATACTCACCCCTCCTGGTGCGGTCTCTGCAGCCCCTGCTCTTCTCCCACGGTCTCCGACGCCTGTGTTCAGCGGTCAGGTGGTACCGCTCATTACAGTCATGAATACGCACATATTCATGACTTTAATGAGCTGTCCTGCGTGACCGCTGAACACTGGCGGCGGAGACCGTGGGAGAAGAGCAGGGGCTGCACAGACCGCGCCGGCGGAAGGGTGAGTATAAGGGATATTTACCTGTCCCGTTCCACCATTGCTCACGTCCTCTTGCTGCAATGTTCAGGTCAGAGGGCGCGATGACGTTGTTAGTGCGCGCCGCGCCCTCTGCCTGATCATTCACTGCTGGAGGACCCCGAAGACAGCGGCACTCAGCAGTGGAGAGAGGACAGGTAAATATCTCAGGTGCCGGGGCCCTGAGCGAGCGGTGACATCGGCACCTGGTGTCACCCCCTGCTCAGGACACCGGCACCTGGCCCCCAGCGACAAAAGGTGAGTATGTCTTTTTTTTTTTTTGGTTGCAGCAGCTGCGGCAGCATAAGGGCCTATACTATGGAGCATCTATGGGGGCACAATCTATGGGGGCATAATACATTTTTTTGTTTAATGTGTCCCCTCACTGTGCTGGCACTTTACATTTACAATGGCTCTGGGTTTTTTTTTTTGGGGGGGGCCCATTCAGACTTTTGCTATGGGGCCCCATGATTTCTATGTACGCCCCTGCTGCTGAGGCATGGTATTTAAGGCTGTTAAGGAGCCAATATCCATGGACCTTGCCAGCAGCGTCGGACTGGAGTACCTTGGGCCCATCAGAGAAAAAATATTCTTGGGGCCCACCATCATACTTCCCAACCTTTGAAGAAGGGAAAGAGGGACAAAGGCTGTGGCACGCAGTGCCTGCTGCAGCAAATTTTAGGCCATGCCACGTTGCACCACAGACTGTCCAGGAGTTGGTGGATGCTTTAGTCCAGGTGTGGGAGGAGATCCCTCAGGAGACCATCCGTCGCGCTCATCAGGAGCATGGTCAGAAGTTGTAGTGAGGTCATACAGCATACCTCCCAAATTTTGAAGACAGGAAAGAGGGTTAAAGGCTGCGGCGCGCGTAGGGCGTCGCTGCAAATTTTAGGCCACGCCCCGACCACACCCATTTAACAGCTAATCACACCCATATCCTGGCCCCAAGCGTACCCATTTAGCACTGCTGATCACACTGACTGGTAATGAGGGCACAGTGGCTGGTACTGAGGAAAAGAAAGAAAGAGCAGCGAGAGAGAAAGAACAAACAGAGAAAGAAAGAGAGGAAAGAAAGAAAAGAGAGAGAGAAAGAAAGAACAGAGAGAAAAAAGAACAGAGAGCGAGAAAGAAAGAACAGAGAGCGAGAAAAACTAGAGAGAGAAAGAAAGACTAGAGAGAGAGCCAGAGGCGTAGCTAGGAATTTGGTTTAGTAGGGGCGAAACTTCTGAGTGGGCCCCTAATCAGAGAACCTCAGCAAATGACCGCGCTGTTGCCAAAAATAATCTATATATAAAAAGACCAATATTGATATTACCGCCATATGGTCTGTGGTAAATAATACCAGTCCTACAGAACATATAATAGATTACAGCACAGGTACAGATAATGACTTACCGCTGATGTTCTTTCTAATGGAATTGTTCACTTTTCATTTCTTTTCCATCTGGCCCAGACCGACATGACGACTTCTCCAGCCAGGACTCGACTGCAGAGATTACAACAAAGACACATTTCACTTCTCATATTTTTAGCACTGTCTTGGTCACCGATTGGACTATTCTCAACCTGCACAAACTCCTCATCCTGCTGATACCCCAATACTGAGCCGCTGCTGCCATATGTGTCCCTATTTCTGCACCTGATACCCCAATACTGAGCCGCTGCTGCCGTATGTGTCCCTATTACTGCACCTGATACCCCAATACTGAGCCGCTGCTGCCGTATGTGTCCCTATTACTGCACGTGATACCCCAATACTGAGCTGCTGCTGCTGCCGTATGTGTCCCTATTACTGCACCTGCTGTGTGGTTCTGTGTGACCTCTAAATTTTAAAGCACCCCTCTAGAATATAGTAATGCCGGGTGCAAGTGCCCTAGAAAACAGTGACCACATTTTGTCCCCTAGACTGTAATAATGCCCTGTGTGCCCCTTTGACAGTCACAGTAACCCGAGTTCCCCTATAACAATAAGTGTCCACTTTACATTTAATAATTGTCCCAAGTCTCCCCCTGTACATCTCCCCTATACACAGAATAATGCCCCTCACTGGATATATACTGACCCCTTAATGTCCCCAAACTATTTAATGGGTCCAACACTGTATGATGGCCCCTAGATAGCATCCATACAGCATAATACACCAGATAGTCCTCAATATAGTATAATGCACCCCCATAGGCAGCCTCTATATTATAATAAACCCCCATAGGCAGAGTCTATAATATAATGCACCACCATAGGCAGCCACTATATTATAATGCACCCCCATAGGCAGCCTCTGTAGTATAATGTATCCCCATAGGGAGTCTCTGTAGTATAATGCACCCCAATATGGAGCCTCTGTAGTATAATGCAGCCCCCATATACAGCCTCTGTAGTATAATGCACCCCCCATATACAGCCTCTGTAGTATAATGCACCCCCATTAAAAAAAAAAAAAACAATACTCACCTCCCGGCTCCTGTGCTGCTCACTGTTCTCCCTCTCAGCGTCTGACAGCGGGCGCCGGCAGGTGATGTCATCGCGCCTGCTGTCAGACGCTGAGAGGGGGATTATGGGAGAGAAGGAGCGCTCGCTCCTTCTCTCTCTATGCGGTCAGCTGTATCGGCTGGATGCCGATACAGCTGACCCTCCGATGACGGGTGGGGGGCCCACTGCTGGCACCGGGCCCCCCCAACGCCTGTTCAGGCCCCATAGCATCGATTCTCCCTGCTCTGCCGCAGAATGTAACTGTATCGGCGTGCTGTGCACGCCGATACAGTTACTGTAGCGTAGCTCCGGGTGGGCCCCCTCAGAGCGCGGGGCCCGGGGCCACCGCCCCCTCTGCCCCGCGACCTATCCTTTCAAATCAGGGCCCACCACGCAGGAGCTGGGGCCCACCGGAGGTTTCTCCGGTGGCTCAGTCCGACCCTGCTTGCCAGCCTGATAATACCAGGCCACAGCAGTCTGCTTATCTTTGCTGGTTAACAAAAATAGGGGATCCCGTCAAAAAATTTGGCGTGGGGTCCCCCCTATTTTTGTAAACCAGCCAGATGAAGTAGACTGCTGAGGCCTGTTTTTTCAGGCTGGTAAGGAGCCAAGATCCATGGACCTTGCCAGCCTGATAATACCAGGCCACAGCAGTCTGCATATCTTGGCTGGTTAACAAAAATAGGGGATCCCCTCGAAAAAAATTTGGCGTGGGGTCCCCCCTATTTTTGTTAACCAACCAGATGAAGCAGACTGCTGAGGCCTGGTTTTTCAGGCTGGTAAGGAGCCAAGATCCATGGACCTTGCCAGCCTGATAATACCAGGCCACAGCAGTCTGCATATCTTGGCTGGTTAGCAAAATAGGGGATCCCCTCAAAAAAAAATTGGCGTGGGGTCCCCCCTATTTTTGTTAACCAGCCAGATGAAGTAGACTGCTGAGGCCTGGTTTTTCAGGCTGGTAAGGATCCAATATCCATGGACCTTGCCAGCCTGATAATACCAGGCCACAGCAGTCTGCTTAGCTTGGCTGGTTAACAAAAATAGGGGATCCCCTCGAAAAAAAAACGGCGTAGGGGTCCCCCTATTTTTGTTAACCAGCCAAGTAAAATGCAGACTGCTGCGGCCTGGTATTAAAAGACTGTCAAGGCCCATGGATTTTGGCCCTCAACAGCCTGATAATACCAGGCTACAGCAGCCCCACATTTGGCGCATCAAAAGATGTGCCAATTGTGGCACTTTACCCGGCTCTTCCCACTGCCCTGTAGCGGTGGCAAGTGGGGTAATAAGGGGTTAATGTCACCGTTGATTGCACGGTGACAATAAGCCCGGTTAATAATGGATAGGCGTCAATAAGACACCGATCCATTATTAATCCCAAAATTTTTAAATGTATAAAAAAAAGACAAAGCAAGAAAAAAGTCTTTTAATGAAATAAAAGAGACAACACAGTTTTCATTAATTTTATTATACTCTCATTCCTGCGACGCCATCGATCTCCTGTAAAAAAAAAAAAAAAAAAAAACAACAGTATACCACCTGTCCGACGCAGTCCATAGTAACGAGTGTCCCACGACGATCCAGCACTGCTACATCGCAATGACAGGCAGAGCCTGTCATCGCAACGCAGCACAGCTGATTACCTGCTTCCCCGGCGGTGACGTCATCGGACTGACTGCTTTACGGCTGGGATTACCTAGCAGTCACTGCAGTTATCGCGAGAAACTGCATGTGACCGCCGGGGAAAGATGATGGCGGCCATCAAGCAGTCCAGGCCATGACCGCCGGAGATCTTCTGCCAGGTAAGTGCCACTGACTCTTGACAGACCCGACCGACGGACACTGACAGTGACAGTGACAATTCCGATTCCGGTATCCGATAAGACGAAAATATCGGAACTCGGAATCAAAAGTCCGATACAGCTAATATCGGCCGATACCCGATATTTGCAGTATCGTATCGCTCAACACTAGCCACAAGTAAAATTCAATAGACTTTAATGGAAACGTACTAAACTAAAATATCACATATGATTAAAAGGAGATGTTAAAACAGAGGAAGACTTCACTATGAGTGACAAAATTACAATGCCAGAATTACCATAAATACATATTTAAAAATATATTATAATAAATATCTGTCTCGTGCATAATAACCAATTTGAAACACTGCGTGAAACATTATACAGTGATATGTATTATATATGCATTGATTATTACACAGTATTGTCATTAAACCCAAGGTTACACATGTCCATGAATTCACACAGCTAAAAGAGGGCAGTAGGTCTCAGAACTAATACACTATCAGGATGCATAAAACCCCTGTAATAAAGATGGCAGCAACACAGGTGCAAAATACTGATGAGACAACCACTCACAGTCACAACCTTCCAGTTCATGGAGGGGTGATTGCTTAGTATTAAAGTTCCACACAAAAAAGGCTTGTATAGCATGCTGGTCACACACAGGTAGGGCACAATTTGTTGCCTATTAGTGACGCCCATACTATTAGATTAGGCGGTCTGTCCAGCATTATATAAGTGCACCCCATGAGGATAGACACATCAGTTTACAAGGCATAGGATAATGGGCCTGGCTGCATCCTGAATATAAATAATGTGCAAAAATATATATGATATATACTGTATGAGGTATTGGTTGAATTTTAGCCAAGACATACAAGCTTGTAACCTGCATCAAGATTCCTCACACTTGCAATTCAAATATTTGCACTGCAAAAAAGGGCACCAGTATTTATCTGCCCAGGTCTCAGAACAAGTGCCCTATCAGAATGCAGTGAACCCAGGTAATAAAGATGGCGGCAACACAGGTGCAAAATACTGATGAGACAACGACTCACAACCTTCCAGTTCATGTAGGGGGTGATTGCTGAGTATTAAAAAAGGCTTGTATAGGGCACTGGTCACAAAGGGACATGAACTATGAATCAGATGAATTATTCTTATGAGCCAGAATGTTGACTTTTGTAGGTTGAATTGATATTTGTTGATTTGTTAAATGGCTGCTGATTACGTATTGTATCAGTCTCTGCAGCTTATTGTTCAGCTAATCTTGAGAAACAAAGGCACAGATTAATTAAACAATCAATGTTTGTTAAATTGGTGAATGACTGCTGACTACGTATTATATCAGTCCTTGAAGCTTTTTGCTCTGCTTGCAGGGTAATTGAACACTCGAATAATGAAAGATGACTTCCTCCCATCTACTTTCCAACCCTGTGGATAATGGCCTTAAGCACATCTATGGGTATAAAAGGGACTGCTCTCCCTCTACAGAGAGACTCTAGAAGACAGCAGAGCCAAGTCACCATGGCTCCAACCAGAAGAATACAGATTTGCTCCACTGCTCATCACTGAGCCCATCGAGACATTTGGAGAACACAGGTTAGGACAATCAGGTCACCTGGCCACATAACTTAATGTACTCTGCCTGCTTCCTAAGCTTGGTGCTACCTCCTCTCTGTGGGTGCCTGTCAGAAGCGGGGTACTACTCATAGGGATAGTTGGCCCTGCAAGCCCTGAAATTGCAGATTTTTTCATACCCGGTGAGCCAGAGGAAAGGTGAGACTCATTTTCACTATCTTATGTTCCTTCTGTGACTCTACTATATGTTATTGACTGCTGGTGATCCAATGAAGTATCACTTTGTTGTCATGCCATCATCCTGTGTTGTCTGAGTAGTAGTCTGCCCACAGGGAAGGAGTAAAAGTGTTCAGTAGGATGAGCCCTGGTCCATTCGATCTTTCTAAAGACAACCAGGGCACCGGACTAGAGAACCCACTTACCCTCGTGTCTACACAGATAGATGTTGCAATATGTCGCCAACTTGTTCACTCCATGGCTAGAAGACTTGGTGCGGTCCTTAAAAATCATGAAGGTCATACAAAATACTAGATATGGTAATTTTTCATGTTGGGTGTAATTTATTTTTGCATCAACTAATTTGAGTGAAACTGATGATTTAGCAATGAAAGTTACAATATTAACTTTTTTCATCTTATTAGTTAAAAAACTCTCTATGAAGCTCAGGTTTGTCGTAAGTTTGTATACACATACATACATACAGTACAGACCAAAAGTTTGGACACACCTTCTCATTCAAAGATTTTTCTGTATTTTCATGGCTATGAAAATTGTAAATCACACTGAAGGCATCAAAACTATGAATTAACACATGTGGAATTATACATTACACTTTACAAAAAAGTGTGAAACAACTGAAAATATGTCTTATATTCTAGGTTCCTCAAAGTAGCCACCTTTTGCTTTGATTACTGCTTTGCACGCAGAAAAGATGAACGGCTGGACTCTACATGCCTAGTTCCCACCGTGAAGCATGGAGGAGGTGGTGTGTTCATGTGGGGGTGCTTTGCTGGTGACACTGTTGGGAATTTATTCAAAATTGAAGCGGTGAGCGGTGCAGCTCACCCCAAACCATCTCGATTTAGTTCAGGTCTGGTGACTGTGGAGGCCAGGTCATCTGGCCTAGCACCCAAACACTCTCCTTCTTGGTCAAATAGCCCTTACACAGTCTGGAGGTGTGTTTGGGGTCATTGTCCTGTTGAAAAATAAATGATGGTTCAACTAAATGCAAACCGGATGGAATAGCATGCCGCTGCAAGATGCTGTAGTAGCCATTCTGGTTCACTTTGCCTTCAATTTTGAATAAATCCCCAACAGTGTCACCAGCAAAGCACCCCCACACCATCACACCACCTCCTCCATGCTTCACAGTGGGAACCAGGCATGTAGAGTCCATCCGTTCACCTTTTCTGCATGCAAAGCAGTAATCAAAGCAAAAGGTGGCTACTTTGAAGAACCTACAATATAAGACATATTTTCAGTTGTTTCACACTTTTTTGTAAAGTGTAATGTATAATTCCACATGTGTTAATTCATAGTTTTGATGCCTTCAGTGTGATTCTAGAATTTTCATAGCCATGAAAATACAGAAAAATCTTTGAATGAGAAGGTGTGTCCAAACTGTTGGTCTGTACTGTATATATGACATATATAGATATAGAAAGAGACATTGATGATACAATGATAGAATATTCTCTCAAAAATGTGACCGAAGTGATGTGTCAGCTGACAATGGAACTTTGGCTACCAACAGCTCCATTAAGCTTTTCCGAAAGCCTAGTGACCGGTTTATTACAGTCAGTTATAAGAACGCTAACCAGCTCACCGGTTTGTAGAAGCACGGATCCTCCGCTTGATCAAACGTGAAGATACATAGGAAAATGAAGGAAAAAGGGATCCAGCTTCAATAAAATCTTCATCTTTATTGATTCATAAAAACATGAATAGTGGCATGCTCCTGGACAAGCTCAGGACAAGGCTACGCGTTTCGATCACAGGGATCTTTATCACAGCTGACATATTCAGACAAAGGCACATATTTAAGACAAAGGAAGACCAATCACGATCAGAAAAAATGTCATGTGATTTTTGACAAGTCCTTTAACAATTTGCACATAACGAATAAAGAAACAAAAACAATATTTGCACAAATAAAATCAATGCAAAGAAATAAAATTAATAATGGAACATCAATTTGTTTCTTTTGTTGAGACCAAATGGATGTCTGGTATGTAGATTAAAGATCCAGAAAGCTTCACGTGTGAGGAGTCGCTGACGTGCATCTCCACCTCGGGCAGACAGGTTAACACTTTCAATACCTGTGACTTGGAAAGAAGAAACATTGCGAGCATGCTGGAAAATAAAATGTTTAGCAGCAGCAGAAATATTGCGATTTGAAGAGACATTCTTTATATCCTGCAAATGTTCAGCGATCCTGATTTTTAATTTCCTAGTGGTGCAGCCTATATAAGATAAATTACAAGTAGTGCACATAATTTTATATACCACATAGCATGAATTACAATTGATATATTTGTTAATGGTATAAATCGCAGTGCTGTCATTATTTTCAAAGGTTTTCGTTACACAAACATATTTGCAAAGTGCACATCTATTGTGGCCACATTTATAAAAACCTTTATGTTCTAACCACAATGTTTTGTGAGAAGAAAAGTTATTACTGAACATGTTTGGAGAAACTTTGTTACCAATAGATGGCGCTTTCCTTGAAACAACATTAATACCTGATGAAAGAATGTCGGCAAGAGAGGGATCTTCATATAAAATAGGCAGCGATCTCAAAATGATTTTTTTGATGTCCCCAAATTGAGGACTGTATTGAGCACAAAAATATGGTTTCACTGCAAGATCATTTTTTTGTTGTCGCCCTCCACTAATGAGATCCTCTCTGTTTTTATTACTTACAATTGTTCGTGCTCTTTTTAATGACCATTTAGGATAATTTCTGTTTTTTAATCTTGTATCCACACAATTAAATTCCGTTTCCAAAGCTGTAGGATCGCTGCAGTTTCTCAAAATTCTGGTATATTCACCCAAAGGAATCGATTTGATAGTGTGTTTGGGGTGACTGCTTGCTGCATGCAAGATAGAATTACCAGCACAAGGTTTGCTGAACGTTTTAGTAATAATAACAGAGTCATGTACCCCATATAAATCAAGATCCAAAAAAGAAATTTTGTTATGATGAAATTTATGAGTAAAATGTATGTTGAATGAATTAGAATTGATATAATCAATAAATCTGGATATGGCAGATACATCACCACTCCAAATGATGAGTAAATCATCAATATATCTGCCATACCAAGCAATCGAGTCAATAAATGGATTAGTAGCTGAAAAAATAAAAAAATATTCCCAATATGACATGACAAGATTAGCTAGGGATGGTGCAAATTTCGCACCCATCGCCACGCCAGATTTTTGTAAAAAAATTTTATTGTCAAATGAGAAAAAATTGTGGGTTAATAAAAATTGAATAACTTGTAAAATATAATTAATGAGATCCTGGGAATAATTACTGAATTTCATTAAGACAAACTGCAGCGCTGTCATGGCAACATTTTAAGGTATACAGGTATATAAAGAAGTCACATCACAACATAACCAAGTATATTCTTTAAACCAGATTTTCTTGGAAAACATTCTCAACACTTCTTTAGAATCTTTAATATAACCAGGAGTGATATGTACTAGTGGTTGAAGTAGTGAGTCAACCCATTCACCCAGATGTTCATTTAAAGATCCAATCCCTGAGACAATAGGTCTCATGGGGGGGATTTTCATATCCTTGTGAATTTTTGGGAGACCATGCATGATAGGGATAATAGGATGAGACACTGTGAGATAATCAGTTTGTTTTTTGGTTAGAATGCCAAGGCTGAAACCCTCATTGATAATTTGGATAATCTCACTTTTAAATTTATCAGTAGGATTTGTATGGAGTTTTTCATATACATCACTGTCAGACAAGAGAGACATAATTTGAGAATGATAATCCTCTTTATTCAGGATAACTACCATGCCACCCTTGTCCGACATTTTAATTATTATATCTGACATACTTTTGATCTCATCTAATGCAGTTTTCTGGGCTTTTGTTAAATTGGAATGATTTCTGCTGCTGCCCATTTTAACCCTATCATGAAGGATTTTTAAATCCCTCTCTATCACCTCCTGGCATTTAGTCATGCAATCAGGCCTGGATTGAATGGGATAAAAAGTAGGGATTTTTTGTTTTAACCCCTTAATGTCCACTGACGTGCAGAGTCCGTCATGGCAAGGTGCCAGTTCCGGCACCAGGACGGACTCTGCACGTCATGGCTTTGATCTACCACTGCGTGTAAACACGCAGTGGTAGATCAGTGCCGACAGCTGTCACAGACAGCTGACAGGCACGGCAAGCGGTGCGAGGACCTTTGCCGTCGGTCCCCGCACTCACAGCGCTGTGATTGGTCAGTCAATCTGACTGACCAAACACAGCAGCGATCGCGCAGGAGAAGCTGAAATTTCAGCTTCCCCAGCGCGATCAGTGCAGGAACCGGCGCTGCAGTGGCCAGGCTTCCTGCACTGACAGCCAGGAGCGGAGCCCCACCGCCCCTGGCTGTTAACCCCCTGACTGCTGCGATCGAGCGCGATCGCAGAGCTCAGGGGGGGAGGCAGAGGGTCGGGAGCTCCCTCTGCCTCAGATCAGCACCCTGCAATGTATTTGCAGGAGCCGATCTCTGCCTTGATGACCCGGGGTTGTCATGACAACCTCCGGGTCATTTAGCTACGGGAAGCTGCTGTGATCATTGTCACAGCAGCTTCCACTATAGTTGCAATGCATTGCAATGCCAGAGCATTGCAATGAATTGTAACTGCAATAAAAAGTAAAAAAAGTGAAAGTCCCATAAAGGGACAAGTTAAAAAAAATCATTTTTTTAAAAAAATTTTAAAAAAATATTAAAAAATAATTTAAAAAAAATCCCCTAAAAAATACACATTTTTATGTAATAAAAAAAATAAAAAAAAAAATACACATGTTAGGTATCGCCACGTCCGTAAAAATCCCATCTATAAAAGCGTAAACCTAGTTAACCCCTTCAGTGAAAGCCTAAAAAAAAACACAAAAAAGTAGTAAATTATACTTTTTCCAAGCGGTATCATTATACCGCTTGGAAAAAGTGCAATAACACGCGATCAAAAAGTCAGATATAAATAATCATGGTACCGCTGAAAACGCCATCTTGTCCCGCAAAAAACAAGCTGCTATACAACATCATCAGCAAAAAAATAAAAAAGTTATAGCTCGCGGAATAAACTGATGCAAAAATAATTATTTTTTCTATAAAATTTTTTATTGTGTAAAAAACGCCAAAACATAAAAAAAAATATATAAATGAGGAATCGCCGTAACCGTAGTGACCCGAAGAATAAAGCTGCTTTATCAATTTTACCACACACGGAACGGAGGAAAAAAAAAAAAAAAAAACAATTCCTGAATTGCTGGTTTTTGTTCATTCTGATTCCACAAAAATCGGAATAGGAAACGATCAAAAAACGTTATGTGCCTGAATATGGTACCAATAAAAACGTCAGCTCGTCCCGCAAAAAATAAGCCCACAGATAACTCTGTCGGCCGAAATATGGAAAAATTATAGCTCTCAAAATACGGCGATGCAAAAATTTCTTACAAAAAATTATTCCAAGAAAAAGCATCTTTTAGTGTGTGACAGAAGCTAAACATGAAAAAAGGGTGTAAATCTGGTATCGCTGTAATCGCACCGATCCGAGGAATAAAGTCGCTAATCACTAATACCGCACGAGGAACGGCGTAAAAAAGAAAACCAATTCTTCACCTTTTGTGGATTTGTTCATTGTGCCTCCCAAAGATCGCAGTAAGGCGATCACAGTGGTTCCCCCCCACATATGGGGTATCAGCGTACTCAGGACAAAATGCACAATAGCTTTTGGGGTCCTATTCTCCTGTTACCCTTATAAAAATAAAAATTTGGGGCAAAAAGTAATTCTTGTGGAAAAAAATATGATTTTTTTATTTTCACGGCTCTACATTATAAACTTTTGTGAAGCCCTTGGGGGTTCAAAGTGCTGACCACACATCTAGATAAGTTCCTTGGGGGTCTAGTTTGCAAAATGGGGTCATTTGTGGGGGTTTCTACTGTTTAGGCACATCAGGGGCTCTCCAAGCGCGACATGACACCCGCAGACCATTCCATCAAAATCTGCATTTAAAAACGGTGCTCCTTCCCTTCCGAGCTCTGCCATGCGTCAAAATAGTGGTTCCCCCCCACATATGGGATATCAGCGTACTCAGGACAAATTGCACAATAGCTTTGGGGTCCTATTTCTCCTGTTACCCTTATAAAAATAAAAATTTGGGGGCAAAAAGATTATTTTTGTGGAAAAAAAATATGATATTTTTATTTTCACGGCTCTACGTTATAAACTTCTGTGAAGCACTTGGGGGTTCAAAGTGCTCACCACACATCTAGATAAGTTCCTTGGGGGGTCTAGTTTCCAAAATGGAGTCACTTGTGGGGGGTTTCTACTGTTTAGGCACATCAGGGGCTCTCCAAACGTGACATGACACCCGCAGACCATTCCATCAAAATCTGCATTTGAAAAAGGCGCTCCTTCCCTTTCCAGCTCTGCCATGCGTCAAAATAGTGGTTTACCCCCACATATAGGGTATCAGCATACTCAGGACAAATTGCACAATAACTTTTGGGGTCCTGTTACCCTTTGGAAAATAACAATTGGGGGTGGAAAGATCATTTTTGTGGAAAAGATATGATTTTTTAATTTTACTGCTCTACGTTATAACCTTCTGTGAAGCCCTTGGGGGTTCAAAGCTTTCACCACAGATCTAGATAAGTTCCTTGGGGGTCTAGTTTCCAAAATGGGGTCACTTGTGGGGGGTTTCCACTGTTTAGGCACACAGGGACTCTCCAAATGCGCATGGCGTCCAATCTCAATTCCAGCCAAAAAAGTCAAATGGCGCTGCTTCCCTTCCAAGCTCTGCCATGCGCCCAAATAGTGGTTTACCCCCCACATATGGGGTATCAGCGTACTCAGGACAAATTGCACAATAACTTTTGGGGTCCTTTTACCCTTTGGGAAATAAAAATTGGGGGTGGAAAGATCATTTTAGTGGTAAAAGATATGATTTTTTAATTTTACAGCTCTACGTTATAACCTTCTGTGAAGCCCTTGGGGGTTCAAAGCTCTCACCACACATATAGATAAGTTCCTTGGGGGTCTAGTTTCCAAAATGGGGTTACTTGTGGGGGGTTTCCACTGTTTAGGCACACAGGGACTCTCCAAATGCGACATGGCATCCAATCTCAATTCCAGCCAAAAAAGTCAAATGGCGCTGCTTCCCTTCCGAGCTCTGCCATGCACCCAAATAGTGGTTTACCCCCACATATGGGGTATCAGCGTACTCAGGACTAATTGCACAATAACTTTTGGGGTCCTTTTATCCTTTGGAAAATAAAAATTGGGATGAAAAGATCATTTTTGTGGAAAAAACATGATTTTTTAATTTTACGGCTCTACGATATAACCTTCTGTGAAGCCCTTGGGGGTTAAAAGCTCTCACAACACATTTAGATAAGTTACTTGGGGGTCTAGTTTCCAAAATGGGGTCACTTGTGGGGGGTTTCCACTGTTTAGGCACACAGGGACTCTCCAAATGCGACATGGCGTCCAATCTCAATTCCAGCCAAAAAAGTAAAATGGCGCTGCTTCCCTTCCGAGCTCTGCCATGCGCCCAAATAGTGGTTTACCCCCACACATGGGGTATTGATGTACTCAGGAGAAATTGTACAACAAATATTGTGGTTCATTTTCTACTGATACCCTTGACAAAATTTTAAAAAATTGTGTCGAAAGAAAAATTTTGGGAAAAAAAGTTAAATGTTAATTTTTTCCTTCCACATTGCTTCAATTCTTGTGAAGTACCTAAAGGGTTAATAAACTTCTTGAATGTGGCTTTGAACACGTTGAGGGGTGCAGTTTTTAGAATGGTGTCACTTTTGGGTATTTTCTGTCATATTGACCCCTCAAATTCACTTCAAATGTGAGGTGGCCCCTAAAAAAAATGATTTTGTAAATTTTGTTGGAAAAATGAGAAATTGCTGGTCAACTTTTAACACTTATAACTTCCTAACAAAAAAAAATTTTGGTTCCAAAATTGTGCTGATGTAAAGTAGACATGTGGGAAATGTTATTTATTAACTAATTTTTGTGACATATCTCTCTGATTTAATGGCATAAAAATTAAAAGTTTGAAAATTGCAAAATTTTCAAAATTTTTGCCATATTTCCGTTTTTTTCATAAATAAACGCAAGTTATATTGAAGAAATTTTACCACTATCATGAAGTACAATATGTCTCGAGAAAACAATCTCAGAATCGCCAAGATCCGTTGAAGCGTTCCAGAGTTATAACCTCATAAAGAGACAGTGGTCAGAAATGTAAAAATTGGCCTGGTCTTTAACCTACAAAATGGCTTGGTCGTTAAGGGGTTAAACACAGGTGCATGAATAATATCAGATTCATTATCATAGGAATGAGTAGACAAACTAAACCAAAGTGTTGAGAGATACCTGTTCTCTGAAAGACAAGTCAGTAAATTCATTATTATATGTCAGAACTCCTGCAAAGGGGTCTCATCAGAATGATTTAAAAAATGCTTTTTGATGGTAAGGTCTCGCATAAACTTATTGATGTCCAAAATAGTAGAAAAAAGATTGAAATTCTGATCAGGCACAAAATTCAGACCTAAGGACAAAACATCTAATTGCGTTTTGGTAAAGTCTCGTGCAGATAAATTCAAGACATTATCATGGTTTCTTATTTGCGATAATTCTTCCTGCGGCGTGTAATCATGACATGATCTTTGTCGGTGTTTTCTGCCACCCCGCCTTTTACGTTTTTTGAATGACGAAAAAACTTTGTGGTGTGAACACTTTCATTAGAGGAAACACTCAGATTATTGTCAGATGAATCCAACTCAGAGGATGTAAAACAGACATGTGGTTTAGATACCGGTTCGTTGAGAGCATGGTTGCGTTTTAAAATAGATTTGGGAGTTCTATGACCCCGCTCCCAATGGCCCCAGTCATAGACTTTCTTGGTTGAATAGTCTCTTAGATCACGAGAAAATTTTGTTTTTTCCGGTCCATGATATCCTTTCTAGGCTAGAGACATTATCTTGCATTTTAGCCACAAGTGAGTCATACTGAGTCAACATTTAAATTCAGTGAGCGCAGTATCTGCATCATTCATTTGTTTCTGAATATCCTCCAATTTATTACTCTCATATTTGACTATGAGTTGCATTAGTTTGGAAGAACAATTACTGAGTATCTGATTCCACTCTTCAATGAAAATGTCAGAAAAAATTGTAGTGGGGATTTTTTTAATACGAAGCCCCTTTGGAATCATATCCTTAGCTAGATAATTTTGGAGGGTAGTATGATCCCACCACAACTTTGTTTCTTGAAGCAAAAGTTTTTCCATTTTGTTGATATTTTCATTCAGATCAGGCATGTCTGGAATTTCATTAACATCACCAGAAAACACTTGTGCCGCTTTAACAGATCTGTCTTGAACAAAAATAGATGCCATAATAAAGCTGGTGCCTGAGCTTAATGACTAAGTCCACTTTCAAAATACTTGAAAATATTGAGCATGAAACCGGGGGCACTGTAATCAAAAGTACAAATATAAGAACGCTAACCAGTCACCGGTTTGTAGAAGCACGGATCCTCCGCTTGATCAAACATGAAGATACATAGGAAAATGAAGGAAAAAGGGATCCAGCTTCAATAAAATCTTCATCTTTATTGATTCATAAAAACATGAATAGTGGCATGCTCCTGGACAAGCTCAGGACAAGGCTACGTGTTTCGATCACAGGGATCTTTATCACAGCTGACATATTCAGACAAAGGCACATATTTAAGACAAAGGAAGACCAATCACGATCAGAAAAAATGTCATGTGATTTTTGACAAGTCCTTTAACAATTTGCACATAGCGAATAAAGAAACAAAAACAATATTTGCACAAATAAAATCAATGCAAAGAAATAAAATTAATAATGGAACATCAATTGTTTCTTTTGTTGAGACCAAATGGATGTCTGGTATGTAGATTAAAGATCCAGAAAGCTTCACGTGTGAGGAGTCGCTGACGTGCATCTCCACCTCGGGCAGACAGGTTAACACTTTCAATACCTGTGACTTGTCATGTCATATTGGGAATATTTTTTATTTTTTCAGCTACTAATCCATTTATTGACTCGATTGCTTGGTATGGTAGATATATTGATGATTTACTCATCATTTGGAGTGGTGATGTATCTGCCATATCCAGATTTATTGATTATATCAATTCTAATTCATTCAACATACATTTTACTCATAAATTTCACCATAACAAAATTTTTTTTTGGATCTTGATTTATATGGGGTACATGACTCTGTTATTATTACTAAAACGTTCAGCAAACCTTGTGCTGGTAATTCTATCTTGCATGCAGCAAGCAGTCACCCCAAACACACTATCAAATCGATTCCTTTGGGTGAATATACCAGAATTTTGAGAAACTGCAGCGATCCTACAGCTTTGGAAGCGGAATTTAATTGTGTGGATACAAGATTAAAAAACAGAAATTATCCTAAATGGTCATTAAAAAGAGCACGAACAATTGTAAGTAATAAAAACAGAGAGGATCTCATTAGTGGAGGGCGACAACAAAAAAATGATCTTGCAGTGAAACCATATTTTTGTGCTCAATACAGTCCTCAATTTGGGGACATCAAAAAAATCATTTTGAGATCGCTGCCTATTTTATATGAAGATCCCTCTCTTGCCGACATTCTTTCATCAGGTATTAATGTTGTTTCAAGGAAAGCGCCATCTATTGGTAACAAAGTTTCTCCAAGCATGTTCAGTAATAACTTTTCTTCTCACAAAACATTGTGGTTAGAACATAAAGGTTTTTATAAATGTGGCCACAATAGATGTGCACTTTGCAAATATGTTTGTGTAACGAAAACCTTTGAAAATAATGACAGCACTGCGATTTATACCATTAACAAATATATCAATTGTAATTCATGCTATGTGGTATATAAAATTATGTGCACTACTTGTAATTTATCTTATATAGGCTGCACCACTAGGAAATTAAAAATCAGGATCGCTGAACATTTGCAGGATATAAAGAATGTCTCTTCAAATCGCAATATTTCTGCTGCTGCTAAACATTTTATTTTCCAGCATGCTCGCAATGTTTCTTCTTTCCAAGTCACAGGTATTGAAAGTGTTAACCTGTCTGCCCGAGGTGGAGATGCACGTCAGCACTCCTCACACGTGAAGCTTTCTGGATCTTTAATCTACATACCAGACATCCATTTGGTCTCAACAAAAGAAACAAATTGATGTTCCATTATTAATTTTATTTCTTTGCATTGATTTTATTTGTGCAAATATTGTTTTTGTTTCTTTATTCGTTATGTGCAAATTGTTAAAGGACTTGTCAAAAATCACATGACATTTTTTCTGATCGTGATTGGTCTTCCTTTGTCTTAAATATGTGCCTTTGTCTGAATATGTCAGCTGTGATAAAGATCCCTGTGATCGAAACGCGTAGCCTTGTCCTGAGCTTGTCCAGGAGCATGCCACTATTCATGCTTTTATGAATCAATAAAGATGAAGATTTTATTGAAGCTGGATCCCTTTTTCCTTCATTTTCCTATATTACAGTCAGTGGCTGACTGTGCAGCTGCTGTAAAAAAGCTGAAAGAAAATGAACTGACTCCAGGCATGGTCTATTGTAATATTTACTGCACAAATTGAGTATAATGACTATCAATATGAAATACTATCGGATATTTACTATGTGTCTTTATATTCAAGAAAAAATGCTCTTTTTCTTTCCTTCAGGCCCATACAGTATATACAGTACAGACCAAAAGTTTGGACACACCTTCTCATTCAAAGATTTTTCTGTATTTTCATGGCTATGAAAATTGTAGAATCACACTGAAGGCATCAAAACTATGAATTAACACATGTGGAATTATACATTACACTTTACAAAAAAGTGTGAAACAACTGAAAATATGTCTTATATTCTAGGTTCTTCAAAGTAGCCACATTTTGCTTTGATTACTGCTTTGCACGCAGAAAAAGTGAACGGATGGATTCTACATGCCTGGTTCCCACCGTGAAGCATGGAGGAGGTGTGATGATGGGGGGGTGCTTTGCTGGTGACACTGTTGGGGATTTATTCAAAATTGAAGGCATAGTGAACCAGCATGGCTACCACAGCATCTTGCAGCAGCATGCTATTCCATCTGGTTTGCGTTTAGTTGGACCATCATTTATTTTTCAACAGGACAATGAACCCAAACACACCTCCAGACTGTGTAAGGGCTATTTGACCAAGAAGGA
Organism: Oophaga sylvatica; assembly: GCA_033576555.1. Taxonomy (NCBI): domain Eukaryota; kingdom Metazoa; phylum Chordata; class Amphibia; order Anura; family Dendrobatidae; genus Oophaga; species Oophaga sylvatica. The sequence goes on from JARQOD010000005.1 coordinate 71,889,909, forward strand.
GAGTGTTGGGGTGCTACGCCAGATGACCTGGCCTCTACAGTCACCAGACCTGAACCCAATCGAGATGGTTTGAGGTGAGCTGGACCGCTCACCGCTTCAATTTTGAATAAATCCCCAACAGTGTCACCAGCAAAGCACCCCCACACCATCACACCACCTCCTCCATGCTTCACGGTGGGAACCAGGCATGTAGAGTCCATCTGTTCACCTTTTCTGCGTGCAAAGCAGTAATCAAAGCAAAAGGTGGCTACTTTGAAGACCCTAGAATATAAGACATATTTTCAGTTGTTTCACACTTTTTTGTAAAGTGTAATGTATAATTCCACATGTGTTAATTCATAGTTTTGATGCCATCAGTGTGATTCTACAATTTTCACAGTCATGAAAATACAGAAAAATCTTTGAATGAGAAGGTGTGTCCAAACTTTTGGTCTGTACTCTATGTCTAAGGCAATTTGATCTCTGACTTGCATTTATACAACAGCACAAAAAGGAGAAAATTGTCACTGGGTGAGAGATATTGATTACCTGTCTTCATAAAGATGTAGAATTAATTATTAATAAGTGTTTAGTGTACATGAGACCCATACATCCATACAATATTACAGATATATATATATATTATATATATATATATATATATATATATATAATATATATATACATATATATATATATACACAATGCAGACCAAAAGTTTGGACACACCTCATTTAAAGATTTTTCTGTATTTTCATGACTATGAAAATTGTACATTCACACTGAAGGCATCAAAACTATGAATTAACACATGTGGAATTATATACTTAGCAAAGAAATGTGAAACTACTGAAAATATTCTTATATTCTAGGTTCTTCAAAGTAGCCACCTTTTGCTTTGATGACTGCTTTGCACACTCTTGGCATTCTCTTGATGAGCTTCAAGAGGTAGTCACCGGAAATGGTTTTCACTTCCGGTGACTACCTCTTGAAGCTCATCAACAGAATGCCAAGAGTGTGCAAAGCAGTCATCAAAGCAAAAGGTGGCTACTTTGAAGAACCTAGAATATAAGACATATTTTCAGTAGTTTCACATTTCTTTGCTAAGTATATAATTCCACATGTGTTAATTCATAGTTTTGATGCCTTCAGTGTGAATGTACAATTTTCATAGTCATGAAAATACAGAAACATCTTTAAATGAGAAGATGTGTCCAAACTTTTGGTCTGTGCTGTATATATATATATATATACTGTATATATACACACAGAGAAATAATAATACATTATTATTACTGCGTTGTTATTTCAGTCTTCTTTATTTTTCATTTAAGCGGTACCTGACCAAACCATGAAGCATTGTAAGTGGAGTCACTGGCAAAAATAAATGTGATGGCTATTAAAACTATGGGTTTGTACAGACAAGTTCCCTATTTCTGTGAACAAAATTGCTAAAGTTGTACCAAAATTTTGAATTAGAATATTTTATGTAACAGAATAGTTTTTACCACTTGTACGGACATTTTCAGTACTTGGCACAGATAAGCCACATCCACTTCTATAGTAAAATCTAAAAGTTCTAAACTTTTGATGTTGAAACATCAACCAAAGATTGTGATAATTAGGGTGTATTTTTGGCAAAGAGAATCTTTTCTCTTTCTTCAGTATGTGAACCCCTCCCCACCAAAATAAATATCATCTTGTTTCTCAAGTGAGAAGAGAAAAACAGGTTCAGCACTATCCTTTAGGTTAACCTAGTTTTGGGGGCTCTAATCAGTCTCATTAGGTGCCAGCTGTAAAGGCACCTTAAGAAAGGTGTGATTTTCTCACAACAAGTGGAAGACAGCTGATGTTAGCATGTAGGCTACTGATAGGAGCAAGTGTGTTGTGTCTAAGAGCTATTAAGTAGGCTTTTACCTGGTGGCCAACATCTTTCGATGTTCTCTTCTGCTGTTCTTAATCTAATTTCTTAATCTGCAAGTGTATGAAATCATTTTGGATGAGTCCAGTTTAGCTGAATCTTAAACCTTGATGGTGATCATAGGGCGCTGTCACAGCTATTCCAGAAAGAGACATACAGATATAGCAAACTTTAATTTGCTAAATAAAGTGTTTCATACCATGATTGAGCAAAATGCTATGAAACAACAAAGCTTAATGCATACCTGTCATTTCAGGTTACTGTTTTGAATAAGTTATCATTTATGTGAATGAAGAGAAGAATATTCTTGGCCATTATATGTCTTGCATCCTGTAATTTTTACAATTTTTGCACTCTCCAAATAATAATCAGGACTCCTGAATAAACAGAAAACATTGATACTCCCTCGCTAACAACTTAACGTGCGTTTCACTGGTGCTTCGTCAGAGGTCAAGCCTGACGACGCACCAATAAAACGTGTGTCGGGTTGTTGGTGGGTGAATATCAATGTTCTCTGTTGATCAGGTGTCCTGATTATCATTTTCACTATTGCTTTTCAGTGATATATATTTGTATTTAAAGGGACTCAGAAATAGTGTGGGCTCTGTTAATTTACTTTTGTGAAATGCTCCTTGCTATTATCTGCCATATTGACTTTCAGTGTTTATTACTCTTTTTGACACATTCCTACTGGGGTCAGATACCAAGGGTCTTTTTACCCCTTTCTCGCCTTTACACTATTCATAAGCAGCTAACTTTTCAGGTTAATTGCTTTTCTTTGGGGTCACCCTCAGGTTTCTATATCTGTGTTTGCTATGTTGGATTCTTACTTTCCCCCTTTTCCCTTTTCCCCATTTCATTAATAAAGATTTACACTACTTGTACTGAGCTCCATTCCAGCACACTTTTATGCTTTGATGGTTTCTATATCAATTCGGTGCATGTCGGACAGTTATCCAGCCTAAGGTCATAATCTCTTTGCTTATATATTTAACTAAGAAGTAGCTGAAAACAATTGATAAACTTTTGACAAAAGAGGACGACTCAAGGACTTTCTATACTCTGCATCTACCTTAGGTTTTCTCATTTTAGAGGATTTTAATGCTGTTTAATTAAAGTTTCCCAGCTATGATGCTCCTTTCCTGCTGTCAAAACTGCTCAGTCTAACATCAGTATTTGTCTTTTAAAGCTCTTATAACAGTTTATCAAAATGGATTTTTACATCTAAATGGACACACAGAAACTTAAGTCTATTTCCCCGGAGTCTTAACATGGATTATTTCATTGTGTATCATCTAAGTCGAAATAGATTTGTAGACTGAATTGAGGTTTGCACGACTTTAATGCCCACGGTGTACAGCTGTTTATATGACGGATCAAAATGATTGTGCAAAATATTAATCAGCCACCAGCTGTACCCAGGCGTAGGATTTTGCATACACACAGCGTCCTCTGTTTGCCATGGAATACAAATACATGGAAACAACACTTTCTGTAGTTCAACAGCATTTACTTACCAGACATAAATATAATAATGCTTATTATTAATCTGATTATTAATAATTATATTTTATTTTGTTTTTGTGGTACTAACAAAGTGGTATTATGGAAACTTCATATGTTTTGATGAGGTATTGGCAGCGTCAGACTGAAGAACATTGGGTCCACCAGAGGATTTTATTCTGAGGGCCCACCTTCTCCCCCACCCAAAAACTCCATAGCAGCTGCAAGGCTTGCATTATGAACTCTCCTTAAAGAGAAGCCAAGGCCCACCCACCAGAGGATTCTCTGGTTCTCTCTTGGGCCAGTCCAATCCTTGGTATTGGACGTGAAAATATATGTGTGCAGTAATGCACATGAGTCATGACCAATTAGACATTGGGATTCATTTTTTCCATTTCGGCCCTGGATACAGGCCAAAAACTTATGAAATATGACTTGTGTGATGAAAAATAACTAATCTTAAGAAAATGCTGTAACAAATATTGACATTATATTGAATTCCTTTAATAATAAGTCATTAATATATGATTATACTAGTACTGGACTTTTACCATTCCAATTTTACACTATATTTGTCCTGTGATATCAATAGGATATGGCATGACCATAAAGTATGTGGCAGCATTCGTAACCATTTTGTGTTCCAAAGCATCTAAAATAAAAAAAATGAGCGAGATTGCAAGTATTTTAATGAAAAGTATCCTACAATTTGGATTTTCAGCTCTTATGCAGAATCGACTAACGCAGCGTCGCCGCTGCGGTCTGAAAAGACGCACCGCATGTCCGGAAACGCAGGTCTTCCGCCTGCGTGTTTTACAGCATAGTGGAAACGGGATTTCTTGAAATCCCCTCCACTATGTTGTAACATCTGGACGCTGCGTGTTTGACGCTGCGCCAACGCACAGCGTCAAACACGCCGCAATTCCGGACTGTTTCCTGAATGTGGAAACACACCCTTACATCAACATTCTCTAAATCAATGGCAGGAGTGTCTCTCTATAGTTAAAATATTGCCGAAAGAACATGACCAGTTAAAGGGTTATTCCTTCTTCATAAATGAGTATTGTTGGATAGTGTTTGAAAATACAAGTTATTTTGTAATTTATTGCACATTAACATTTTAAGTCTTTCCAGAGATGTTAACACTTGTTTTTTTTGTTACAGCTCATTGCCTTGGAGACAGACCACCTCTGCTAGACAGTAGAACATGCTTAGTGCTTACAAGCTCTTTTCTTTTGTGCTCCTAATCACTTTTTTGAAGCTGGCCAGGATTGTGGCAGTGCATTTTTACCTCCTAATCCCAGCCAGGTTCATAGTGCTTACAAGCTAGACAGCAGAAATGTCCGGTGAGCTGTAAATAAAAGAAAAGCGTTAATATCTCAAGAACAGCGATAGCTTCCAATAAGCAGAAAATTGCAAAAGTGCTTGTTTTTACAAGCACTAAGAGACAATATCCATCTATGAAGATGGGAATAACTTTTAATAGCATCATGTGCTTTATTGATGATTATTTCATGTCTATGGTCAGATCTAACCTTTCACTGTCAGTATTGCTTATAACAATTAACCCCTTCCCAGTCTGGTGATTTTACATTTTTGCACTTATGTTTTTTCCTCCTGTTCTTCCAAAAGCCATAATTTTTTTACTTTTCCGACAAAATATCTGGATAAGGTTTTTTTTGACAAGTTGTAGTTTAGAGTGACACCATTAACTTTGCCATTCCATGCACTGGAAAAATAGAAAAAAATAAAAGTGTGGTGAAATTGTGCAAAAAACTTTTCTCAATTCCACAATTGCCTTTTGGGTTTTGTTTTTATGATGTTCATTGTGGTGTAAAAAGGGCATAAGATTATGATTCTCTAAGTCAGTCCAAGTACAAAAATACCAAACTTGTAAAGTTATTTATTTTTTTTAAAGGGAATCTATCATTAGGATCAACTCTCTTAAGCTATCTATATGGATATGTAGGTCATGGGAAGCTGGGTAAAATGATGTCTTGATAGCTGTGATCCGATGTCTTATTCCAGAGAAATCCATGTTTTTCTTATATGTAAATGAGCTGCTTCAGGCTATGGGCCAGGACACTGATCTGTATGGGAATCTGCCTCCAGAGCTAATTTTACATGAAGGAGTTACCCGTGAAATGTGTAATGGCCGCTCTCTGCTCCTGATCTCACTGTAGAGCTGTGGTGATTATAACTGACACATCTGCAGGTTTCTCTCAGCTTCCATCTCACAGGCAGACAGGGCAGGGTTGTAATATTGTTGTAATACAGTAGAGCTGTGAGAGCTGCAGCTGCTAATGTTTTTAAGGAGAAAAAGATCAGTTCTACTGTTCTGTGTTAGTTCTATCCTCACACTAGTAATGCCCAATTTTATTTCTAATAATCTCTGGAGGCAGACTCTCATGCAGATCAGTGTCCGGCCCATAGTCCTGAACAGTTCATTTTACATATAAGAAAAATGTGGATTTCTCTGGAATCCCACTAAGGGCAACATCTGCAAGGAGTTTGTATGTTCTCCCCGTGTTTGCGTGAGCTTCCTCCGGGCACTCCGGTTTCCTCCCACACTCCAAAAAAAAAAAAAAACATACTGATAGGGAATCTATACTGTGAGCCCCATCGGGGACAGCGACGATAATGTGTGCAAACTGTAAAGCGCTGCGGAATATGTTAGCGCTATATAAAAATAAAGATTATTATTATTTATTATGTGCGTCAAGTAATGTAGTTGCAACTACATGAATTCAATACGTGCCCTGATCCTACAGTCATGTAAAGTTTCATAGAATCATAGAATGTTAGAGTTAGAAGGGACCTTCAGGGTTATCATGTTCAACCACCTGCTCAATGCAGGATTCACTAAACCAGCTCAGATGTCTGTCCATCCTCTGTTTGAAGACTTCCATTGAAGGAGAACTCACCACCTCTTGTGGCAGCCTGTTCCACTCATTGATCACCCACACTGTCAAAAACTTTTATCTAATATTTAATCTGTGTCTCCTCCCTTTCAGTTTCATCTCATTTTTTCTAGTTTTTCTTTGTGCAAATGAGAATAATGATGATCCCTCTACACTGTGACATCCCTTCAGATATTTGTAGACAGATATTGAGTCCCCTCTTTTGCAAGCTAAAGATTCCCAGATCCTTAAACCATTTCTTGTAGGACATAGTTTGCAGTCCCTCGCTATCCTGGTAGCTCTTCTCTGAACGTGCTCCTCTTTTTTATGTCTTTTTTAACATGTGGTGCTTGTGTAAGGTTCTTTGTCTCTGTTGACATGTTCCTTGAAACTCAGTTTTCCGTCGGCCATTTTGCTTTCTGTCTTTCTGCAGCTCTTGCCCTCAGTTAATATGGAGTTTCCAGTTTTCATGTTCCGCCCTGATTCTTCCCTCTTGCTTCTTAAGCAGCCTCAGCTGAACAATCAGTGCTCCTGAATCAAGCCTCAGTCAGTCTGTGACCTGACTCCTGGAAACCTTGGACTTGTACTCCAGCTATTCCCTACTGAGGAACCTTGGAACACTTTTGGACTCTGGAAACCTGCTGTTTGGTGAATCCATGTTTGCAGAGGCATTACGGTACAGAGAAGAGATCCTGAACCTGCTTTGGAGATTTATTGTAGTGCTTGAAGTTACTCTGGCCTGCTGTGTCTCCTGTCGCTGTTCCTGCAAACTGTGTGAACTTTTCAGCATGCTTGTATGAAGTAATACAAGTCATTTCATTTCAACCTATGTCTCCTGTGTTTTCCTCGCACCCAAGCACAAGACGCTATAGGAACTGTACACTATACATGACAAGATTCAGGAGCCAATGTTTAGTGTCTGCTGGGTCTGGGAAAGCCGTGTCTGCTGTGACTGTGGATATCAGATGTCCGTTTAATACCTTATGTGATGACAGTGGTTGTGACTTCTCACAACCATTCCAGGTGAGCGCATTCCCTTAAAATTTTACTCTGGAGTGTTACCACAGGTAAAACACTATTGTTTTTTTTTTTTTTTTTCCTTTCCTCTTCTCCTTCCAGCACTTCTGCCTTAAAAGATCTGGAAGATGGAGGCCCGCATAAAGGAACTTTGCGGAGTGACTGATACAATCCTTTCAGATGTACAGATTTAAAAGACCCGTTTTGCAAGCCTACAGGACCTCACTAATCATAATTTGCAAGTGTTTGGACAGACTACCCAGGAATTGCGAGCCAGGATTGAGGCTCTAGAGGAACGAGCCCAGGCTCCTGCCATAACCCCGAGTTCTGGGATCCCCAAATTACCTCCTTTTCGTTTTGGCGGTGAACGTGAGAAATTCAGGGGATTTATTAATCAATGCAATTTATTTTTCTCTGCACATGCTTCACAATTTCCCACTGAACGATCCAAAGTGCTTACTATAATCATGTTGCTTACCAATAAGGCTTTGATGTGGGCAAACCCTCTGATTGAGACTGAGGATGATTGTTTGAATCACCTTGATGCTTTTATTTCAGCCATGGGGCAGGTGTTTGATGACCCCAATCGAGGTGCAACAGTTGAAGCTACTATGTTAACTTTGTGCCAAGGTAAGCGTTCAGTAGCCGAATATGCCCTGGATTTCAGGAGATGGGCTCTTGATACCACTTGGGACACTTCCGCTAAAAAATCTATTTTTCGGAAAGGGTTGTCTCCACTGATTAAGGATGAACTTGCTCGTGCCGACCCTCCCACTGCGTTAGGTGACTTTATTAACTATTGTATTCGTATTGATGCTCGTCTGACTGAACGCAGACAAGAGAGATGGTTCGAAAATAATCGCACTAACCTTTTACTACCTCCCTCCTCAGCTAAGGAACCTTTGAGTAGGATCACAAGGGAACCAGAACCTGAACCCATGCAGGTGGACTCTTTACAAAGACGGGTTAGTGATGCACGCAAAGAACATCGTATCAAGGAAAATCTATGTTTCTACTGTGGTAAGTCAGGGCAATTCATTATAAACTGCCCCAGCCGTTCTCGTAAGACTACTGCAGCAGTCATTCACTGTGAGTGTTGCGAGAGGAGCTCTGTCATGTCCGAGCCTCAGGCTCCAGAGAGATCTGCTGCAAGAGATCTTGATTTCTCGGACTTAAACTCTGTTAGTTCTGGGGACGATGACGGTATAAACGCTGCAATTTTTCAAGTTTCCTCAGCGGTGTCCCAGCTGAGTTGTAAAAGAACAATTCTCATTGCTTCCTTTCCATCAAACTCTGGGTTGACTCAGTCTGGGTGTCTAGCTCTGCTATGATCGACTCAGGAGCAAGTGGAAATTTTATGGATATCTCCTTTGCTCTGAAACAGGGGATACGTTCAGTGAAGAAGGCTACTCCAGTACAGATGGAGACTGTGGATGGCTCTCTACTGACTTCTGGACCAGTGGATCAAGAAACAGAGCCTTTGAGGGTCCTTATGGGTAAAGATCATCAGGAGAAAATGTCTTTTATGCTTATCTCTTCTCCCCACTTTCCCATTATTCTAGGGCTACCATGGCTGCAGGCGCAGAATCCTACGATTAACTGGGAGACCAAGGAATTACACTTTCCGGAGAAACAGATGAGTCAAGGAGTTTCAGCTTGCTCTGTTCCTAAAGGAACCATGTCAGTCCCTGAACTACCAGCTGTATACCAGGACTATGTGGATTTATGTGACAAGAAGAACGCTGATCAGCTTCCTCCTCACCGTCCATATGATTGTCCAATTGAATTATTGCCTGGAGCCGAGATACCTTTTGGTAAGATCTACCCCCTAGCGGGGCCCGAGCTAAAAGCTTTGAAGGATTATATAGAGAAAATTTAGCCAAGGGCTTCATACGCCCCTCTTCATCTCCCGCAGGTGCACCCATCTTCTTTGTGAAGAAGAAAGATGGATCTCTGAGACCCTGCATAGACTATAGGGAACTCAATAAGGTTACTATTAGAAACCGTTATCCATTGCCTTTAATCCCTGAGTTGTTGGAGAGAGTGCGGCATGCCGAAATTTTCTCTAAACTGGATCTCCGTGGGGCCTATAACTTGGTCCGTATTAGACCTGGGGATGAATGGAAGACTGCTTTCAGGTCACGCTATGGACACTTTGAATATCTAGTTATGCCTTTTGGTCTGAGTACCGCCCCAGCCACTTTCCAACACTTCGTGAATGATATCTTCAGGGATCTCCTAGATACATTTGTGGTGATTTATCTGGATGATATTCTAATTTTTTCTAACTCCACAGAGGAACATCATGGACATGTGAGAATGGTCTTAGAACGCCTAAGACAAAACCATCTCTACATCAAACTTGAAAAATGTGAATTCCATAGGACCGAAATTCAATTTCTGGGGTATGTACTATCTACGCAAGGGATTAGTATGGATGGAAGCAAGACCCAAGCCATCAAGGATTGGCCAATTCCTAGAAATGTGAAGGAGGAGCAGCGTTTCATCGGGTTTGCCAACTTCTATAGACGTTTCATTAAGAATTTTTCTGAGGTAGTGTCACCTATCACCCAACTTACCCGGAAACAGTCTAGGTTCTCCTGGACCCCGCAAGCTCAGGAAGCATTTTCCTGTTTAAAGGATAAATTTACCACCGCACCTATCTTAGTACATCCCAACCCCGAGCTTGCCTTCATAATAGAGGTGGATGCTTCAGACTGTGCCGTTGGAGCTATACTCTCTCAGAGAACAGGTGAGAAGAATGTCTTGCATCCCTGTGCCTTCTTTTCCCAGCAGTTGTCTTCGGCTGAGAGGAACTACGATGTGTGCAATAGAGAATTGTTGGCCATTATTGCCGCCTTTAAGGAATGGAGACACCTTCTTCAGGGTGCTGCACAGCAAATAGTCGTCCTGACAGACCATCGTAACCTTGAATTTATCAGGTCGGCTAAGTGCCTGACTCCTCGCCAGGCTCGCTGGAATCTTTTCCTAAACCAATTTAATTTTGTCATTTTTATAGACCAGGATCACGCAATGGAAAGGCTGATGCACTCTCTAGGATTCATTCAGCAGAGACACGTCCACTTACTCCTCCTAAGACTATTCTTCCTGACTCTAGATTCCTGGGAGTGATTCATAATCAAGACCTACTTAAGGACATCAAGGAAGCATACCATGCGGATTCTTTGTTGGCTCAACCCCCAAGGGACGTAAGTCTTGTCTTTAAGAATGGTGTGTGGATTCAGGGACAACGTCTGTATATACCTGAAACAGTCAGATTGAGAGTATTGCAACTCATCCACGATTCCAAGATAGCCGGGCATAGGGGAATTCTAAAGACACAAGAATTTCTTTCTCGTTTCTTTTGGTGGCCCACTTACAGGAAAGATGTCTTAAACTATGTCACTTCATGTGAAGTCTGTGCAAGATGCAAAACACCTCGCTCCTCACCAACTGGTCTGTTGCAACCTCTTCCCACCCCGTCCCGCCCGTGGGGATCCATTTCTATGGACTTCATTGTGGAGTTACCAACCTCTCAAGGGAAGAACACCATTCTAGTGGTGGTTGACCGTCTAACAAAGGCAGCTCATTTTATCCCTTGTGTCGGCTTACCCACTGCAAAACAGACATCAGACTTGATGATTAAGAATGTGTTTCGCTTACATGGAGTACCGGATGAGGTCATTTCGGATCGAGGGGTGCAATTCACTTCAAGGTTTTGGCAAAATTTCTGTGCAGCATTGGACATTAAAGTAAACCTTTCTTCTGCTTTTCATCCCCAGACTAATGGACAGACAGAACGAACCAATCAGACCCTGGAGCAGTATCTCCGCTGTTTTATCTGCCACCTACAGGATGATTGGGTGGATCTACTTCCACTGGCTGAGTTCTCTTATAACAACTCTCAGAGCGCCTCCACTAAGCAGTCTCCTTTTTACTCCAATCTAGGTTATCATCCTAACATTCTTCCTCGATTTCCCATAGATACGCCCTTGCCGGCAGTGGCTGAAAGAATCACTTCTTTACAAAAGAATATGGATCTTCTAAAGGAAAATCTAGAATTGGCTCAGGAAAGGTACAAGAAAGCAGCAGATAAATTTCGTAAACCTGCACCAGCTTTCAAGGTAGGAGATTTGGTCTGGCTGTCAACCAGAAATCTTAAATTAAAGATTCCATCGTCTAAATTGGGACATAAGTACATTGGACCTTATAAGATCAATAAGATTATAAGTGCTGTTGCTTGTCGTCTTCAACTGCCCAGAACTATGAGAATCCACCCTGTCTTTCATGTATCCCTACTAAAGGCTGCAACACCCAATACGTTTCCTGGACGTTCTTCTCCTTGCCCTGACCCAGTGCTGGTCGATGGTCAGGAAGAATTTATGGTGGAAAGGATTCTAGATTCCAGGTTGTACAGAAATCAGTTGCAATATTTGATTAAATGGCAGGGCTACCCAGTGGAGGACAACTCATGGGAACCAGTCAATAATGTAAATGCTCCTCGCCTGCTCCGCCAGTTTCATCAGAGGTACCCTGACAAGCCTGGTCTGAGGTCATCCGGAGGTTGTCCCTAAGGGGAGAGTAATGTAAGGTTCTTTGTCTCTGTTGACATGTTCCTTGAAACTCAGTTTTCCGTCGGCCATTTTGCTTTCTGTCTTTCTGCAGCTCTTGCCCTCAGTTAATATGGAGTTTCCAGTTTTCATGTTCCCGCCCTGATTCTTCCCTCTTGCTTCTTAAGCAGCCTCAGCTGAACATTCAGTGCTCCTGAATCAAGCCTCAGTCAGTCTGTGACCTGACTCCTGGAAACCTTGGACTTGTACTCCAGCTATTCCCTACTGAGGAACCTTGGAACACTTTTGGACTCTGGAAACCTGCTGTTTGGTGAATCCATGTTTGCAGAGGCATTACGGTACAGAGAAGAGATCCTGAACCTGCTTTGGAGATTTATTGTAGTGCTTGAAGTTACTCTGGCCTGCTGTGTCTCCTGTCGCTGTTCCTGCAAACTGTGTGAACTTTTCAGCATGCTTGTATGAAGTAATACAAGTCATTTCATATCAACCTATGTCTCCTGTGTTTTCCTCGCACCCAAGCACAAGACGCTATAGGAACTGTACACTATACATGACAGCTTGTTTCTTGCTAACTTCCTACTGAGAATCTTATGGATACTAGAAAGGTATGAGTATAAAAGTATTTGTTATCTTAGTAAGTCAGAATTAGTCACATTAAATTCCTTATTCCTGAAATAGGTTAATTTTTCCCAGATAACACAGCTTAAAGCAATCAATGAAAAGAAAATTAGAATATGGCACCAGTATCAATCTAGTATGCTAAGTATCTTGGTTGACTTCATACATCGTAGAATTATATCTATACAAACTTAGACTGTGTTTTTATTTATTTATTTATTTATTTATAATGATTTGTACTCCGTATTAGCTTTTAAAGCATTATCAGTAAGGCCACTTGCATACGTTGATTATTTGGTCAGTATTTACCTCAGTATTTGTAAGCCATAATCCAGGAGTGGAACAATCAGAGAAAAAGTATAATAGAAACACGTCACCACTTCTGTATTTTTTACGCTGGAAAGCAAATATCTAAAATATTTTGTTCTAGCTAAATACATGCCTTAAAGGGAATCTGTCACCCTAAATTGGCGGGATATTTAAATGATGGCAGTCAGGTCAGATGGGCGGTGTTTTGGGTACTTGTCTTAACATGTTGTTCGCCGCTGTCTCCATTATTTCTGGGAATTGTAGTCGTTGCCCTCCATATAACGCACCTGCACATTGCAATCTTGAATTGCGCACGCGCAGTATGCTTTGCCGCAGATTGCAATGCGCAGGCGCGTTATATGGAGGGCAACGACTACAATTCCCAGAAATAATGGAGACAGCGGCGAACAACATGTTAAGGCAAGTACCCAAAACACCGCCCATCTGACCTGACTGCCATCATTTAAATATCCCGCCAATTTAGGGTGACAGATTCCCTTTAAAAAGAGCCTATTATGAGAAAATTGCCTATAGTTTAAATCAGTTTTTGTGCTAACTTCCATCTCACAATCTGTAATGAAAATAACAACATACAAATCTCGTAGTTTTCACGCTGGCTATTGGAGCTGTTTAGACTTTTAAAGCGAACCTGTCAGGTCCCCTGTGCCCCAAGAACCACCTGCAGCTGTTTCTACCTATTTAAATACCCTGCCTAACGGTCCCTTTATTAACCCCTTCCCGACCATGACGCCACGTAGGCGTCATGAAAATCAGTGCCAATCCGACCCATGACGCCTATGTGGCGTCATGAAAGGATCGCGTCCCTGCGGGTCGGGTGACCGGGGTCACTGAAAGGTCACCCGACCCGCCGGCACAGGACCCTTTGTGCTTCACCACAGGGGGGTTGGCTTAACCCCCCCGTGGCCACGATCGCTATGATTGGCTGTTAAAAGTGAAACAGCCAATCAGAGCAATCTGTAATATTTCACCAATATAATTGGTGAAATATTACAATCCAGCCATGGCCGATGCTGCAATAGCATCTGCCATGGCTGGACTCCGAGCCCTGACCCCCCACACACGGATTCACGGCGGCGATCGGCCGCCGCCACCGAAAGATGGCAGCGGTCGGTCACCGCAGTCACTAAAAGCTCCCCTCGTCCTGGCCTCCGCTGCCCCCACCTTCCGATCCCCCCCCTCACTTCCGACCCCCATACTCACCTCTCCCGGTCCACCAATGTCCCTGGATCCTTCCCGGCGGCTGCCCGGGATTCTTCATGGGCGCCGCCATCTTGGAAAATGGCGGGCGCATGCGCAGTGCGCCCCGGCCGGCGCATGCGCAGTGCGCCGCCGCGTGCCATTGGCCCTGTCTAGTCAAAAAATTTATTTTGATCACTGTGATAAACTGTCACAGTGATCAAAATAAAAAAAAGTAAGTGAACCCCCCTGTCATAGGTAGGGAAAAATAATAAAGAATTTTTTTTTTTCCTATTAGGCCCTGTGCACACGTTGCGGATTTTGCTGCGGATCCGCAGCTGATTTCTCTGCTGATCCGCAGCTGATTTCTCTGCTGATCCGCAGCTGATTTCGCAGCTGATCCGCAGAGATTTCGCTGCTGATCCGCAGCGGATTTCGCTGCTGATCCGCAGCGATTTCGCTGCTGATCCGCAGCTGATTTCGCTGCTGATCGCAGCTGATTTCGCTGCTGATCCCGCTGATTTCGCTGCTGATCCGCTGCTGAATTCGCGCGGATCAGCTGCGAATCAGCAGCGAAATCAGCTGCGGATCGCAGCAAATCCGCTGCTGATCCGCAGCAATCCGCTGGGATTACAGCGAATTCGCTGCGATCAGCAGCGAAATCAGCTGCGATCAGCAGCGAAATCAGCTGCGATTGCAGCGAATCCTGCGATCGCGCGATTTCGCTGCTATCCGCAGCTGATTTCGCTGCTGATCCGCAGCTGATTTCGCTGCTGATCCGCAGCGGATTTCGCTGCTAATCTCAGCGGATTTTGCTGCGGATCAGCAGCGGATTGCTGCGGATCCGAGCGATTTGGCGCTGCGATCCACAGCAGATCCAGAAACCATGTACAGTACAATGCAAATAAATGGTAAAAAAAAACGCCATTCACCCCATTTGTGTGCGCATCGCAATGCATGCCATGAAGCGGCATGCGTTCGCGACATGTCGTCATTCAGTGACAGAGCCTTGGACGCAGGCTGCAGCGTCTGGGCTCCATCACCGCTAGCACAGATGAATCATCGCTGATTCCTCTGCACTAGCGGGTATAGCATAACGCGATCGCGTTATGCTATACCGTTACCAGCCCGTCAACGCTACGTGTTGAACGGGCTGGTAAAACGCAATATGAACCCAGCCTTAGGGTTAGAATTAGGGTTAGGGTTAGAACTAGGGTAAGGGTTAGAACTAGGGTAAGGGTTAGAACTAGGGTTAGGGTTGGAATTAGGGTTAGGGTTGGAATTAGGGTTAAGGTTGGGATTAGGTTAGGGTTGGGATAAGCGTTAGGGGTGTTTTGGGGTTAGGGTTGGATTAGGGTTAGGCTTGTGGTTAGGTTTATGGTTAGAGTTGGGATTAGGGTTAGGGGTGTGTTGGGGTTAGGGTTATGGTTAGGGTTTGTATTAGGGTTAGGGGTGTGTAGGGGTTATGGTTGGGGTTAGGGGTGTGTTGGGGTTAGGTTGGAGTTAGAATTGAGGGTTTCCACTATTTAGGTACATCAGGGGATCTCCATACGCGACATGGCGCCACCATTGATTCCTGCAAATTTTGCGTTCAAAAAGTCAAACAGTCTCCCTTTATTCCAAGCCCCGACGTGTGCCCAAACAGTTGTTTACCCCCACATATGGGGTATCAGCGTACTCGAGAAAAATTGCACAACAACTTTGGGGGTTTAATTTCTCCTGTTACTGATGGGAAAAAAAATTGGGGACTAAAAAATTATTTTTGTGGAAAAAAAATGATTTTTTATTTTCACGGCTCTGCGTTATAAACTTCTGTGAAGAACTTGGGGGTTCAAAGTGCTCACCACACATCTAGATAAGTTCCTTGCGGGGTCTAGTTTCCAAAATGGGGTCACTTGTGGGGAGTTTATACTGTTTAGGCACATCAGGGACTCTGAAACGTAACATGACGCCCGCAGTACCATTCCATCAAGTCGGCAATTCAAAACGTCACTACTTCCCTTCCGAGCCCCGAAGTGTGCCCATACAGTAGTTTTCTCCCACATATGGGATATCAGCGTACTCAGGACAAATTGGACAACAACTTTTGAGGTCTAATTTCTCCTGTCACCCTTGGGAAAATAAAAAAATTGGGGACTAAAAGATCATGTTTGTGGAAAAAATATGATTTTTTTATTTTCATGGCCCGGCGTTATAAACTTCTGTGTAGCCCTTGGGGGTTCAAAGTGCTAACTACACATCTAGATAAGCTCCTTGGGGGGTCTAGTTTCCAAAATGGGGTCACTTGTGGGGGGTTTCTACTGTTTAGGCACATCAGGGGCTCTGAAAGGCAACATGACGCCCACAGAACATTCCATCAAGTCTGCATTCCAAAATGGCGCTCCTTCCCTTCTGTGCTCTCCCATGCGCCAAAACAGTGGTTCCCCCCCACATATGGGGTACCAGTGTACTCAGGACAAACTGTACAACAACTTTTGTGGTCCAATTTCTCCTGTTACCCTTGTGAAAATAAAAAATTGCGGGTTAAAAAAATCAGTTTTTGAGGAAAAAAATGATTTTTTATTTTCACGGCTCTGCATTACAAACTTCTGTGAAGCACGTGGGGGTTCAAGGTGCTCACCACACATCTAGTTAAGTTCCTTGAGGGTCTAGTTTACAAAATGTGGTCACTTGTGGGGGGTTTCTACTGTTTAGGCACATCAGGGGCTCTGCCCGCCCGCAGACCATTCCATCAAGTCGGCATTTCAAAGCGTCACTACATCCCTTCCAAGCCCTGACGTGTGCCCAAACAGTGGTTCTCCCCCACATGTGAGGTACTAGCGTACTTAGGACAAATTAGACAACAACTTTTGGGGTCCAATTTCTCCTGTAACCATTGTGAAAATAAAAATATGGGGCTAAATAATAATTTTTTGAGAAAAAAAAATGATTTTTTATTTTCACGGCTCTGCGTTATAAAATTTTGTGAAGCACCTGGGGGTTCAAAGTGCTCACTGTGCATCTGCATAAGTTTCTTAGGGGGTCTAGTTTCCAAAATGGGGTCATTTGTGGGGGAGCTCCAAGTTTAGGCATACAGGGGCTCTCCAAACATGACATGGTGTCCGCTAACGACTGGAGCTAATTTTCCATTCAAAAAGTCAAATGGCGCTCCTTCCCTTCTGAGCCCTGCCGTGCGCCCAAACAGTGGTTTATGACCACATATGAGGTATCTGTGTACTCAGGAGAAATTGCCCAACAAATTTTAGGATCCAATTTATACTGTTGCCCATGTGAAAATGAAAAAACTGAGGCTAAAAGAAAATTTTTGTGAAAAAAAAAGTACTTTCTTTTTTTTACGGATCAATTTGTGAAGCACTTGGGGTTCAAAGTGCTCATGCTGCATCTAGATAAGTTCCTTGGGGGTCTAGTTTCCAAAATGGGGTCACTTGTGGGGGAGCTCCAATGTTTAGGCACACAGGGACTCTCCAAATGCGACATGGCATCCGCTAAATATTCAGCATATTTTCCATTCAAAAAGTCAAATGGCGCTCCTTCC
The DNA here is from genome assembly GCA_033576555.1 of Oophaga sylvatica. Lineage (NCBI taxonomy): Eukaryota > Metazoa > Chordata > Amphibia > Anura > Dendrobatidae > Oophaga > Oophaga sylvatica. The sequence continues at coordinate 71,907,459 of JARQOD010000005.1, forward strand.
CTTCTGAGCCCTGCCGTGCGCCCAAACAGTGGTTTATGACCACATATGAGGTATCGGTGTACTCAAGAGAAATTGCCCAACAAATTTTAGGTTCCAATTTATAATGTTGCCCATGTGAAAATGAAAAACTGAGGCTAAAGAAAATTTTTGTGAAAAAAAAAGTACTTTCTTTTTTTTACGGATCAATTTGTGAAGCACCTGGGGGTTTAAAGTGCTCACTCTGCATCTAGATAAGTTCCTTGGGGGTCTAGTTTCCAAAATGGGGTCACTTGTGGGGGAGCTCCAATGTTTAGGCACACAGGGACTCTCAAATGCGACATGGCAACCGCTAAATATTCAGCATATTTTCCATTCAAAAAGTCAAATGGCGCTCCTTCCCTTCTGAGCCCTGCCGTGCGCCCAAACAGTGGTTTATGACCACATATGAGGTATCGGTGTACTCAGGAGAAATTGCCCAACAAATTTTAGGATCCATTTTATCCTGTTGCCCATGTGAAAATGAAAAAACTGAGGCTAAAAGAAAATTTTTGTGAAAAAAAAAAGTACTTTCTTTTTTTTTACGGATCAATTTGTGAAGCACCTGGGGGTTCAAAGTGCTCACTCTGCATCTAGATAAGTTCCTTACGGCGTCTAGTTTCCAAAATGGGGTCACTTGTGGGGGAGCTCCAATGTTTAGGCACACAGGGACTCTCCAAATGCGACATGGCAACCGCTAAATATTCCAGCATATTTTCCATTCAAAAAGTCAAATGGCGCTCCTTCCCTTCTGAGCCATGCCGTGCGCCCAAACAGTGGTTTATGACCACATATGAGGTATCTGTATACTCAGGAGAAATTGCCCAACAAATTTTAGGGTCCATTTTATCCTGATGCCCATGCAAAAATGAAAAAATTGATGCTAAAAGAAAAATTTTGTTGGAAAAATTAAAATGTCCATTTTTTCCTTCCACGTTGCTTTAGTTCCTGTGAAGCACCTGAAGGGTTAATAATCTTCTTGAATGTAGTTTTGAGTAGCTTGAGGGGTGCAGTTTTTATAATGGTGTCACTTTTGGGTATTTTCTGCCATATAGACCCCTCAAAGTGACTTCAAATGTGAGGTGGTCCCTAAAAAAATGGTTTTGTAAATTTTGCTGTAAAAATGAGAAATCGCTGGTCAACTTTTAACCCTTATAACTTCCTAACAAAAAAAAATGTTGTTCCCAAAATTGTGCTGATGTAAAGTAGACATGTGGGAAATGTTATTTATTAACTATTTTGTGTCACATAACTCTCTGGTTTAACAGAATAAAAATTCAAAATTTGAAAATTGCGAAATTTTCAAAATTTTGGCCAAAGTTCCATTTTTTTCACAAATAAACGCAAAAATTATCGACCTAAATTTACCACTAACATGAAGCCCAATATGTCACGAAAAAACAATCTCAGAATCGCTAGGATCCGTTGAAGCGTTCCTGAGTTATTACCTCATAAAGGGACACTGGTCAGAATTGCAAAAAATGGCCAGGTCATTTAGGTCAAAATAGGCTGGGTCATGAAGGGGTTAAATTAAACACATTAACAGATCTTTAGAAAAAGTATTTCCAAAATCCTTTAACGATATGTAAATGAAGTCTTTGACTAGTCAATGGGTCGTTAGTGTCCCCAGAACACTTGGCCCACTTAGTATGTTACCACGTCCCTGTGGTCATGATAACATGGCTTACAAGAGATGGCATCATCGCCAGCGCTATACAAATCCTGTGCAAGTGCACGTCTTTGTGCACTCACCTCATTCAGCCTCTAAAGCTAGGTGTACATGTCCCAACTTCCGAAAGGTGGAAGGGTCATGATTAGAATAGCAGAAGTGCGATGCTGCCTGTCATTGCACTTTTAGCTGTAACACCATCCTGGATGAAGAGAAAGTTGAAGGCAATTGTAGAAAAGGCAGCATCAGCAGATGCTCTCTCCTCCATCATTCTCCCTCTATGTTTGATGACTCAGCGCAGCAGGAGCAATGGCGTTACTACAACATGTCCACAGTGCCGAGAAGTGTAGTGCTGCAAAAGACACGCTGAGGAGACCGGACTAGATGAGACCAAGGAGAGGTGAATATTTTATTTTTAAATCAACTATAACATTGTGAGCCCGATGATACCATAAGGAGGTCTATGTGGGACCTATTTTACTGTATGGAAGGCTATCTGGTGCCCATTATACTGTATGGAGAACTATATTGGGCTGTTATTCTGTGTGGTGGACTATGTGGACTATGTGAAGTCATTATTCTTTATGGATTATTAAGTGTCCAATTATACTGTATGGATAATTATGTTGGGCCCATTATGCTGTATCTAGGGTTATTGTGGGGCCCATTATACTGTATGAAGTACTATATTGGGGCCATTATACTGCATGGAAGGCAATGTGGTGCACATTATACTGCTTAGAAGGCAATGTGGGGCTCATTATACCGTATGGAAGACTATAGTAATAAATTACCAGGAAAATTATGTGTAAGATAGGCTAGGAGCATATTGTTTACCAAAACACATAGTATCCCATTTATTCTTTTTTGTAGGCTATGTGGGGCCATTTATACAATATAAAGAGTTATGTAGGGCCCATTATACTATATGGAGGGCTATATGGGGCCCATTAATCTATATAGAATGCTATGCTGGGGTCTTTATACTTTTTGGAGGGCTATGTGGTACTAGGAACTTCAATAGGAGGAAAATTACTTTGTAAAGGCTGCAATGTTCAGAATTATTCTCTTCTGTAACTCCCTCAAATATTGTTATTTTATTTATTTATTGTTTGAAAAGGAAGGGGGGCAGGTGCAATTAGAACTTCTGCTATTGTACCCTATGATTTCTATGTATGACCCTGTACTATAAACTATATTCCTTTATGCATGTAGTAGGAATTAATTTAGGAATATTGATTTATAGCCATAAAGTAAACCATGCTACTGCTATACACTGAAGAAATAACATAAAATAACCTAAACAGCTTATTTGTAGTTACCTAGTTCTTCATTATGATGCATAGACGCAGTGCACAACTAATTGCTCATACACGTTCTTCATGTAAGTGACTGTCTCACAATTAAACCTAGTCATGTACAGTTTATTTCTGTCTCGTATCCAAGTAGAGATAAGGCAAAATTCAAATATTTGAACTGATTTTCATGGAAAAATCAATTCGCGGAAAAGTTATTCACTGCAAAATTAATGTCCCTTATTATGCTCGGTGGTCTCACAAGACCCCAGAGCAAAATAAACTTAATATAAAAAATAAGAAAACACTTATACCCACTTCACCGCTCCTCCCTGCTAACCATTTAGTCCATGGTATATTTTCACATCACCGCCATTCACGCTGAGATCCACACTGGAAAGGGTATGTTGCACACTGTGGCATCATGACACTGTGACTTTTCGCACGCTTGCACAGAATCCTCTTGCTCCTCAATAAAGGTGCAAGTCGTGACCCAAAGTGAGAGGTACTGAGAATTCAGCACAAGCAATGGCAATCTGAAGAAGCAGGAGAATGGACATGTTAGGGCAGGTTAGGATAGGATATGGGTTGAACTAGATGGACTTAAAGTCTTCCTTCAACCTTAATAACTATGTTACTAAGTTACTATGTATGCATTGGGGCAGTAAACGTGAGCAAAAAGGTGAGTATAAGTGGGTTTTCTTTTATTTTAACATTCTATTGGTCTTTTACGGTTCATCTGCCACAATTTTTCTGAATCTATATGGAAGCAAATGAGAAAAAAATTCTCATTTTGGCACATGTATATTTTTGTAAAATTTGAGAATTCAGTACCACTCAAGCTTATTCACTCATCACTAAATTCAAGGATATGTTGTAAGTTTGTCTGCTCCTAAATATGTCTTGTGGTAAGACCTGCAGATTTGTTTAGAAAGGGGTTTGACCACGTTTTTCTGTTAGTCATGTAATAGAAGATAAATGATAATATTTATTTCATAATATCACTTGTTGAGGATAATGGCAGCATAATTTCAGCTCCTTGCTCTAATTTTTGTCCTCAATATCTTCACTAAACATGGCCTCCTGTATAACCAGATGTCTGTATAGTATGAGGCTCTTTACACATGCAGATAGACTAAGTGAGTGACAAGTTCATTGTTATAGGCTCACTTAGTGAGGTGGATTCTCTAAGCCATTGGTCGAAGTGAACAACATAAACTAAAGCCGATGACACAGCAGTAAGAGCAGTGATGAAGAGACAAACTGAACATTTTCTTGTAGAGAACACATAGTTGCCACAATATTTGTAGTGTGAACAGCAGCAAAGAAGAGTTTGTTATGCCTACAGCAGACAAAAGGTTTTTCAGCAAACAAATGATTAGCTGTAGGCAACAGTGATGAATACGCAAATTAAATACTTGCTTGTAGAGAAGGTCCTCACTTCTGCAGCATTGTTAGTTTGAACAGCACCAGAGAAGAGTCTTCTATGCTTAAAGTAGATAGTTGCCAACTGAGAGAAATAGGTGGTGAAAGAAAATAAATTTATATGAAGCTTACTAGACACATATACTGTAGCTGTCTGAGTCACTTTAAAAGGAAGTCACAGGCGATCTCAAGGCAAATTATTAAATCCAGCCTGGACCACAGTAAAGGAAGGAGCCTATAAGGAAATGGAGGAGGATTTGCTCTGAACGGGACTGGCTGAGATAGACATATATGCCAACTGCCCCAAAATTTGCCAGGACTATTCAGATTTCTCAAAAAATTTGGAGCAAATTTCCAGTGTCTCAGGCCAAAGGGTCTATGTTTTACACAAACACCACCCACAAATGGGATTTTTTAGCGGGATTATAAAAATCCCAGTTGAGACCAGAGTGGGACCAAAGCATTTCTCATTGCTAAGAACAATATGAGCAACCACTTTATGCAACTGCTGATGAAGAAAGTTGATCGGTTCTTGCTTTTTATGAAGCAATCATCATCAGTGTGGTAACTGTATGTGGGCAAACAGAGATTGCTATAATTATTATTTCCAATAAATTTTACATTATTCAATGATTTTTATCAGCTGACACATGAACATTTGATCATTTGTAGGCTTAGTGCCAACAATGATTGAGCACAAGCTTTTCTATGAATTCTCATTTTACCTATCAAAGGCTTGTGTAAAAGTCTTCATTATTATATATGAACCATAGATGCACAGTGAGATCAGAACTATGCATCTGCGCTTGTGCCACCCCCCTCTGGGAAGAAGACAGCACCAGGAGTAATGGAGCTTGAGTGAGATTTTCAGAGGGAAGACCAATCACTCAAACAATGAGCTGTTAATCAGGGAACCAAAGATGGAAGTGAAGGTGGGGTTTGGAAAGATGACATTGCAGGGCCAAGCACCCTGCACTTGGGGCTAAATAGCATATAATTTAATAGAGGATTACAATGGAACAAAGTATTAGAAAAACAAATGTATGGATTTTGAAATATTGCGACCAAACTTAGATGTGCTTGGTTTGCGTTAGGAAAACCTACTGGCAAGTTCCCTTTAATATATAACTATTTCAATCTAAATAATTTTTCACAAATATTCCTACAAAGGTGCTATTATGAAAGCTTATTATTATGTGGACCTTGCTGTGGACAATGATAAGAATCAAAACAATTTTCTTTTCATATTTGTGATTTTGGTGAAGAGGCAGGAAAGCCATTCTAGAATTGATGGATGCTATCATATGACTTAGATGTATTCACTGATTTATGCAGTATTTTTGAGCAGGCTGAAATCAGTTTGCCTGCCTTATTATAAAAGTGACAGGTCTTGTTGCTTTCTAGCCAGGGTTTAACAGAGTTTTGTCAAAATCGCAAGTTATCCCCTATCCCTGGGATAATGGACAACTTGCTGATCACTAAGAGACGGAATGTTGGGACACTACACAATCCTAAAAATGGGGCTCAAGAGAAAAGGACTAGACAAACCAAGAGAAAAGGACTAGAGATGAGTGAACTTGTTCAGAAAACATTCGCCAACCTCAAAGTTGGCACAATCGTTGTACATTCGGATTCGTGTTCGGATTCCCAAGCCTTTTCCTCAAAATCGGCAAAATTTGGCCAAAGTTCCGTAAATGATTGAGTTTTCACTAAAGCTGTGTGCACATGGCGGCAATGTTACGTTGGTCAGAGCTCTGTGGGGTCAGATGTCAGCGTGACCGTGCAAGTGTGACTGATAAAAAGCTTACCGCAGGTCACAGGCATCAGCTAATGAGAGACTGCTACTCCCATCAGCCTATGCCTACTGTCACTGATAACAGCGGGAGCAGGTAGCGGCTGATGGGCATAGTCATCATCTGGCGCCTGTGCTCAAACTAAAGAAAGAAAAAAGTGAAAATAAAAAAATAAATATTGAAATAAAAATAAACACAGTATATACTCTCCTTACACCTAATCCCTGAAGCTATTGTATTCTGTAAAAAATAAAAAACAACATATACTCACCTTAACACCTAATCCCCAATACCCATGACATCCGGAAAAGAGAAAAAATAATAAACCAACATGTCCCTCACCTATTCACTCTAATCCATACTGTCCCACGATTATTCAGATCACTTGTAGAGCAGTCACATCAGCTGATGTGACTGCTCTACCTGGCAGCAGGCGGCACACTGACTGGAGAGTGTAATCATTCCTTCAGTGTGTAGCGTTGAGCTGCCATAGGTACGATCACCGAAGTTCAACACCTGATGAGCCCCGGTGACCTCACTTATGGCATCGCTGCATGAAAAAGTTCTCACGCAGCAGAGGTGCTGTAAGTGAGATCACCTGGGGCTCATCAGCTGATGAACTCAGGTGAACTTTCTCACCGCAACTTAGCACTACACACTGCAGAAGTGATTACTCGCTCCTGTCAGTTTGTCGCCGGCTGTCAGGTAGAGCAGTCACATTAGTAGCTGCTCTCAAAGTCATCAGGATCGTCGTATGACATTATGAATTATCTATTCACTTTGGACAGGTGAGGAAATTGGTTGTTTATTATTTTAATTCATTTGCAGAGGACATTGGCTTCAGTGGACTGAGCTATAATGTTAGTATAGTTTAATTTAGAGTCAATAAAGGAGTCTGTGTCATTATTTAAAATAAAGGACTTTATTCTGTGTGTGTTTTTTTATACAATATTACTAACGGTAATGGGGGCATCTTATAGACGCCTCTCCATTATTAACCTCTGGGTTTGATGTCACCAGACAATATAAAGGTGACAACAACCCCACAAATATGAACCACACTTGCCGCCGCCACAGGGCAGTGTATTCAATGGTGTTCAGTTATGTTATGTGAACATAGCCAAACCGAACCTTGAAAAGTTCACTCATCTCTAAACAGGACTCCGCAGAATTGATCGGAAGTAGACATGCTCAATCTGTGCTCTATTCAATGTCAATGGGACTACTGGAAATAGTCAAATCGTATACTTGACTTTCTGTTGCAGTAGCATAGTCAATGAATAGAAAGCAGGTCAAGTTTGATTCAAGATTGGTGTTATGAGGATACCAAGACAGAGAGTGGCTAGAAGACCGCAGTGTCTGGTTTCACGAACTCTTGCTCTAGTTAGAGGTACTTAACTATTGTATTAAACACTGCAGGTTTTTCCCTTGCTAGCAGCGCAAGGGTTAATCTGTTCAGTTGAAGTTCCTTGAATTTTCTTCTTGAATTGCCTCAGCTGTCCAGTGTTGGCACTCGCCTCTGCTATCTATGGTCACCTCTGGCACTTAGGGATTGCCAGTGATAGTTCTTACTGCTTGGTTCTGGAGTTTGAGGTGTAGTTTGTGGTTGGAGTTGTGGTTGTGGTGGGGTTAATGTTGCTTGACTGTTGCTTGGCATTTTGTCTGTGTGCACATCCTTATCCTCATTCTCTCCTAGTTGTTTTCTCCACTGTGTCCCACTCTGTTGTTCGGTGTGTATTATGTATGGTTGGCATTTTCATTTATCCCTGCCCGTCTTCCTTTGATTTTCTGGTTAGTGTGCTCCTATACACTTCAGTTTCCCGCTACCCTGAGTGTGGGAGGGGCAGATCAGGGTAGATATCGGAGCATAACAAGGAGCAAGAATCTGACATCTCCACCTTCAAGAATAATCTGGGGGACAGGAATAGACTAGAACGCCCCTAGTTCTAGGGACCTGATTAGCGCCCAAAGTCCAAGCACCATCGTACAATTGGTTTCTTCAAAGACTTATTTTTGGTGTTCCAGAGCCCCCTTCATGCAATTGCTGCGGTTCCCAGAAGCTGGACCCCAATCAATCAGCAAGCTATCGACAAGAAATAATTTGCAATTTTTGGAAAAAACCCTTTAAGTAACTGAAATCATCATAGGAACCCTAGTTTGAAAAGAGTGTACTAAGGCAATTAGGGCCAATATTGTATGAAGCCAGTGACCCTATTATTCTGTTTTTTTTAAAAAGCCTTCCCAAAATAGAGAGATGACAAATAAACCAAGAAGCATAATGTCTGTTCCATCTGTAAACAGCATGGTATTTATTTAGCAAGTCTAACTTTTCTACACCAATCTTGAAAAAAGTTAGCTGGAGTATGATTCACCAAACTCTATATGAAGTACACACTTCTTAAAAGGAACTTTACAGCTAATACTTGCTTCCAGATACACAGGCATATCAGATGCTGGCTGTACAGTATGTTTTCAGCCACATATGTTTAACTCTGAAACACTGAAGCCTTTCAGAGAAAAAGTGTAACAGCCATCACAGGATACTAATCAGAAAGGCGGGTCCATGGTGGTTTTTCCCCTCCTGCCACCAATGACTGACAGGTCTCTTTCTATACAGTACAGGCATCTATCACTCCAGGGTAGTAGAGAAGCTGCCCACCTGTCTGATTTATTTCCTGTATGGCTTGGTCCCTGGATATTAAGCTATGTTTTTCTATGACATGCAGTAGCGTTTCAGAGTTAAACATATGGCTGAAATCATACAGCCAGTGTCCGATATTTGCTTCCAGCAGATCGAGCGACATGCTTCTGTTGTCAGGTTCCCTAATACGCTCATCTTTTGGCCGCACTGCATACCACAGTGAAATATCTGCTCCAGAAATGAGCTGGAGGAGATTTCAGCAATAATTTTTGGCAATTTCTAGAGTAAATCTGTTAGACTTCACTTGACCCTACTTTTTAAAAACTTGTCAGAGCTGTCACAAAAACACCCAAAATCAAAACATTTTTGTATAACTACATTTTCTACAAATATTTTTACTTTTACATGCCATAAAAAAAATTTTGTAAAGTGCAAGATGAATTCCCCCTAATATGAGCAGCGTAGTAATAAGGGAATCCGGTTTTGAACTGTGTTCCATTACTATGTTTGTAAAATGCCACAATGTCAGTATAAATCCTTTTTTTTAAATTGCTAATTCTAATTACGTCTGGAACCCATTAATATGTGAATACACAGTGCACCAGCTGCTAACCAGTTGGAAGTGAAAGGACACATAGCAGGAGAAAATAGGCCTGGAATTATTACTAGTTAATAATAATTTCATGCATGAAGGTAATATTTCTACTAAGCCGGAAAGAGAGACAGCTGAAGACATCTTCTCCATTTAGGACTAAAATGAGATATGAGTTTCTTCACAGAGTTTTCCTACATTTTTCCTTCAATATTCCATTATTACAATTTCATCATTTATCTCTTTTTAAACCAAGAACATTCGCATGAGAAATTAATGAGATTCATTATCCACCCCCAAAGTTTCTCAAGTCCCCACATGAAGGAGGAATGGACAGGATTCATGACATCATTCGTGGTATTCCTTTTTGAGTCACTTGGCACATATGGCTTACTGAGTAACCATCCTCATAATGCATCACACATTTGATGAGCAGCGATATTACGCTTTATTCCCACTCTTTTTGCCTATTTTGGGTAAATTGTTTATCTCGTATGCTACTGTAACGTAATATATACACTCCTCCACAGTCCAAACAGGATTGGTCATGGTGCTCCGAAATATTGTATTTAAAATCTATTTTAACATCATGATTCAAATTACAGTAAATTGTACTAAGAGTTCATGAACATATTTCCATAGAGAATAAATTAAATGGCCGACAAGATTGTACTAAGTATTAACTAATATGGAAGAAGTAGTATAATGAAATAGAGATGATCGAATTTGTTTGAGGCAAAATTAATTTGAACCAATTTTATTTTTTAAATTAGGATTTGCTTAAAAACAAATGTTATTATTTATTTGATGCAAATCAAGAAATATGGCCATTTCGACAGATTGCAGAGAATAGAGAAAGGGGTTAAAGTATAAAAAATAGGTTAGAAAAAGTTCAGCACAACCCCCATCGGTAAAAAATTATTTCATTTTAATAATCTGTTAAAATTAAAAGAAGAAAAAAGAAAGAAAGAAGGAAATTTTAAAAACGTTTAAGTATTTCAAGCGGAACAACCACCCTTAATAATGGCATGCTATGGATTCATTTATTGGATTATTAATAAAGTGGAATCATTTTTTACCGATGGATAGTTGTGTTGGACGTCCTTTCTCCTTACCTGTTTGTGCTGACTCTGCCAGCTGGATACGGCACCTTCCTGTCAATACATGCAGCACGGTGGGCAAACTATTGGCAGCATTGTTATTAAAAAAATGACATATTTACCTGGCCACATTTGCTGGCTCTTTCCGGTCTCTTCTAGTCTTTACGTTGGACAATGTCCTCTTCCATTTCTTACTCCATTTTATGGTGATACTTCCTGCGATGAGTAGGTCTTGGGCAATGCACGTCACGATCACGTGGTGGGAAACTTTTTCTTTCATTTTAAACCGCTGTGAATATCATGCTCTGGGGTCTGGATATGTTCTGGACAAATTCGAGCGAACCTTAAAATTTCAATATTGGTAGATTTTCTCATCACTATAAATTAATTTTTTAAAAATGGAATAAAAAATATGACTATAAATTTCGTAATGATCAAATGGGTTATGCCCGATCAAGGGACTATCAAGAATTCCCTCAATCCATCCACTTGGACTTCACTAGTATGCTACTCTAAGGAGCAACTGTGGGAATGGAGCAGTGGTCCTACATCAGCCCTCCTCTCTATTAATTGTATCTCAGTGCATCCCGTGGCTGTTTCCGTCAGCACCATAGGAATAAATAAAATGACAATGTCCCTGCCTGACCCTCTCTTCATTTGAATTTGAGCCCCCAGTAATTATATCGCAACATAAAAGTTTTATTACTGTAATTTGTACAATTACATTATATAGGATTTGCAGAGGTACCAAGCCTTAATGGGATCTATCACTAGATTTTTGCTACCTCATCTGAAAGCAACATAATGTAGGAAAGAGATTCTGATTCCTGTGATATTGTACTTAGTTTACTTTGTGCAGCAGTTTTGACACAACCAGTATTTAGATTTAGAATGAATCAGAGATCAGAAAGCTGCCCCAACCTCACCACAGCGTTCTATGTACATTGTATATTGACAGTAAGCTGCTTATTAATGCTGGGGGCATCTATGGACCAATATGCACGAGGGATCTAGTCTGTGTGATGATAATCTCCTGCTGATAAAACACTCAAGGTATTGGATCAGCAAATAGCATAATAAGTGACACATCGATGAAATCAGTGTATCAGCTCTTATCTTATGCTGTACTAAGATTACATAGCAAAAACCTGCTGACAGATTCCCTTTAACTGTACTAGCAAAGTCTGCTATGATCAGCCCTAAACTCACTCTGTTTCTCCAGTGCATCTGGTATTTCCATCTGAATCTTGGTAAGAAAGGATCCCAACAGATTTTCCAAAAGAGCCGCAATGACTAGAGTTGAGCGAAACAGGTCGGTCAGATTCATAAGTCGCCGACCTTTGCCAAAGTCGGGTTTTGTTGACTGAAGCCCGACCATAGCGTGAGGTCGGCCATGCGGTCGGCAAAACGAGCGCCAAAGTCGGATTTCCCAGAATGCTTTCAGGCGCCTTTTTTTCAGCCAATGAACAAGGACGTACACTGTGGGCAAAGAGATGACGTGTGCAGTGTCCACGACCATCGTATAGAAGGGCATTGCAGTGATTGGCTTGCTTTGGGGGGCATCATAGTGTCTATAAAAGCCCTGACCGCCGACCTCCATTTTACTTCTGCCGATCTTAACAGTAGGGAGAGGTTGCTGTTTATCAGTAGGGAGAGATTTAGGGCTGGAAAGAGAAGTTCTTCTGTGCTTGTGCTGATAGCAATTGTGCTGTACAGTTAGTGTGCAGTGACGGGGGAGGATTTTCTTGTGTGAAGCAGCGCTAGTTATTAGGCTGCCTGCCAGTGACAGGGGAGGATTTTCTTGTGTGCAGCAGCGCTGGTTATTAGGCTGGCTGATAGCTGTATTGCTGTGTGTACACTGCTGTGCAGACTGCTTTTTACACAGCACTAATACTTTTATTCTTTTTTTCTGCACAGTTACCGACTTTTCATTTTTCCCACACCGTATAGAGCTGTGCGCTCCTCACACACTACCGTGTACCGGCTGGTATCATGGACAAACACATGCTGACTATCTGTGTATAACTCCGGAAATAAATATGGAGATTTAAATTTTTCCCTACACCGTATACAGCTGTATGCTTATGATACAGTACTGTATATATGCTCTTTGTATTACGGTCAAATCCATACTGAGAGAGCGTCTGTGTGTGACTCCGGAAATATATACGGAGATTTAAATTTTTCCCTACATAGTATACAGCTGTACGCTTCTGATACAGTACCGTATATCTGCTCTTTGTATTACGGTGAAATATATACTCAGAGAGCGTCTGTGTGTGACTCCTGAAATATATACGGAGATTTAAATTTTCCCCTACACCGTATACAGCTTTACATTTCTGATACAGTACCGTGTTTCTGCTTTTTGTATTACAGTCAAATACATACTGAGTGAGCGTCTGTGTGTGACTTCTTATATATATATAGGGAGATTTAAATTTTCCCCTACACCGTATACAGCTGTACGCTCCTCATAAAGTACCATATATCTGCTGGTATTTTTGGTACATTTTCCCAAACATGAGGAAGTATGATGGAAGAGGCCACGGAAGTGGGCGGGGGGGGGCAGCTGGTACTGATGGTGGTGGTGGTGCATCTGCTGGTAGTGCCAAAAACACAATAGCACCTTAGGCAGGAGGTGTTGAGCCTGCATCATCGTCTGGCTCTAGAAGGCCAGGAAGGCTCCCTTTTCTGGGAGTAGGTAAACCGCTTTTAAAGCCGGAGCATCAGGAACAGGTTTTGGCTTACATTGCCGAAACAGCCTCCAGCTCTATCGCCTCCTCTTCTGAAGTTTCAAAAACTGCAAGCACTGAGTCGTCAGTGAAGGCTCCTGGTCAGGAACAACACCTTTCCTTGTGTCCTTCAACTCCAGCAAAAGTGAAGGATACAGCAGGCCACACTTCAGATTACTCCCTGGAGCTCTTTTCACATACCATGCATGGGTTATCAAGTCAAATCCTGAATTCCCCAGTCCAATATGAATCTGACATGGACTGCACTGATGCACAGCCACTGCTATCTGATTCTGCTGGTACATTCACCCAGAGCACTACATTGCCCTTGAAGTCTACTGAGCCAGAATCTGATGAAACTCAGGTGCCCCTTCCCGCATACTATACCACCTTACACGGTGACATAAAGGAAGGTGCAGATAAAATTGAAGAGGAGGTGATGGATGACCCAGTTGTTGACCCGGATTGGCATCCTTGGGGGAAGAGGGTGCCACTGGCACTAGCTCAGAAGAGGAGGATCCACAGCAGGCATCGACATCGCAGCTGTGGTTATCTGGCAGGCCCCTAGCTGTCCAAAAATGTGTTAAAAAAACAAAAAGAGTTGCAGGACAGCTTGGCCAGATGGTCCAATTAGCACAGCGTGCAAGCCCTGAAAAGTTTTCCCATAGTAGGAAGAATGCAGAGTGGCACTTTTTTCATTTAGTTCTTAGTGCATCTTGTGCATATAAGGGTGTGACCGCCCTGCTTCTGAGCTGAAAAATCCATCCTGTCTGGCCTATGCTTTTACTGGTGGGTTCAGTCTCTCTGTCCTTGTTCACATTTGTCACTTGACAGGTGGAAAGGTTTTTAATACAAGAGTTAGGACTGTCCCACAAAGGGTTGCCTTGACGTGGCGGGATGGCTTGTACATCTTTTGATCAAAATTATGTTTACCAAATACCCTTATTATTATTATTACAACCTCATGCATGTTTTGCAATATATTTTTTATTTTATTTTATTTTAGGATATTTGTTTCTTGTTTTTTGTTTTCTCAGACGGTCAAATTAGCACAGCGTGCAAGCCCTGAAAAGTTTTCCCATAGTAGGAAGAATGCAGAGTGGCACTTTTTTGACCACAATCCTATTGATGAGGCAAAGGATATCTGTAAGAAGTGTGGAAGGACCTTTAGCCGAGGGAAAAATCTCCTAAATTTGAATACCAGTTGCATGCTTAGACATGTAAACACCTTGCACTTGCAAGCGTGGACGGACTACAAAACCTCAGGTAGCACACATGCACCTGCTCCAACTGAAGGTAGCCAGCAACACTACATCGCTTCCCCCACTGTCAGCCCACCTGTTAGCACACCACCAGCAAGAAATGTTGAGGTGTCGTCGCAAGGCCAAAGCAGTCAGTGAATCCAAATGGTTTACCAATGAAAGACTGTATCTAGGCCATCACCATCACCACGCACTCTCAGTCCGCCATATCCACCGCTAGTTCCACCATATGCTGCTTTCAAGTCCAGCTCATCGTAGCAGAGACTCTGAGTAGGACAAGAAAGTACTCATCCTCTCATCCGCCTACACTGGCTTTGAACACCTACATTGCCAAAGTGATCTCATTAGAGATGATGCCCTTTTGTTTGGTTAAAAGCGCAGCATTCCGAGAGCTCATGGCCTACGCTGTTCCAAGCTATGACCTACCCAGTCGGTACTTCTTTGCTAGAAAAGCCATACCTGCCCTCCACCTACATGTGAAAGACCGAATTGTCCATGCACTCAAACAATCTGTAAGGTTCTGTATATCTGTTTCTGAAACTCAGTTTGTTCGTCGGCCATTTTGCTTTCTGTTTTGCTGCAGCTATCTTGCCCTCAGTTAAAATGGAGTTTTCCAGCTTGCATGTTCCCGCCCTGATTCTCTCCGTTTGCTTCTTAGGCAGCCACACCTGAGCAATCAGTGCTTCAGAATCTGGCCTGCAGTGAACCTGTGTTCTGACTCCTGAAGCCTTGGACTTTGTACTCCAGCCATTTCTACTGAGAAACTCTGGAGCTCTTGTGGACTCTGAACTCTGCTCTTGAAAGCCTCACGGTTGCATGGACTTGCGGTAACATAGAAGAAGATCTGAATCTGTTGTGGAGAGTTATTGATGAACTTAGATTACTTTGGCCTGCTGTGTCTCCTGCTTCTGTGTTTGCAACCTGTATGTTTATTTTTGCCAATTTGTATGAAGCAATACAAGACTTTCTTTTTCAACCTGTGTCTCAAGTATTTTCATCGCACCCAAGCACAAGACGCTATATGAACTGTATCACATACATTACAAGATTCTGAAGCCAAACGTTAGTGTCTGCTGGGTCTGGAAAGGCTTGTCTGCTGTACTGTGGATATCGGATGTCCGGTTGTACTTTCTGTGATAACAGTGGTTGTGACTTCTCACAACCATTCCAGGTGAGCAATTCCCTTAAGTTTTTTTTCTGCAGAGTTATCACAGGTAAACACTATTGTTTTTTTTTTTTTTTTTTTTCTTCTCTTTTGTCTGCTGAAACTCTGGATATCAGATGTCTGGTTGAAAGCTTTCTGTGATGATAGTGGTTGTGACTTCTCACAACCATTCCAGGTGAGCAGTTCCCTTAAAGTTTTTTCTTTCTTCAGTGTTGCCACAGGTGAACACTATTGTTTTTTTTTTTCTCTCTCCTCTTCTTCCAGTATCCTGTCTTAAAAGATCTGGAAAATGGAGGCCCGCATAAAGGAACTTTGTGGAGTGACTGATAATATCCTTGCAGATTTGCAGAATATAAAGACCCGTCTTACAAATCTTCAGGACCTAAATAATCACAATTTGCAAGTGGTTGGACAGACTACTCAGGATTTGCGAGCCAGGATTGAGGTTCTGGAGGGGCAAGTCCAGGCTCCTGCCATGGCCCCGAGTTCTGGGATTCCCAAGTTGCCCCCTTTTCGTTTTGGTGGTGAACGTGAAAAATTCAGGGGATTTGTTAATCAATGTAATCTTTTTTTTTCTGCACATGCTTCACAATTTCCTACTGAACGATCTAAGGTGCTTACTATAATTATGTTGCTTACCAACAAGGCTTTGATATGGGCAAACCCTCTGATTGAGACTGAGGATGATTGTTTGAATCACCTTGATGACTTTATTTCAGCCATGGGGCAGGTGTTTGATGACCCCAATCGAGGTGCAACAGCTGAAGCAGCCATGTTAGCTTTGCGCCAAGGTAAGCACTCAGTAGCTGAATATGCCTTGGATTTCAGGAGATGGGCCCTTGATACCACCTGGGACAATTCCGCCAAAAAATCTATTTTTCGAAAGGGGTTATCCCCACTAATTAAGGATGAACTTGCTCGTGCCGACCCTCCCACTGCGTTAGGTGACTTTATTAACTACTGCATCCGTATTGATACTCGTTTAACTGAACGCAGGCAAGAGAGATGGTTCGAAAGCAGTCGTACTAACCTTTTCCTACCTTCCTCTCCAGCTAAGGAACCTTTGAATAGGATTACACGGGAACCTGAACCTGAACCCATGCAGGTAGACTCTTTACTACGACGGGTTAGTGATGCACGCAAGGAACATCGTTTTAAGGAGAATCTATGTTTTTACTGTGGTAAGTCAGGGCACTTTATTATTAACTGTCCCAGCCGTTCTCGCAAGACTACTGCAGCACTCATTCATTGTGAGTGTTGCGAGAGGGGATCTGTCAGGTCCGAGCCTCAGGCTCCAGAGATAGCTGCCGCAACAGATCTTGATTTCTCGGACTTAAACTCCGTTACCTCTGAGGACGTTGACTGTGTAAATGCTGCCATCTTTCAAGTTTCCTCAGCGGTGTCCCAGCTGAGTTGTAAGAAAAACAATTCTCACTGTTTTCTTTCCATCAAACTCTGGGTTGACTCAGCCTGGGTGTCTAGCTCTGCCATGATCGACTCAGGTGCAAGTGGAAATTTTATGGATGTCTCCTTTGCTCTAAAACAGGGAATACGTTCAGTGAAGAAGGCTGCTCCCGTACAGATGGAAACTGTGGATGGCTCCCTGCTGACCTCTGGACCAGTGGATCAGGAAACAGAGCCTTTAAAGGTTCTTATGGGTAAAGATCATCAAGAGAAACTGTCCTTTATGCTTATCTCTTCTCCTCACTTTCCCATTATTCTAGGGCTACCATGGCTGCAGGCTCAGAATCCTACCATTAACTGGGAGACCAAGGAATTACACTTTCCAGAGAAACAGATGAGTCAAAAAATTTCAGCTTGCTCTGTTCCTAAAGGAACCATGTCAGTCCCTGAATTACCAGCTGTATACCAGGACTATGTGGATTTATGTGACAAGAAGAACGCTGACCAGCTTCCTCCTCACCGTCCATATGATTGTCCAATTGAATTATTGCCTGGAGCAGAGATACCTTTTGGTAAGATCTACCCCCTGGCGGGGCCCGAGCTGAAGGCGTTAAAAGAGTACATAGACGAAAATCTAGCCAAGGGCTTCATACGCCCCTCTTCATCTCCTGCAGGGGCACCCATATTCTTTGTAAAGAAGAAAGATGGATCCCTGAGACCATGCGTAGACTATAGGGAACTTAATAAGGTTACTATTAGAAACCGTTATCCATTGCCTTTAATCCCTGAGTTATTGGAGAGAGTGCGACATGCTAAAATTTTTTCTAAACTAGATCTTCGTGGGGCCTATAACTTAGTCCGTATTAGACCTGGGGATGAATGGAAGACTGCATTCAGGTCACGCTATGGACACTTTGAATATCTGGTTATGCCTTTTGGTCTGAGTACCGCCCCAGCCACTTTCCAACACTTGGTGAATGACATCTTCAGGGATCTCCTAGATACATTCGTGGTAATTTATTTGGATGATATTTTAATTTTTTCTAACTCCACAGAGGAACATCATGGACATGTGAGAATGGTCTTGGAACGTCTAAGACAAAATCATCTTTACATCAAGCTTGAAAAGTGTGAATTCCATAAGACCGAAATTCAATTTCTGGGGTATGTACTGTCTACACAAGGAATTAGTATGGATGGAAGTAAAACCCAAGCCATCAATGATTGGCCAAGTCCTAGAAATGTGAAGGAGGTACAGCGCTTCATCGGGTTTGCAAACTTCTATAGACGTTTCATTAGAAATTTCTCTGAGGTAGTGTCACCTATCACCCAACTTACCCGGAAAGAGTCTAAGTTCTCCTGGACTCCCCAAGCCCAGGAAGCATTTTCCCGTCTAAAAGATAAATTTACCACTGCACCTATTCTAGTACATCCCAACCCAGAGCTTGCCTTCATAATAGAGGTGGATGCTTCAGACTGTGCCGTGGGAGCTATACTCTCTCAGAGAACAGGTGAGAAGAATGTCTTGCATCCCTGTGCCTTCTTTTCCCAGCAGTTGTCTTCGGCTGAGAAGAACTACGATGTGGGCAATAGAGAGTTGTTGGCCATTATTGCCGCCTTCAAAGAATGGAGACACCTTCTGCAAGGAGCTGCACAGCAAATAGTCGTTCTGACAGATCATCGTAATCTTGAGTTTATCAGGTCGGCTAAGTGCCTGACTCCTCGCCAGGCTCGCTGGAATCTTTTCTTAAACCAATTTAATTTTATTATTTCTTATAGACCAGGATCGCGCAATGGAAAGGCTGATGCACTCTCTAGGATTTACTCAGCAGAGACACGTCCAATTACTCCTCCTAAGACTATTCTTCCTGACTCTAGATTCCTAGGAGTGATTCATCATCAAGACCTAATTAAAGACATCAAGGAAGCATACCATGCGGATTCTTTTTTGGCTCAACCCCCAAGGGACGTAAGTCTTGTCTTTAAGAATGGTGTGTGGATTCTGGGACAACGTCTGTATATACCTGAAACAGTCAGATTGAGAGTATTGCAACTCATTCATGATTCCAAAATAGCCGGGCATAGAGGAATTCTAAAGACACAGGAATTTCTTTCTCGTTTCTTTTGGTGGCCCACTTGTAGGAAGGATGTTTTGGATTATGTCACTTCATGTGAGGTTTGTGCAAGATGCAAAACACCTCGCTCTTCACCAACTGGTCTGTTACAGCCTCTTCCCACCCCGTCCCGCCCGTGGGGATCCATTTCTATGGACTTCATTGTCGAATTACCAACCTCTCAAGGGAAGAACACTATTCTAGTGGTGGTTGATCGTTTAACAAAGGCAGCTCATTTTATCCCTTGTGTCGGCTTACCCACTGCAAAACAGACATCAGATTTGATGATTAAAGATGTGTTTCGTTTACATGGAGTACCGGATGAGGTTATTTCGGATCGAGGGGTGCAATTCACTTCTAGGTTTTGGCAAAATTTCTGTGCAGCATTGGACATTAAAGTAAACCTTTCTTCTGCTTTTCATCCCCAGACTAATGGACAAACCGAACGAACCAATCAAACCCTGGAGCAGTATCTCCGCTGTTTTATCTGCCACCTACAGGATGATTGGGTGGATCTACTTCCATTGGCTGAGTTCTCTTACAACAACTCTCAGAGTGCCTCCACTAAACAGTCTCCTTTTTTCTCTAATTTAGGTTATCATCCTAATATTCTACCACGATTTCCCATAGAGACGCCTTTGCCAGCAGTGGCTGAAAGAGTCACGACTTTACAGAAGAATATGGATCTTCTAAAGGAGAATCTGGAATCGGCTCAGGAAAGGTACAAGAAGGCAGCAGATAAATTTCGTAAACCTGCACCAGTTTTTAAGGTAGGAGACCTGGTCTGGCTGTCAACCAGAAATCTTAAGTTAAGGATTCCATCATCTAAGTTGGGACATAAGTACATTGGACCCTATAAAATCAGTAAGATTATAAGTGCCGTTGCTTGTCGTCTTCAATTGCCCAGAACTATGAGAATCCACCTGTCTTTCATGTATCCCTACTAAAGGCTGCAACACCCAATACGTTTCCTGGACGTTCTTCTCCTTGCCCTGACCCAGTGCTAGTCGATGGTCAGGAAGAATTTGTGGTGGAAAGGATTTTAGATTCCAGGTTGTATAGAAATCAGTTACAATATCTGATCAAATGGCAGGGCTACCCAGTGGAGGACAACTCATGGGAGCCAGTCAATAACGTTAATGCTCCTCGCTTGCTCCGTCAGTTTCATCAGAGGTACCCACACAAGCCTGGTCTGAGGTAATCCGGAGGTTGCCCCTAAGGGGGGAGTAATGTAAGGTTCTGTATATCTGTTTCTGAAACTCAGTTTGTTCGTCGGCCATTTTGCTTTCTGTTTTGCTGCAGCTATCTTGCCCTCAGTTAAAATGGAGTTTTCCAGCTTGCATGTTCCCGCCCTGATTCTCCGTTTGCTTCTTAGGCAGCCACACCTGAGCAATCAGTGCTTCAGAATCTGGCCTGCAGTGAACCTGTGTTCTGACTCCTGAAGCCTTGGACTTTGTACTCCAGCCATTTCTACTGAGAAACTCTGGAGCTCTTGTGGACTCTGAACTCTGCTCTTGAAAGCCTCACGGTTGCATGGACTTGCGGTAACATAGAAGAAGATCTGAATCTGTTGTGGAGAGTTATTGATGAACTTAGATTACTTTGGCCTGCTGTGTCTCCTGCTTCTGTGTTTGCAACCTGTATGTTTATTTTTGCCAATTTGTATGAAGCAATACAAGACTTTCTTTTTCAACCTGTGTCTCAAGTATTTTCATCGCACCCAAGCACAAGACGCTATATGAACTGTATCACATACATTACACAATCAGTGAGTGGAAAGGTGCACTTCACAACAGATGCATGTGCCAGTAGCCATGGCCAGGGCAGTTACGTGTCCATCACTGCGCACTGGTTTAATGTGGTGGATGCAGGGTCCACAGGGGACAGCAGCGTTGGGACAGTGCTGCCTAGCCCATGGTATAGGCAACAGTTGGCTGTAGGCGTTCGACCCTCCTCCTCCTCCTCTAGAAGCGAAAGCTGGTCGACAGAGCGCAGTTGCACGAGCACTCCATCCGCAGCTGCCAGTGTTGCACACGAGGTTTCACACTATCGAACAGCTAGTGGTAAGCGTCATCAGGCTATTTTAAAGATGATGTCTTTGGGCTACAACAGACACAGCGCTGAGGTACTGGCCGACTACTTGCAGCGAGAAACTGAGTCATGGCTGGGCAGTCTACATCTTGAGCCAGGCAAGGTAGTCAGTGATAACGGCCGTAATTTTGTGGCTGCCATAGCCTTGGCAAAACTCAGACACATAGCTTGCCTGGCTCACACCTTGAACCTGGTGGTGCAGTGCTTCATAAATAATTATCTGGAGTTACCAGCCCCGCTTCATAAAGTGCGAAGACTGTGCTCGCACATCCGTTGCTCGCCCACAGACTCCAGTCGTATGCAGAGGCTGCAGTGATCGCTCCACCTCCCCATGCACCGCCTAATCATAGACATTGCAACAAGGTGGAACTCCACCATGCACATGGTTGAGAGTCTGTGCGAACAGGGGCAGGCTGTAATGCATTTGTGGGAGGATACACGGGCAGGCAGTTTGAGGGCAGACATCGAGTTGTCGGGTGTGCAGTGGTCAAAGCTGAAAGACCTCTGTAAAGTCCTTCAGTGTTTTGAGGAATGCACACAGCTAGTAAGCACAGACGACGCCATCATAAGCATGAGCATCCAACTTATGCGTCTGCTCATGCAAACTTTGATGCACAGTAAGGATCAGGCGTCTGCAGCAGAGGAGGAGGAGGAGGAGGGAAGACTTGATGACAGTCAGCCACTGTCTGCTCAGGGAACTGTCCTGGACAAGGTGGAGGAAGACGAGGAAGAGGAGGAGGATTAGGGGGATGATAATTTTAGGGATGAGGATGCTTCTCAGTGGGCAAGAGAAAATGTTGGCTTGCCAAGGTCAGTTATAGGGTGTTAGGGTTCGAGTTCCCAATGCTGCACAAGGGGAATCTCGAGCTATTCCCGCTGCGGTCCCCCATCCGTCTCCGGCCACAGTGGAGTCTGCTCAGCAGAGACGTTGGTCCCAGCGTCTTGCCCGGTCTAATACTGTGCAGAGACTTGCTGCTACCTCTCCTGGATCTTCGGTTATAACCAGTGCTGGAGAAGGCAGATTTTGGACTAAGTCCTCTGTTTCTTCTTCTGAGCATGCCCAGGGCAAGATCTGCCATTGAAGATAAGGGGTCACATGCTCAGATACAGCTACGACTCCTATTGGTCCTCCAGGAAGGTCCTGTAGCTGTTTGTGATCTGAAGCAGCTTTCTATTGGTCCTCTCTGGAAGGTCTTCTTCTTGTGGCTGCTATAAAAGGTTGTCCTGACCGCACGGCCGTGCGCTAGTATCAAAACTTTATGTGCTTTGCAGCAGTATAGTCATGCGTGTGTGTGGTTAGGGCGGCTGAAATACGCCATTACAATACCGACCTAATCGGTGATGAGCTTGGTTTGCTAGCTGTTCAGGGTCGGTGTCTTAGATGCATTTAGAATACCGGCATAACCGGTGAGGAGTTTGGTTGCCGTATTCAGGGCCTGGCGTACAGACACCATAGATAGCGCATGACCACTTCCTATGTTCGCTTAGCAGTCAACTGTGTACCTGGACACAGTAGGGTTTCTTAGAGGCTCTGTGACACAACAGGGTTCGCTTTAAAACGCTAGTCAGCGCCCTAGCGTTTTACTTTGCGGCTCACTGAAGCTAAGTGAGTTCGCACTTATCGCCATATAGCGCTGCAGCATTCCCGCTAGCGGCTCTGTTAGTTAACAGAGTTCACACTAACTGCCACAGCGCGCTACGGCGTTTATTTTAGCGACTCTGCGGGATAACAGAGTTCGCTACTTACACCATCTTACTAGCAGCAGGCTCTGCCTGCACGGTGGATCCCGGGATGCGAACGCACCTCTCTACATTATTTATTAGGTGCATTCCGCAGACCCTAATATAGGGTTTGTGCGTGACTGGAGGGATGTGGATTTGGCAGAAAGTGCTCCTCACCCACCACTGGCAGTGCATCCCTGACACCTGGAACATAGGCCCCATGTGTGATTATGTCTTGTGGATCCTAAAAAGGACCCCCGCATTGCCAAAATTATGAAGCATGACGACTATTGGTTGGCCAGCATCCTCGATCCACGCTATAAAGGCAAATTACAGAACATCATGCCACAGGAGAACTTGGAGATAATATTGGCGAACAAACAAGCAGCTCTGGTAAACCGTTTGTTAGAGGCATTCCCAGCACACAGCAGCGGTGCAGGTTCTACCACGAGCCATACTGGGCAACATGGAAGAGGTGTTCGTGGTGTACACAGCTAAAGTGGCGTTGGAGACAGGGATTTCATGACCATGTTGTGGGCTGATTTCTCGAGTACCGCTTACACGACTGGAAATACTGAATCGATTGCAACAGACAGGAGACAGCAGTTGTCAACTATTGTTCAAAATTACCTCTCCTCCCCTATTGATGTTCTCCCTCACAGTTCATTCCCCTTTGACTACTGGGCCTGTAAACTGGACACCTGGCCTGAATTGGCACAATATGCCTTACAGGAGCTCGCTAGCCCTACTGGTAGTGTGCTATCAGAAAGAGTCTTCAGGGCTGTCGACCCAAAATGTTGGTGATCTCACCTTCATTAAAATGAACCATGCCTGGGTTTCAAAGGATTTTGTACCTCCTTCCCCTGATGACACATAGGTTGCCAGCAAAATGGCTCGCTTTGTCCTCTTCTTCCTCCGACTTCTCCAATTCCTCCATTTGCAGCTGCTGATCGTCCAGCCCACACCTCAACATATGCCACTTTTTCCACCTCCCTAACTGGGCTGTACCCCCCCAGGGCCGGCGTCAGCACCTGGCGCACCCGGGCAAGTGCCGGGGCCCTGAGCAGGTGGGGGCCCACTCGCCGTCAGAGACACCGGCGTACTATGACGGGTCCTGTGCCAGTGCCAGCGCCCATGAGTTTGCCCCCCCGGCTTGCTCAGGGCCCCAGCACTTGCAATACTTACCTCTCTCTGCTCCACCGCTGTGACATCTTCCGCGTTTCCTGACAGTGACATTCAGGTCAGAAAGCGCGATGACGTCACGTCTGTGCGCCCTCTGCCTGAACAGTCACAGTGCAGAGAGATGGAAGATGGCGACTCTGAGGAGTCCAGAGTAGAGCAGTGCCCAGTGAGGAGAGGTATTTCATTTTTTTTAATGTTTGGAGCAATATATGGGGAGCATTATACACTGGAGAATTATATATGGGGCCCATCATACACTTAATCATCATAGATAGGGCCCATTATACACTGTAGCATTATATATGGGGCCCATCATACACTGGAGCATTATAAATGGGGCCCATCATACACTGGAGCATCATATACGGGTTCCATTATACACTGGAGCATCATATATGGGGCCCATTATACACTGAAGCATTATATATGCCCATCATACACTGGAGCATCATCCATGGGGCCCATCACATACTGGAGCATCATATGGGGCCCATTATATATGGTGCATCATATGGGGCACATTATATATGGAGCATCACATGGAGCTCAATATATATGGAGCATTATATATGGGGACCATTATATATGGAGCATTATATGGGGCTCATCATACACTGGAGCATCATATATGGGGCCCATCATATACTAGAGCATCATATGGTGTTCACTATTTATGGGGCATTATATAGGGCCCTTTATATATGGAGCATCATATGGAGCACAAATGGGGCCTATTCTGTATGGAGCATTATATGGAGCCCATTCTGTATAGCGCAATATATGGGGTTCATTATTATGTATGGAGCACTATGTGGTGCCCATAATACTGTATGGAGGACTATACTGTCCAGTTTTTGCGCTATTGTAGAATTTACAATAGATATCACTCATGTAATGTAAGAAGTGAATTATTTGTCATTGTACTATACCTGTTTTTGTCTGCCGTATCGGAGCATCATGAATTGTGGTATGTGTTAAAGGGGCCGACTCTGTTGCCCGGGGCCCATGAAAACCTGGAGCCAGCCCTGCCCCCCCCCCACAACTTTAGCCAAATAACCCCCAGTTTTCAATGCGTTACTATTATTATAAAGTAAATTAAGGTTGACAAACTTAAGTAATAAGAATTGACGTTGTTGGCATTGAAATGGGCACTGTAGGTGTGTTTACTGTCCTCCACTCACTGCCGACTGTTATTCCCCATTGACTTGTATTGGGGTCGGGTTTCGTTTTTGGCCGAACACCGACTTTTGCCGTTAGTTAGTCGACCGATTTCATTCGACTCGACTTGGTAAAGTCGGATGGTCCAAAACCCGACTCGACCCTCCCGGAGGCAAAGTCGCTCATCTCTAGCAATGACACAAGCAAAGTTGAAATTACTTTCTTTTGTGCTTTCTTCTGAAATGAAGTAAATTTGAACTTTGACGTCTTGTAGCAGCTGATAGCTCCATTGAGGGATTTGCTTGGATCACATTTTTTGGGATTCAGATAGAATAGCTGGACACACGCCTAAATCAAATTGGGAACAGGACCTTAGGAGGAATTTAAAAAAAATTGAGATTTAAAGTGGTGAGGATAAATCATCAATATCAGATCAGTTTGGGCATGAATTGATATTGCACCCCCACTTATGAACTGTTTTCAGCTCTGGAAGTGGATGAATTAAACTATGAGCAGAACAGTGCAGCTTTATTCACTGTAGTGGCATCAATAACCACAACTGGAATAGGGTCAGGCACTAAATAGGTCATAAGGCTCGCTGACTGGCCATAGCACCGGCCCCCTGAATTACTTAATGACGAGGATTCCCTATTGCTCAATTATATGCAAAGGCCACTAAACTCAGCAAGCATACCTTAGTGAAGAGATGGCACTCTGTGATCCGGTAAAAAAATCTTATTTATTTCATGAACATTAAAAACATGGATGCAGGGGAGCTGGTTCAGTGGTGGATGATTGAAGCGTAAGAAGTACATGAAATGACCATCATTCACCACTGAACCACCTCCCCAACATCCATGTTTTTAATCTCCATGAAATAAATAAATTTTTTGCCAGATTGCAGAGTGCCATCTCTTCACTACTTCTTTTGGATTCCCCATTGCTCACATAATCAGACAATCCATGAGCTGGAACTCAGCATCCTGACTGTCTTAGCGGCCAAAGAGAACAAAAGAAATAATTTTTCTGCAAATATCAGAGATTATTGTGAAATTCCAGCTTAAAAGTGATTGGATCTGTTTTAGATAGCAATACGGGAACATTATGTGATAACTTAGTGATTTCTTCTAGGATAAGTATTGTTTTAAGTCCAGGCTTTTAACAATGACATAATGTGATGACAATTATAATGAAACTAGATGGAGACCCGATGCTATCGCATCGGGAGGGTGGTAATGTCACGATGGAGGCAGGCTTTGCAGCATTGACAATCTCTCCCTCCCATGTGCTCACCCACCTATCCACTCTCTCTATCCCCATGTGCTGACCATCTGTGCTCTCTTCTTTGACTGTCTACCCCATGTGCCTACTTAGTTAACCTCATACACTTTGAAGTTGTAGACTCGGTGGTGTGGTGTGCTGGTTCCAATAGGTCATTTTGTGAGCATGGTATTGCTTTTAAGGCTGCAGATTTCTGTTTGCGGCGCTGTTGTTGCCTAATGGCATCCTGTGATAGTCTAATGACTTTTGCATCAGGGGACTCATAAGCTTGACGCCTACGCTTATATGCATTGTTTTTGTCCCAGTGATGCTGTTGCTCTTCAAGAGTCTCATTTGCCCATTGTTGTCTTCGAGATTGTGCTTTTGCTGCAAAAAATTGTCTGTGTCTGACTGTGTACAGAACATACCACAGCTCCTGGGCAGGGGAGGAAGCAAAAGACAATACTGACACTACAGCAGGAGATCGCAGAGGATACATTTTGCGAGGTAAAATATTGTTTTAAAAACAGTCAGTGAAATATTTTACCTCACAAAATAAATCCACTGTGATCCCCTGCAGTAATGTCAGTATTGTCTTTTGCTTCCTCCCCTGCCCAGGAGATGTGGTATGCTCCGTACACAGTCAGAAACAGACAATTTTTAAAATGAACTGTCGTTCATGGGAAAACCCCTTTAATGTGTCCGGCTTCCTCTGCCTGTAGACACGTCGCGTATCTGCCGCCGGGATCAACCAAATGATTCACTGCAGCGTATACAGTGTGTGTGTGTGGTGCACACGGCATATACAATGTGTGGTTGTGCCTGTGTGTGGTGCGTACAGCGTATATAGTGGTGTGTTGTGGTGCAACGGTGTTCCCCTGGTGGTACTGCACACGAGGCTGGTACGACCAGCAGTTTCCATATTGAGACACCAATCACTTGGGTGTCCTAATATGGCGGTCGGTGAACTTCCGCCGCTTGGAATTCTGTGATCCGGACACATCTGGGTGGAACAAAATGTGAAGAAGACATTACAAGTAGTGTTGAGCATTCCGATACCGCAAGTATCGGGTATCGACCGATATTCGCTGTATCGGAATTCCGATACTTAGTTCCGATATTTTTCCTATATCGTATACCGGAATCGGAAGTTCCCATAATTCTTTGAGAGGCACTGTGATTTTAGTCAGCCAATGAGTAATCCTACGAAGTGTGGGCACATCCTGTACTGCTGCGGTCATCTTAACTAATGGTATGGCTGTGATTGGCTGCTGAAATGATGTCAGAATGCACTATAAAAGGCGCCGCCGCCATTTTAGCGTCACTGTGCTGTGAACTCAGTTAGGGACAGAATGCTGCTCTGCTGACTCTGAGGGACAGTTAGAGATTGCGATTTTGTGTACTGTGCTTTAGGCAGGCTAGTTTACCAACCGCTGTGTAAAGCTTCCTTTTGCCTTGCAGTGTTGTTTTAACAGCTCTGTGCAAGGTGTGTGTGTGAGAGTGCAGGTGACGCTGCAGTTTGCTCTGCATCCAACGCTGTTTGTAGGCATCTGCACGTGTCATTCTGTGACTTTTTTTTTTATTTTATTTTGTGGAATTGGTGCAGCTCCATTCAATTGAAATTAACAGTGATCTATTAGTGTGACGCGCTTCCATCCGTATACAATACATTGGTTGCAAACACTATAGAAGTACAGAAATGAGCCTTTCACAGCTAGTGAACAGTTGTGTGCAGTGTTCACTGTAGTCTGTGAGGTTTTCATTTTTTGAGTGCAGATCACGCTCCAGTTAGTTCTTCAACCACTGCTGGTTGTAGTCTGCTGAGCGTGTGTCACTGCCTCATCCTTCACATTTTTCTCTAATTGGTGCTGCTCCATTATATTTGAAAAAAATCTAATCTATTAGTGTGACGCGCTTCCATCCGTATACAATACATTGGTTGCAAACACTATAGAAGTACACAAAGGGGCCTTTCACAGCTGCTGAACAGTTGTCTGCAGTGTTCACTGTAGTCTGTGAGCTTTTCATTTTTTGAGTGCAGATTACGCTCCAGTTAGTTCTTCAACCACTGCTGGTTGTAGTCTGCTGAGCGTGTGTCACTGCCTCATCCTTCACATTTTTCACTAATTGGTGCTGCTCCATTCTATTTTAAAAAAATCTAATCTATTAGTGTGACGCGCTTCCATCCGTATACAATACATTGGTTGCAAACACTATAGAAGTACAGAAAGGAGCCTTTCACAGCTAGTGAACAGTTGTGTGCAGTGTTCACTGTAGTGTGTGAGGTTTTCATTTTTTGAGTGCAGATCACGCTCCAGTTAGTTCTTCAACCACTGCTGGTTGTAGTCTGCTGAGCGTGTGTCACTGCCTCATCCTTCACATTTTTCTCTAATTGGTGCTGCTCCATTATATTTGAAAAAAATGTAATCTATTAGTGTGACGCGCTTCCATCCGTATACAATACATTGGTTGCAAACACTATAGAAGTACACAAAGGGGCCTTTCACAGCTACTGAACAGTTGTCTGCAGTGTTCACTGTAGTCTGTGAGCTTTTCATTTTTTGAGTGCAGATTACGCTCCAGTTAGTTCTTCAACCACTGCTGGTTGTAGTCTGCTGAGCGTGTGTCCCTGCCTCATCCTTCATATTTTTCACTAATTGGTGCTGCTCCATTCTATTTTAAAAAAATCTAATCTATTAGTGTGACGCGCTTCCATCCGTATACAATACATTGGTTGCAAACACTATAGAAGTACAGAAAGGAGCCTTTCACAGCTAGTGAACAGTTGTGTGCAGTGTTCACTGTAGTCTGTGAGGTTTTCATTTTTTGAGTGCAGATCAAGCTCCAGTTAGTTCTTCAACCACTGCTGGTTGTAGTCTGCTGAGCGTGTGTCACTGCCTCATCCTTCATATTTTTCACTAATTGGTGCTGCTCCATTCTATTTTAAAAAAATCTAATCTATTAGTGTGACGCGCTTCCATCCGTATACAATACATTGGTTGCAAACACTATAGAAGTACACAAAGGGGCCTTTCACAGCTACTGAACAGTTGTCTGCAGTGTTCACTGTAGTCTGTGAGCTTTTCATTTTTTGAGTGCAGATTACGCTCCAGTTAGTTCTTCAACCACTGCTGGTTGTAGTCTGCTGAGCGTGTGTCACTGCCTCATCCTTCATATTTTTCACTAATTGGTGCTGCTCCATTCTATTTTAAAAAAATCTAATCTATTCAATACATTGGTTGCAAACACTATAGAAGTACAGAAAGGAGTCTTTCACAGCTAGTGAACAGTTGTGTGCAGTGTTCACTGTAGTCTGTGAGGTTTTCATTTTTTGAGTGCAGATCACGCTCCAGTTAGTTCTTCAACCACTGCTGGTTGTAGTCTGCTGAGCGTGTGTCACTGCCTCATCCTTCACATTTTTCTCTAATTGGTGCTGCTCCATTATATTTGAAAAAAATCTAATCTATTAGTGTGACGCGCTTCCATCCGTATACAATACATTGGTTACAAACACTATAGAAGTACACAAAGGGGCCTTTCACAGCTACTGAACAGTTGTCTGCAGTGTTCACTGCAGTCTCTGAGGAGTAACCACACTTAGGCCTTATAACTTTTCTGACTTTCTTTATCAATCTACCAAGATGAAGAAGGCAGGGAGTAAGGCACGTGGTCGTGGCCGTGGAGTTTCAGCAGGGAGAGGACGTGGGGATTCTGTGGCTGCTGCCGCACCCAGTGACACAGCATCCACCAGTTTTCCCCGTGAGCGTTCCTTTATGCACATTTTGTAGGAGCTCGGCGTACCCCCCTGCTGCGGGAAGAACAAATTGAAGCCGTTGTTGGTTGGATGGCAGCCAATGCATCGACTTCAATTGCTTCCACCTCCTCTCAGGACCACAGCACTGTTGAACAACCATCTGTCTCTTCACCGCCTGCCAAATTGCCCAGGCAGTCAGAGAGCTCTGTAAAGGAGCCAGCTGAGTCTCTGCTTCTGTTCTCAGAATCTGTTGGCTTGCAAACAGGGGCCCAGCCAAGCAGCATGCTGGAATGTGAAGAAGAGGCAGTATGCAGTGATGCACAACAGCTGTGTCTCTCTGAATCTGAAGAGGCGGGTGAGCCAGTGCCGATGGTCAGCACTGTCATGTGTGCATCGCAACGAAGATCGTCGCGGTTGCACATTCTGACTTCTCACAGCTGAGTTGCTGTTTCTTTGTGTTTGGCAGTGAGGGAGTTAATTCTGTCTGTGCTCGGTTCTGGGACTGGGTTCAGTTTCTCCCGGCTGCAATTGATTATTTGTTGATTGGTTTCCTTTAAATCCCTGGTTGTCTGTTTTGGGAGTTGCCAGTGAAATTCTTCATGCAGACCACAGATAGGATTAAATCTGTATAGACTTAAGTTAAAGAGCTCCTTAGTTGTTTTAAGCTCAACTTGCTTAGAGTTTTATATCCCAGACCATTTATGTTCCTTCTGTGTTTGAGTGTGTATGCGAGTCTGTGTTTTCTCCAGTCTGTCCTATATGTCTAATCTGTGTATTTAGCAGAGATCAGCCCATATCCCTTTGGTGGTAATCAGGGTCCTTCTTAGGACTGATTACAGGGTTCAGGGACTGATAGGAGACTAGGTTAGGCTGGAGACTTGGACCTCTGAACCATTATCAGTACCTCCAAGGTGAGGGATTAGTTAGGACCCCAGTTTTAGGGTCAGGTTAGACCCCGGTCCTCCTCTTTCCTTTGACAGCGTATCAAGTCCTCAAGATTAACCCTGAGTTCAACGGATATCGTGTCAGGTAAATCTATTCTATATTTACATGCTGATGTTGCTAAACTATATGTTGTATAGAGTGTTGTTTCTGTAAGAATAGTTTACTGACATCGTACACATATCATTAGACAGCGTGACATTTTCACTGGCCAATAAAATTATCCCCAGTTGCCATGGATCCAGTAGCCCAGCTGGCTCTGCAGTTGCAGGGATTATCCATGGAGCTGACGGACATTAAGTCCAAAGTTTTGTCTCCCCTGGAGCAAACCAGATTTGAACCTAAAGTAGCTCTCCCGGACAGGTTCACTGGTGGGCGAGACAAATTTTTCACATTCCGGGAAGCATGTAAATTGTATTTTCGGCTTCGGCCTCGATCATCAGGGAGTGAAGAGCAGAGAGTGGGAATTGTTATCTCGCTCCTACAAGGGGACCCTCAATCCTGGGCATTCTCCCTTCCTCCGGGATCCCCGGCTCTACAGTCTGTAGATCGATTTTTTACTGCCCTGGGTTTGGTATATGATGACCCAGATCGGGTCTCTCTTGCTGAGACAAAATTACGTAAGATACAGCAGGGAGATCGTCCGGCGGAGGAATTTGCTTCTGAGTTCCGTAGATGGGCCACAGATACTCAGTGGAATGACCCAGCTCTTAGGAGTCAGTTTTGTCATGGGCTTTCTGACAAACTAAAGGACGTTTTGGCTCAGTATGATTCTCCTCCATCACTGGAGGCTGCTATGGCCCTAGCTATCCGTACTGATAGACGGCTTCGGGAGAGGGGTGAGGTAACTCCGCCCCCGGTAGTTGCTCCACCTATTACAAAAGTCCCTTATGTTGAGGTTCCCCTTGTCTGTTCAGAGGAGCCTATGCAGTTGGGAGGGACATCATTTCGTAGGAGGGGATTGGTGGTACGCAGCAGGACTAGAAGGTGTTTCTTCTGCGGGAAAGAGGGACATTTTGTTGGGGGATGTCCATCCCGTGCCTTGTTGAGCAAAAAGTTGCCGGAAAACTGTTAATCCCAGGTTGTGTGGTGGACGACAACCTGGGAGTATGTATTTCGTCCGCTAGTTCTTCTCAGTTCCTTGTACCAGTGGAGATGGTGGTTGGTACGAGAGTGGAGAGATTTTCTGTTCTTCTTGATAGTGGGTCCGGGGCTAATCTGGTTGACGCTCAGTTTGCTCAGGCTCAAGGTATGCCTCTGAGTGTATTGGCCAAACCGATCCCTATATTCTCCATTGACGCCAGGCCTCTCGGCCAAGGTAGCTTTGTTCATGAGGTCCATAACATTGATATTCGGGTAGGGGCGATACATAGGGAACAATTATCTTGTTATGTGTTGGAGGGTCTACCTACTCCTATTGTGTTGGGACTTCCTTGGTTGGTTAAACATAACCCTGTGATTAATTGGCAGTCCAGAGAGATAAGCCAATGGGGTGAGTTTTGCAAAAGTAACTGCATGAACACAGTCATCAGTGCGGTCGTGCCTAGTACATTGCCTCCTTTTTTGGAGGACTTTGGGGATGTGTTCTCTGAGAAGGGGTGTCAGGAGTTGCCTCCTCATCGCGTGTATGACTGCTCTATTAATTTACTTCCTGATGCTAAGTTACCTAAAGCTAGGTTATATAACCTTTCTGGTCCTGAGAGGCAGGCTATGAAAGACTATATTTCGGAAAGTCTGGCCAAAGGGCATATTAGACCTTCATCTTCCCCAGTGGCCGCGGGGTTCTTCTTTGTGAAGAAAAAAGATGGAGGCCTACGCCCTTGCTTGGATTTCCGCGAACTTAATCGGATTACTGTTCGAGATCCGTATCCTCTCCCTCTTATTCCTGATCTCTTCAATCAAATTGTGGGCGCCAAATGGTTCTCTAAATTGGATCTCAGGGGGGCGTATAATTTGATTAGGATAAAAGAGGGGGATGAGTGGAAAACGGCGTTTAACACGCCGGAGGGACATTATGAGAACCTTGTCATGCCTTTTGGTCTGACTACTGCACCAGCAGTATTCCAACATTTTGTTAATGACATTTTTCGTCACCTTGTGGGGCTGTTTGTGGTCTTATATTTGGATGACATTTTAATTTACTCGCCAGATCTTGTGTCTCATCAGGAGCATGTGAGACAGGTGTTGCAGATCTTGCGAGACAATAAATTATACGCCAAACTGGAAAAGTGTGTATTTGCTGTACAGGAACTTCAGTTTTTGGGTTTCTTGGTGCCAGCCTCCGGTTTCCGTATGGACCCTGAAAAAGTGAGAGCAGTGCTTGAATGGGATCAGCCAGAGGATCTTAAGGCTCTGCAGCGTTTTCTGGGGTTTGCTAACTACTACCGGAAATTTATTTGTAATTTCTCATCTGTTGTCAAACCTCTCACTGACATGACAAGAAAAGGGACGGATTTTTCTAAATGGTCGGACAAAGCTTGCCAAGCTTTTTCCTCTTTGAAAAAATGTTTTGCTTCGGCACCCGTTCTCATCCAACCAGATGCATCACAGCCGTTCATTGTGGAGGTGGACGCGTCTGACGTAGGGGTGGGTGCAATATTGTCCCAGGGTCCGTCCCCTGGTAAATGGCATCCGTGCGCTTTCTTTTCTAAGAAGTTGTCGTCCGCCGAAAGGAATTATGATATCGGCAATAGGGAACTTTTGGCCATTAAGTTGGCTTTTGAAGAATGGCGTCACTTTTTGGAGGGGGCAGTCCACCCGGTCACCGTCATTACTGATCACAAAAACCTGCTGTATTTGGAATCTGCTAAGCGTCTGAATTCCAGACAAGCTCGATGGTCGTTGTTTTTTACCAGGTTTAATTTTGTCGTCACATATCGCCCTGGGTCTAAGAATGTTAAGGCTGATGCCTTGTCTCGCAGTTTCCCAGGGGCCGGGAAAACGGATGACCCGATTCCTATCCTTCAGGGGGGGTGTAGTGTCGGCTGTATGTTCTGAGCTTGAGGAGGAGGTATTAGAGGCTCAGGGGGACGCCCCTGCAGGACCTTCAGGGAGACTGTTTGTCCCAAATCAGTTGAGACAAAAGGTTATTGAGGCACATCATAATTCTGCTTTAGCAGGACATCCAGGGAGTAAGGCTACTTTAGATCTTCTTTCTCGCCGGTTTTGGTGGCCTAACGTTAATAAAGATGTTATAACTTTTGTCGCGTCCTGTGGGGTTTGTGCTCGCTCTAAGACCCCGCATACCCGTCCGTCTGGGACCCTCTTACCCTTGAAACTTCCGGAGCGTCCATGGACTCATTTGTCTATGGACTTCATTACGGATCTTCCTCCGTCGTCAGGGAAAACTGTCATACTGGTGGTTGTTGACAGGTTCAGTAAGATGGCACATTTCATTGCTCTTCCTGCCCTCCCTAATGCTAAAACTCTGGCGCAGGTGTTCATTGGAGAGATTGGGAGACTTCATGGGTTGCCTTCTGATGTGGTGTCAGATAGGGGGTCTCAGTTTGTGTCTAAATTTTGGAGGGCATTTTGTTTACGTCGGGGGATGCAATTGTCATTTTCCTCGGCTTTTCATCCGCAGACCAATGGTCAGACAGAGCGTCTGAATCAAAGCCTTGAGACTTATCTTCGGTGTTTTGTCTCAGAGAACCAGGAGGACTGGTCTTCTTTCTTGCCTCTGGCAGAGTTCGCTCTTAACAACAGGCGGAGCGAGTCCACTGGTAAATCCCCGTTTTTTGGGGCATATGGTTTTCATCCCCAGTTTTGTACTTTCAATGGGGGGGCCCTTCTGGGGTTCCTGAGGAGGAGCGTTTCTCGTCGTCACTTGCTTCAGTGTGAAGAGGTGTATTGAATAATCTGAGTGCTATGGGGAACCGTTATAAACGTATGGCTGATAGGAGGAGAGTTTCTGGTCCAGATTTGAATGTGAACGATCTGGTATGGTTGTCTACCAGGAATATAAAACTTAAAGTTCCCTCCTGGAAACTGGGTCCCAGATTCATCGGGCCGTACAGGATCAGTTCCATAATTAATCCTGTGGCATTTCGTCTGGACCTCCCTCCTACGTTTAAAATCCACAATGTGTTCCACAAGTCATTACTTAAGAGGTACGTGGCACCAGTCATACAGTCACCTCTACCTCCTCCTCCAGTGGTGGTCAATGGTAACTTGGAGTTTCAAGTGTCAAAGATCATTGACTCACGTCTGAATCGCCGGTCCCTTCAGTACTTGGTGCATTGGAAGGGGTATGGTCCAGAGGAGAGGACGTGGGTTCCTGCGTCTGACATTAACGCAGATCGTTTGGTTCGGACCTTCCACAGAACTCACCCGGGCAGACCTGGCCCTGAGGGTCCGGAGGCCCCTCGTAGAGGGGGGGGTGCTGTCATGTGTGCATCGCCACGAAGATCGTCGCGGTTGCACATTCTGACTTCTCACAGCTGAGTTGCTGTTTCTTTGTGTTTGGCAGTGAGGGAGTTAATTCTGTCTGTGCTCGGTTCTGGGACTGGGTTCAGTTTCTCCCGGCTGCAATTGATTATTTGTTGATTGGTTTCCTTTAAATCCCTGGTTGTCTGTTTTGGGAGTTGCCAGTGAAATTCTTCATGCAGACCACAGATAGGATTGAATCTGTATAGACTTAAGTTAAAGAGCTCCTTAGTTGTTTTAAGCTCAACTTGCTTAGAGTTTTATATCCCAGACCATTTATGTTCCTTCTGTGTTTGAGTGTGTATGCGAGTCTGTGTTTTCTCCAGTCTGTCCTATATGTCTAATCTGTGTATTTAGCAGAGATCAGCCCATATCCCTTTGGTGGTAATCAGGGTCCTTCTTAGGACTGATTACAGGGTTCAGGGACTGATAGGAGACTAGGTTAGGCTGGAGACTTGGACCTCTGAACCATTATCAGTACCTCCAAGGTGAGGGATTAGTTAGGACCCCAGTTTTAGGGTCAGGTTAGACCCCGGTCCTCCTCTTTCCTGTGACAGCGTATCAAGTCCTCAAGATTAACCCTGAGTTCAACGGATATCGTGTCAGGTAAATCTATTCTATATTTACATGCTGATGTTGCTAAACTATATGTTGTATAGAGTGTTGTTTCTGTAAGAATAGTTTACTGACATCGTACACATATCATTAGACAGCGTGACAAGCACACCACAGAACGCATCTGATGATGATGAGACTCAGGTGCCAGTTTCTGTTGAGCATGGTGCTGGCCAGACCACCCAACAGCAGCAGGTGTTGGAAGAGGGTAGTGGAGATGATGAGGTCCAAGACCCAACATGGCGTAAGGAACAGGAAGGTGGTGGTAGCAGCTCTGAGGAAGAGATTGCCCCAACGGTCCAAACAGTAGGGAGAGGTAGGCTGCAGACTCGGTTGCCTCTACCTCCAGTTTGGCACCCGTTCGTAGCAGTTCTCTTCCAACAGCCAAAACGGGCGCTCCCAGGACTTGCACTGCGTGGTCCTTTTTTGACACACTTGCAGATGATATTTGCTATGTCAAATGCAAGCTGTGTAATCAAAAAGTAAAAAGAGGTAAAAGTGTCAGTAACCTTAATACCACAAATATGTGGAAACATGTGCGGTCAAAGCACATGGTTGAGTTACAAAGACACACTGGAGATGTAGGCCAACCTACAGCAGCACCTACATCTTCAGCTCGTGTTGGAGCCTCTTCCTCCAGCTCACACACAGCTGGTTCGGCTTCCTCACAGGATCGCCATGGAAGAACCTCTGTCACTGTTGTCCAGAGACCCAGTGTTATTCCACCCACAGCTGCAAGTTCCCTGTCATCCTCACACTCCCAGGCCACAAAACAGCCATCGGTAGCACAGGCATGGGATAAAAGACGGCCATACTCGGCAAACCATCCACGAGCACAGGCTCTGAATGCTGGCATTGCAAAACTCCTGTCCCTTGAAATGCTGTCATTCAGGCTGGTGGAGACTGACAGTTTCCGTTACTTAATGGCATTGGCAGTCCCACAATACAATGTGCCCAGACGATTTTATTTCAGCAGGCAAGCCGTCCCTGGTCTGCAAAAGCATGTTGAGGGAAAAATTAAACATGCGCTACTAAACGCCGTCAGTAGCAAGGTCCACCTGACCACCGATGCGTGGACCAGTACCCATGGCCAGGGACGATACCTTTCCCTCACTGCCCATTGGGTCAATGTTGTGGAGTCGGGTACAGATCTTGCGAGTGGCGCTGTACGTGTTCTGCCAACTCCAAGGATTGCAGGAATCAAGTCTGTCCACATTGACTCCTCCTCCTACTCCAGTTCCTCAGAATCATCGCTGCAGGAGCCGTCACGGTCTACCTCCACATGGACCCGTGAACGCTTACCTGTTGTGACCGATATGAGCACAGCCGTGGCCAAACGTCAACAGGCCGTCCTCAAATTAATTTCCATGGGGAATCGAAGCCACACAGCGCAGGAGCTCTGGAATGCCATCAAGCAGGAGAGCGACGTGTGGTTTTTGCCAGCGAATCTCCAGCCAGGCTTGGTAGTGTGTGACAATGGCCGAAATCTGGTGGCAGCTCTGGGCCTTGGCAACCTCACTCACATACCATGTCTGGCACATGTGCTCAACTTGGTCGTGCAGAGTTTTTTGAGGGACTATCCGGATCTTGATGCACTGCTGCACAAGGTCCGCCTAGAGTGCGCTCACTTGCGACGTTCCAGCATGGCCAGATCGCGCATTGCAGCTCTGCAACACAGATTTTGCCTTCCTGAACATCGCATCATATGTGACGTACCCACCAGGTGGAATTCCACGTTACATATGTTGGAGCGGTTGTGTGAGCAGCAGCCAGCAGTAATGGAGTATCAGCTGCATCAGGCGCAATCAACTCGCAATTTGCGCCGTTCACACTTTACCACTACTGAGTGGGCCTCTATGAAGGACATCTGCCACGTTTTGCGTGCGTTTGATGAGTCAACGCGGATGGCGAGTGCAGATGATGCACTAGTCAGCCTGACTGTCCCCTTATCTGCCTGCTTCAAAAAACACTGCAAGCACTAAGGGATGAGGTTTTGGAAGAGGTGGAGGATGAGGAGTCACAAATTCCATCACCTTCTGGACAGTCAGCGCAACGTGGTTCCTCACAAAGGGCTGGGCAGGGCTCACTTTGTGAGGAGGATGAGGAGGAGTCAATGCAGGAGGAAGACATCGCTCCAGAGGGAGGTACACAACGCTCTAGTCAGTATGTAGAGTGAGGGTGGGGTGATGCAGAGCAGGCAGAGATGACGCCTCTTGCAGGGGACAGCGTTTCTTGGCCAGTTGGGAGTCTGCAGCACATGGTTGATTTCATGCTGCAAAGCCTGAGAAACGACCGCCGCATCGCCCACATTCTCACCACGTCTGATTATTGGGTGTACACCCTCCTAGACCCTCGCTGCCGGGACAACTTACAAAGCCTCATCACACCGTTGAACCGGGAGCGTAAAATGCGGGAGTACCAAGACACACTGGTGCAATCCATAATGTTCTCCATTCCAGCCGAGAGCACTGCTGCTGCTACTGCTTTACAAAGCAGCTCTGTGCGTCGAGGCAGTGGAGACAGCTCTGCAACAAGAGGGAGCACAAGCAGCGCCTCTGCACAGGGCAAGACCAGTATGTTCCAAATGTGGCGAAGTTTTGTGGCAGCGCCACAAATGTCTACACCATCCGAGACGGCTCCAGTCAGCAGGAGGCAACGTTTCCGTAAGATGGTGACAGACTACATGTCTTTCCCTCTCAGTGTACTCCCAGATGGCTCTTCCCCATTCAAGTTTTGGGTCTCTAAGCTGGATACATGGCCAGAGCTTAGCCAGTATGCATTGGAG
Source organism: Oophaga sylvatica (assembly GCA_033576555.1). NCBI lineage: Eukaryota > Metazoa > Chordata > Amphibia > Anura > Dendrobatidae > Oophaga > Oophaga sylvatica. Next base: position 71,946,603 of record JARQOD010000005.1, read on the forward strand.
GTGCTGGCTTGCCTGCTGCCAGTGTATTATCGGAGCGCGTCTTTAGTGCTGCAGGTGGTGTACTAACAGACCGTCGCATGCGACTATCCTCCGATAATGTAGACCGGCTTACTTTTCTGAAAATGAACAACGCATGGATCTCGCCAGAATTTGTCTGTCCGTTTTCAGATTAAATAACTGGTTCGCAACGTTATCCATGTCTCCTGTTATTTTCATCTTTCTACCACCTGAACTCTACTCCCTGGGCTACAACACTGCCAGTTGCTGCTCAGAAGTGTCGTGTCCACAGACCAATACACAAGCTATAGTGTTAGTGGGGTTCAGTAACGCCAGCTGTTCCCCTGCTGTGTGTCCGGCAAGAAGTCTCCTGTTCCCTACACATGCACAGAAAAACCCATGTGGAACATGCTCCAAATAGGGAAGAGCCGTCACCCTGATTGTTATGCTTAAAACAGGAAATTGTGAAGTTTTCCAGGCCTAGAATGATAAATTTTTATAACAAATATGGACAAATAATAATTTGTCATCACAGCGCATACCTGCACATGTCTATTAGAAATGGTAACAAAAACTAAAACATAGTGTTCACTAGTGTTGAGCGATACGATACTGCAAATATCGGCTATCGGCCGATATTAGCTCTATCGGCCTTTCGATAATTAGTTTCGATATTTTCGTCTTATCGAATACCGGAATCGGATTTGTCACTGTCACTGTGAGTGTCCGTCGGTCGGGTCTGTCAGGAGTCAGCGGCACTTACCTGGCAGAAGATCTCCGGCGGTCACGTCCTGGACTGCTTGATGGCCGCCATTATCTTCTCCCTGGCGGTCACATGCAGTTTTTCGCGATAACTGCAGTGACTGCTGGGTAATCCCGGCGTAAAGCAGTCAGTCCGATGACGTCACCGCCGGGGAAGCAGGTAATCAGCTGTGCTGCGCCGGGATGACAGGCTCTGCCTGTCATTCTGATGTAGCAGAGCTGGATCGTCGTGGGACACTCGTTACTATGGACTGCGTCGGTCAGGTGGTATACTTTTTTTTTTTTTTTTTTTCATTTTTTTACAGGAGATCGATGGCGTCGCAGGATGAGACTGTAATAAAAGTAATGAAAACTGTGTTTTTTTTTTTAATTAAATTAAAAAACTTTTTTATGAACATTCACCCGTCCGGGTACATAAACAATTTAACTATTTACATACAGGGACCCTGTCCGGGTTATTTATAATTCTTTGGCAGGGGTGTTCCAGGTACCACCTGGTACTCTTCTGATGCTTGCCAAACATCCGAGGCACCAAGGACCACCAGGACCTGATGACGTCGTGTGGCCTGTACAGTCAAGTCGTGACCCGCTATCTGGGTCTGTGTGGCCACCTCTTTCATCTCCCTCCGGGTCTGGAACCCTATGTCCCAGACTGAACGAACCCCAGGGGGCCTAACAGGCGCCGGGTACGGGCCAGCTATATTATCATGTCCATAGCTGGGGCTGCTGAGGAGACCACTGAGGGAGGCTGGGGAGATTTACGGCGTGGGGTGGGCACTTTTGCAGAGGCCTGGATGTGGGAGGCTGAAGGCTCCGAGGGTCTCACAGGTTCCTGACACTCTGGGGAGTAGGGGTCGCACCTGGTAACATTTAGGGCGTACCATCCATTGTAACCCCAGTGTCGGGTGTAAGTCACCAAGTCTCCTGGCAACAGGTCCCTCCCGGGTGTCCTTCTGGGAGGTGAGCCTCCACGTCCGCCGGTTCACAAAAACTTCTAAATAAAGTCCAGGCTCCTGGATGAAGCCCCAACCACCTTTCAATTTATAGCTCCGTACTGCACCCTTACGCTGCGGCTCCCTCAGAGTTCCTTTATCCTTTCTCATCCGGTCCTTATCTGCCCGGTCCTTCTCCAGCTGACGTTGGCGAAGTTTTTGGGATTCTCGCTGCTCCCTTTGTCGCTCTGCTTCCCGCTCCCAACGTCTCCACTCTTCCTCCTGACGCCGGTTGTAATTCTCCTCCACCAGCTGCTCCATGTCTCCACCATCAAATGCCAGCTTACAGTGTCTGGTTTGCGGCAGCTCTCCTGGGCCCCCCAGTCCTGGCGGCGCTCACCTGCGGAGGAAGCAGCCGGCTCTGGAACAGATGACAGTCGGGGCTCCGGTACAGGCAGGTAGTGCTCTGGTGCCTGCGCGGCCTCCTCCATGAGGACGGGTGTCGCTTCTTCTGTCTCAGCGATGGGGCAGACAGCGGGATCTGGGGTGCTGCCGGTGCAGCGTTTTTTGCACGAACGGGTGCCTCCACTGCGACAACGTCAACCGGATCACATTGCAAGGGCTCCTCTACTAGAACGGGTGCCTCACCTTCCGGTACAGACACTTCAGGTAAGAGGGATTGGCGCCGCTCCAAGTTTATTTTTAGGGCACGCCAGCTGGCTTCCATCCTGGCGACCTCCTCCCGATGCCGGGCCAGGCCTCTTAGGGTATCCTCCGCTTCTTGCAGCGTAGGAGGGTTTCCAGGCCGGGTGCCCAACGGTGGTTCCGTGGCGATCGGGTCGCTTCCGTGGGGGGAGAGCTCTGACTGCTCCATCCCTTCACACTTCTGCTCGTGTCCATTAGCCATCTCTGCCAAGTCACATGTGTCATTAGCATCTGGAGAGGGCCCCTCTTTTGTGTTAGTTTCCGCCCACTGAGGAGGATGAGGAGGCGGAACTGAAGAGCTGTGGGGCACGATCTTACATTGCAGTACCATTTAGAGCCATCGTTTTCGCGTCACTGAGTGAGTGTACACCCGTGAAGAGCACGCCCTTCTTCTTCACCAGTGCCTCGTCGTGACGCAGATATGGCGGAAAATGGCAAATACATTCTCTGATGATTTTAGCAATTCTCAAGCACAAAACCAGTTCAATTCAGGCACACAGGACTCGCTTATAGCGAGCTACAGAATCCTGTTCGTGACGCCCAAGTTGAGTCGCACAGAGCCAGAGGTTTTTGGGGTACTCGGCACCGAGCCCGTCGACTTCTATGGGGTATGTCACGGCTTTACCCGGCAATTGAATCAGAGTCTATTTTACTATGTAGAAGTGTATAAACTATAAATATATGTATATATATATGTCACAATGACATGTATATATATATATATATATATATATATATATATGTATTCTATGTGTGTATATTTTGTGTTTACAAGAAAGAAAGGGTTTTTTTTGTTGCGATATTTTTTCCCATAGACTTACATGGGACTTCCGGTATCGAAATCGGATATCGACGATATTTAGTGCTATCGGCGATACAATTTCGATACGATATTTTTAGATATCGAGCATTATCGCTCAACACTAGTGTTCACTTTTTGAAATTAATGCATAAAAGTACATTTCATACTTATCAATTAATGCTTTTTAAGGAACTTTATCTGTACCTGTAAGATAATGCAGTCAATGGATGTACGAATCATAAAATCCTCATCATCATCATCACGAGTTTTATTTATGACAGACATTATAAAATACACATACTGATGCCAACTGTAACTTCACACACCATATATGAAATGGCCAGCATCTAAACCTGGTAATAATGTGCAATAATAAATTATTACATCTAGAAAGTGCATCATGCATACTGACAATAGGTAGTTATACCTGCAAGTGCTGTTGAAACAAGCACAACAGATATAAATTAATAATGGTATATAGGTATCACAGTGCATAGTTACTCATGGACAATGTCGATGTAATACTGTACCTCAATAAAGTCAGCGTCAACCATTATGCTTGTTAGTCTTGTAGATTGTTAAAGAGGGAACGTGCTTTTTTTGTTGGTCATAGGTCGAGTATTAGACAGTAAATGATTACTGCTGTCGTATTTTTGGTGGCACAATTACGCTGCGTAACGTCACATTTTATAGAGAGTCATCTAATAGACACACGCTACCCTACCCTACGCGTGACAGTAGGAAGGTAGTGTTGACGGATAAAGACTTGCGCAACCAGACATGCTTTTACCCTCTTCAACACTGTACAAGCAAAAAATGCATGATTGCAGCCGCAGACTTTATTGACGTACAGTATAACATCGCCATTACCCATCAGAGGCTGTCCACTGTCTGATACAGACATAGAATATACTTTTGCTATCCGTAGCCTTTGTTTCACCTACACTTGCAGGCACACACTCAAATTGTGACAATGCATAATGTTTTTTTAAATGGTTATTTTTTATCGTACATTATTGCGTCATCACATTGATGAGTCCATGGTGGAGATGTCATACATGCTGTACAAAGTAACGATTTTATTAACTTAAATAATTGAAATGTCTGTGACTGTCACATAAAAATTGCAATGATGATGATGAGTGACTATTACAAAATCCATTGTCTTTACTATGTTATGGTTTAACATAGCGTTCCTTAAGCATTATTCATAAATACAAAAATGGACTTTTATTCTTAAATTTACAACACTATATTTTGTAACCAATTTTTTGGGTGGTGTGTTGTTCCATTTCTTGTTGGCATGTGCATATATGCGTTTATATTTGCAGTGTCTTTATTTTTATTCTTGAAGTTAGGAAACATGTGTATCTTCGTACCGTGTTAGCCAGTAGATAGAAAAATATTTAGACTTGAGAGTCCGCAGTGGTTGATACCTTTTAATGGATAACTGAAAAGATGGTAACAAATTGCAAGCTTTCGAGGCTACTCACGTCTCTTCATCAGGCAAAGACTAAAACAAAAAATGAAGCATCACATATTTCTATACACAACAGGACACAGGAATAGTGCAATAGGTAAGACAAGTGACGTGTAGCAGAACTGTCATTATGACAGAGGGATGAACATAAATATTGGAACAGTTCATAGATAAGGATAGAAAGTTTTATTGCCCTCTGATTGGGGTCTGGTTTTGTGTTTTCATGCCCCTGGAAGGGCAGAGACGCAGATTCCTTAATTGATATAGAATGACATAAATCCGTGTGATCTATTCATTCCAGCACTAAGAGTGTCAAAGGTCATGATGAGCTTATATTCCGAAACCTTTGTATCTTTCTCAGATTTGAAGTTATATTTTAATACCAGTAATTTCATATCCATCATGCTATGACCGGGCATACAAAAGTGTTTTGCCACAGGTAAATCCATTATTTTTTCTCTTATTGTGTGGCGATGATAATTCATCCTTGTTCTCAGTTTTTGGCCGGTCTCCCCCACATACAGACCCCCATTTGGACATTTAGTACATATAATTAGGTACACCACATTACATGTGATGCAGCTGAAAGTAGCTGGGATATTGTAGTCGTGATGGGAGTTGAGGATCTTTATCTTGTCCGTGGTCATTATAGATGCACAGGTTTTACATTTCTTCTTGTTGCAAGGAAAGGTTCCTGCAGCTGTTGGGGAGGACAGGGAGCTTCTGACAATGATGCTTCTTAGATTTGTGGGCTGCCTAAAACACAGTAGTGGGGGGTCTGGAAATATGGATTGTAATATCGGGCATCTTTTTGTAGTAAAGGTTGTAGTTTCCGTGTAGCTCCCCTTAGCACCTCCAGATTTGGATTGTAGGTCACCACTAGAGGCACCCGGTTATTTTCTTCTTTACCTTTGTAATGTAGCAGGTGATTCCTTGATATTCAGTTGGCTCTTGAAATTTGGTTTTCAATTGTTCTTGGATGGTATCCCTGGTTCAAAAAAGTCTTTCTGAGGCGACCCCCCACTACTGTGTTTTAGGCAGCCCCCAAATCTAAGAAGTGTTTTACTGTGGCAAAACACTTTTGTATGCCCGGTCATAGCATGATGGATATGGAATTACTGGTATTAAAATATAACTTCAAATCTGAGAAAGATAAAAGGTTTCGGAATATAAGCTCATCATGACCTTTGACACTCTTAGTGCTGGAATGAATAGATCACACGGATTCATGTCATTCTATATCAATTAAGGAATCTGCGTCTCTGACCTTCTAGGGGCATCAAAACAGAACACCAGACCCCAATCAGAGGGCAATAAATCTTTATCTCCTTATCTAGGAACTGTTCCAATATTTATGATCATCCCTCTGCCATAATGACAGTTCTGCTTCACGTCACTTGTCTTACCTATTGCACTATTCCTGTGTCCTGTTGTGTGTAGAAATATGTGATTATTAGTGTTGAGCGATACGATACTGCAAATATCGGGTATCGGCCGATATTAGCTGTATCGGGCTTTCGATTCCGAGTACCGATATTTTCGTCATATCGGATACCGGAATCGGGATTGTCACTGTCACTGTCAGTGTCCGTCGGTCGGGTCTGTCACTGTCAGTGTCCGTCGGTCGGGTCTGTCAGGAGTCAGCGGCACTTACCTGGCAGAAGATCTCCGGCGGTCACGGCCTGGACTGCTTCATGGCCGCCATCATCTTTCCCCGGCGGTCACATGCAGTTTCTCGCGATAACTGCAGTGACTGCTGGGTAATCCCGGCCGTAAAGCAGTCAGTCCGATGACGTCACCGCCGGGGAAGCAGGTAATCAGCTGTGCTGCGTCGCGATGACAGGCTCTGCCTGTCATTGCGATGTAGCAGAGCTGGATCGTCGTGGGACAGTCGTTACTATGGACTGCGTCGGACAGGTGGTATACTGTTGTTTTTTTTTTTTTTCTTTTTTTACAGGAGATCGATGGCGTCGCAGGAATGAGAGTACAATAAAAGAAATGAAAACTGTGTTGTCTCTTTTATTTCATTAAAATACTTTTTTCTTGCTTTGTCTTTTTTTTTATGCATTTAATAACTTTGGGATTAATAATGGATCGGTGTCTTATTGACACCTCTCCATTATTAACCGGGTTTACTGTCACCGTGCAATCAACGGTGACATTAACCCCTTATTACCCCACTTGCCACCGCTACAGGGCAGTGGGAAGAGCCGGGTAAAGTGCCACAATTGGCACATCTTTTGATGCGCCAAATGTGGGGCTGCTGTAGCCTGGTATTATCAGGCTGTTGAGGGCCAAAATCCATGTACATGCTGTACAAAGTAACGATTTTATTAACTTAAATAATTGAAATGTCTGTGACTGTCACATATAAATTGCAATGATGATGATGAGTGACTATTACAAAATCCATTGTCTTCACTATGTTATGGTTTAACATAGCGTTCCTTAAGCATTATTCATAAATACAAAAATGGACTTTTATTCTTAAATTTACAACACTATATTTTGTAACCAATTTTTTGGGTGGTGTGTTGTTCCATTTCTTGTTGGCATGTGCATATATGCGTTTATATTTGCAGTGTCTTTATTTTTATTCTTGAAGTTAGGAAACATGTGTATCTTCGTACCGTGTTAGCCAGTAGATAGAAAAATATTTAGACTTGAGAGTCCGCAGTGGTTGATACCTTTTAATGGATAACTGAAAAGATGGTAACAAATTGCAAGCTTTCGAGGCTACTCACGTCTCTTCATCAGGCAAAGACTAAAACAAAAAATGAAGCATCACATATTTCTATACACAACAGGACACAGGAATAGTGCAATAGGTAAGACAAGTGACGTGTAGCAGAACTGTCATTATGACAGAGGGATGCACATAAATATTGGAACAGTTCATAGATAAGGATAGAAAGTTTTATTGCCCTCTGATTGGGGTCTGGTTTTGTGTTTTCATGCCCCTGGAAGGGCAGAGACGCAGATTCCTTAATTGATATAGAATGACATAAATCCGTGTGATCTATTCATTCCAGCACTAAGAGTGTCAAAGGTCATGATGAGCTTATATTCCGAAACCTTTGTATCTTTCTCAGATTTGAAGTTATATTTTAATACCAGTAATTTCATATCCATCATGCTATGACCGGGCATACAAAAGTGTTTTGCCACAGGTAAATCCATTATTTTTTCTCTTATTGTGTGGCGATGATAATTCATCCTTGTTCTCAGTTTTTGGCCGGTCTCCCCCACATACAGACCCCCATTTGGACATTTAGTACATATAATTAGGTACACCACATTACATGTGATGCAGCTGAAAGTAGCTGGGATATTGTAGTCGTGATGGGAGTTGAGGATCTTTATCTTGTCCGTGGTCATTATAGATGCACAGGTTTTACATTTCTTCTTGTTGCAAGGAAAGGTTCCTGCAGCTGTTGGGGAGGACAGGGAGCTTCTGACAATGATGCTTCTTAGATTTGTGGGCTGCCTAAAACACAGTAGTGGGGGGTCTGGAAATATGGATTGTAATATCGGGCATCTTTTTGTAGTAAAGGTTGTAGTTTCCGTGTAGCTCCCCTTAGCACCTCCAGATTTGGATTGTAGGTCACCACTAGAGGCACCCGGTTATTTTCTTCTTTACCTTTGTAATGTAGCAGGTGATTCCTTGATATTCAGTTGGCTCTTGAAATTTGGTTTTCAATTGTTCTTGGATGGTATCCCTGGTTCAAAAAAGTCTTTCTGAGGCGACCCCCCACTACTGTGTTTTAGGCAGCCCCCAAATCTAAGAAGTGTTTTACTGTGGCAAAACACTTTTGTATGCCCGGTCATAGCATGATGGATATGGAATTACTGGTATTAAAATATAACTTCAAATCTGAGAAAGATAAAAAGGTTTCGGAATATAAGCTCATCATGACCTTTGACACTCTTAGTGCTGGAATGAATAGATCACACGGATTCATGTCATTCTATATCAATTAAGGAATCTGCGTCTCTGACCTTCTAGGGGCATCAAAACAGAACACCAGACCCCAATCAGAGGGCAATAAATCTTTATCTCCTTATCTAGGAACTGTTCCAATATTTATGATCATCCCTCTGCCATAATGACAGTTCTGCTTCACGTCACTTGTCTTACCTATTGCACTATTCCTGTGTCCTGTTGTGTGTAGAAATATGTGATTATTAGTGTTTGAGCGATACGATACTGCAAATATCGGGTATCGGCCGATATTAGCTGTATCGGGCTTTCGATTCCGAGTACCGATATTTTCGTCATATCGGATTACCGGAATCGGGATTGTCACTGTCACTGTCAGTGTCCGTCGGTCGGGTCTGTCACTGTCAGTGTCCGTCGGTCGGGTCTGTCAGGAGTCAGCGGCACTTACCTGGCAGAAGATCTCCGGCGGTCACGGCCTGGACTGCTTCATGGCCGCCATCATCTTTCCCCGGCGGTCACATGCAGTTTCTCGCGGATAACTGCAGTGACTGCTGGGTAATCCCGGCCGTAAAGCAGTCAGTCCGATGACGTCACCGCCGGGGAAGCAGGTAATCAGCTGTGCTGCGTCGCGATGACAGGCTCTGCCTGTCATTGCGATGTAGCAGAGCTGGATCGTCGTGGGACAGTCGTTACTATGGACTGCGTCGGACAGGTGGTATACTGTTGTTTTTTTTTTTTTTTCTTTTTTTACAGGAGATCGATGGCGTCGCAGGAATGAGAGTACAATAAAAGAAATGAAAACTGTGTTGTCTCTTTTATTTCATTAAAATACTTTTTTCTTGCTTTGTCTTTTTTTTATGCATTTAATAACTTTGGGATTAATAATGGATCGGTGTCTTATTGACACCTCTCCATTATTAACCGGGTTTACTGTCACCGTGCAATCAACGGTGACATTAACCCCTTATTACCCCACTTGCCACCGCTACAGGGCAGTGGGAAGAGCCGGGTAAAGTGCCACAATTGGCACATCTTTTGATGCGCCAAATGTGGGGCTGCTGTAGCCTGGTATTATCAGGCTGTTGAGGGCCAAAATCCATGGGCCTTGACAGTCTTTTAATACCAGGCCGCAGCAGTCTGCATTTTTACTTGGCTGGTTAACAAAATAGGGGGACCCCTACGCCGTTTTTTTTTCGAGGGTATCCCCTATTTTTGTTAACCAGCCAAGCTAAGCAGACTGCTGTGGCCTGGTATTATCAGGCTTGCAAGGTCCATGGATATTGGATCATTACCAGCCTGAAAAACCAGGCCTCAGCGGTCTGCTTCATCTGGCTGGTTAACAAAAATAGGGGGGACCCCACGCCAATTTTTTTCGAGGGGATCCCCTATTTTTGTTAATCAGCCAAGATATGCAGACTGCTGTGGCCTGGTATTATCAGGCTGGCAAGGTCCATGGATCTTGGCTCCTTAACAGCCTGAAAATCCAGGCCTCAGCGGTCTGCTTCATCTGGCTGGTTAACAAAAATAGGGGGGACCCGACGCCATTTTTTTATTCGAAGGGAACCCCTATTTTTGTTAATCAGTTCCCTCTGACGTCACTGATTGTGTCCCTGGCTGACCTGAAGTGAAAGTGGAAAGCAATCAATTAAGCTTTCCACTTCCTCTCCTGTCAGCCAGGAGAGGAACTCATTCATTTGGGGGTTTACTGTGAGGCTGCAGCATTAGCTGCGGTCCCTGCAGTAAACATTAACCCTTTCTGAAGGATTACACCGTGGGACCTGACTGTGCATGGGATAGGTAAGAATAATTTTGCTTTTTTATTTTATTTTTATTACAGGAAATGGTTTTTGCAGTCAAATAAAAGATGGTCAAAAACATGTGTCTTTATTTCATTAAAATGATTTTTAATTAAAGTGTGTGTGTTTTATTTTTATTTCATGCAATAGGATTAATAATTGATAGTTGTCTAATTGACAGCTCTCAATTATTAACCTGGCTTAAGGTCACCTTTCAATTGCAATGTGGCTTTAACCCCATATTAACCCATTCGCCACCGCTACAGGGCAATGGGAATAGACGGGCAAAGTGCCAGAAAGGGCGAATCTAATTATAGATTTGTCTTTTCTGGGGTGTCTGGGGGCAGATGTTAGTAGCCAGGGGGGGCCAAAAATAATGGTCCCTCTCTGGGCTATTATTATCTGCCCCCATTCGCTGGCTTTGTCTGTCTGGTTGCGAAAATAGGGGCGGAGCCCACGCATTTTTTTTAAACAATTTTACACCTCATATATATATATATATACATGTCATTGAATTTGTGACACATATATATATATTTATATTTATAGTTCATACACTTCTACATAGTATAATAGCCGCTAATTCAATTGCAGGCTTTTGTGAAAATGCAGAACCCCACATGAATGACACTTGGTGTACATAGGGTTAACCATGTCTTTTCATGTCCTTTGCTATCTGATTTGCACAAACAATTACATCAGTCTATGTGTGCAAAATTTCACACCTGTAGGGGTTAATTAAAGGTGTAAATTCGTAGCAAAAAGTCTGTTTTTTTACAACGAATTTACACCTTTAATTAACCCCTACAGGTGTGAAATTTTGCACACATAGACTGATGTAATTGTTTGTGCAAATCAGATAGCAAAGGACATGAAAAGACATGGTTAACCCTATGTACACCAAGTGTCATTTCATGTCGGGTGCTTCTGTCTTTTCACAGAAGCCGGCTTTACCCGGCAATTGAATCAGAGGATATTTTACTATGTAGAAGTGTAAAACTATACATATATGTATATATATGTCACAAATGATATGTATATATATATATATATATAATATATATATATATATAAAGTATTCTATGTGTGTATATTTAGTGTTTACAAGGAAATAAAGGTTTTTTTTATTTGCGATATTTTGTTCCCATAGACTTACATTGGACTTCGGTATCGGAATCGGATATCGACGATATTTAGTGATATCGGCGATACCATTCCGATCCGATATTTTTAGAGTATCGAGCAGTATCGCTCACACTAGTGATTATTCATTTTTTGTTTTAGTCTTAGCCTGATGAAGAGACCTGAGTAGTCTCGAAAGCTTGGAATTTGTTACCATCTTTCAGTTAGCCATTAAACGGTATCAACCACTGAGGACTCTCAAGTATAAATATTTTCTATTCTTGGAATTGAAATTCATCATTTTATTTCCTAGTAAAACTTCATTTATTCTTGGGTTTGAAGTACATACATTTGCAATGGCCACGTAACAAGGCAATAACTCATTATTTTATGCCTACACCCTCCTTGACCCTGGGCTTCAACACCGCCAGTTGCTGCTCAGAAGTGTTAGATGCACAGATGAAAAATCGCTGATGTGTTTGTGGGTTCAGTAACGCCTTGCTGTTCCCCTGCTGTGTGTTGCAAAAATTACTGCTGCTAACTACAACTTCAACTTCAAACATCTCATACTAGGCCTCTGCCTACACCCTCCTTGACCCTGGGTTCAACACCGCCAGTTGCTGCTCAGAAGTGTTAGATGCACAGATGAAAACAATCGCTGATGTGTTTGTGGGGTTCAGTAACGCCTGCTGTTCCCCTGCTGTGTGTTCTGGCAAAAATTACTGCTGCTAACTACAACTTCAACTTCAAACATCTCATACTAGGCCTCTGCTACACCCTCTTCACCCTGGGCTTCAACACCGCCAGTTGTGCTCAGAAGTGTTAGATGCACAGATGAAAACAATCGCTGATGTGTTTGTGGGGTTCAGTAACGCTGCTGTTCCCCTGCTGTGTGTCTGGCAAAAATTACTGCTGCTAACTACAACTTCAACTTCAAAATCTCTACAATAGGACTCTGCCTACAACCCTCCTTGAACCTGGGCTTCAACACCGCCAGTTGCTTCAAAGTGTTAAATGCCAGATTGAAAACAATCGCTGATGTGTTTGTGGGGTTCAGTAACGCCTGCTGTTCCCCTGCTGTGTGTCTGGCAAAAAATTACTGCTAGCTACCTACACATGGTGAAAAAAATGACATGTCAAAGTGTTAGTGCTACACATAGATATGAGGCTACACCCTGATTTCTAAGCTATAAACATTTGAATGTCAGCTTTAAAACCATAAAATGATTAGACTTTGTCAGAAATCTGTAACAAATAATTGTGACTATTATTTCAGATATGCACAGTCGAAAACAAATGCAGCTAACACAAAAGCCTACTTATGCTATAGGATCTGATGGTCAACCTTGTCACTCCATAGCTTAGACAAATCCAACTCACATCATGACTCAAATGCTGCAATGTTGGAAGTGCATAATGTGGGTTGAACTTTGACAACAGCTGCAGTGCGAAGGTTAGACTTCAGTGTTCTTGGGCTTTTAAATAAAAGCATACAAGTAAATATAATATCCAATGTTGATTAAGGGAGGTGATGTACACCTGTAATATTGTGCAAACAATGCATGTAGGAATAGTCTTCTTCAACATTACTTATATTTGTGTCATTTAAAAAATACATATTTAATTAGAAAGTTAACAGCCCATATCTTAAAGGTCCTTCATGTAAACATGATAATCGCTAACAAAAATCATGCATTACCTTGTTAAAGTCAATAGTGCATAGTCACATAGCAAAATATATACCTGTAAGTGGTGCTGAAAGAACGACACTGATAGAATAGGTGAATGATATCTATTTATCAGACTGAATAGCGACACCTGTACAATGTCGATATAATACTGTACCTTAACAAAACAGCTGGGTCACACCTCACACTCGTTTTTCTTGTAGCTTGTTATGTAATAGGGCACATGCGTGTATGTTTCATCATTGGTGCATGTTTTTTGGGTAAAGCAGTAAAAACAAACCCCCTTTTTGTCGGTACGCTTGCGATGATGAACGGGGGCGCACCGTGAATGTTAGTCTGCGTCATAAGACGCACAGACGCTCCAAAATTCCCAAAAAGGGCACAGCGGGGAAGGCCGTTTGTGCAATTAAAAAATGACGTAACCTTTTAATGCTTTTTTAAAAAAAGGAAAAAAAATAGTAAAGCAAATTTTTGAGGTTTTAATATTAAAAACGCCCTTTTCCATTGTGGCTAGCCCCTCTCATCTATAATACCTTATCTATCCGTTTTTTATGCTTGCAAAACCCCCGTCAGGGGTAAAAGCTGTTTTCACTATGCACTAGGGAAAATTTTTTAAGTTTTTGGGGTTTTTAATTAAAAAATTGGCACATATTATCATTTTACATGATGGAAAAATTTTTTAAAAATTTTTTAAAAACCTTTTTTTTTTTTTAAATTATTCCAAATGGTTTTAAATTTTTTGAATGTCAAAGAAAATTTTTTAAAGCTGATTTTTTTTAAGTCAGCCATTCATTGTCTACAAATAAAAAAAGGTTTTTCAAAAATGTTATTTAGCCCCCATTAATGGTTCTGATATGTCTTGTATGCTTTCATTTTTAAAAAATATAGCAGGGGTTTTTTAACCCCTTTTTAATTGTGGTTTTTATTGCTTTTCAACCCCGGTTAAAATATGCGTTTATTTTTTTTTAAATTATTAATTTACATATTTTTTTTAAAGGGGAAAAACATCAAAATTATGGTACTAAAGGTTATATTTCTCTTGTTTGGGGGGATAGAATTTTTAATTGCCCCAACAAAAGGAAAAAAATTTTTAATCGTATTTTAAAAAAACCCTTGACCCTGGGCTCCACCCCCGCCAGTTTTTGTGGGAAAAGGGTTGCACGTCAACCTTGCTCCTTTTTTAAATGGGGTTCAGAAAAGAAAACTGTTCCCCCCTGTGTAAAAGGGAAAAAAGTTTGCTGCCCCCCAACCCCCGTTGTTTTCTTTTCCCTGGGCCCCAAAAACCCCCCAGTTGTTGCCTAAAATTTCTTTTTGCACAGCCCCCCCAAACTTGTCCTGTGTTACGGGGGTTCAGAAAAGTCAGCGGGGTTCCCCTTTTGTTTTGAAGGGCCCCAAAAATTGGGGTGCCTCCCCCCCGTTGTCTTTCACCCCGGGCTCAACCCCGCCAGTTTTTTCCCAAAATGCATTTTGCCCCCGTCAACCCCTTGCTCCTGTTTTTCTGGGGTTCAGTAACGTCAGGTTCCCCTGCTGTGTGTTCGGCAAACAGTCCGCTGCCCCCCCCCGGGTTTCCTTTTCCCCCCCGGGCTCCAAAACCGAAGTTTTTCCCCCGGGAATGCTTTGCACGGGGAAACAGGGGTCCGTGTTATGGGGTTCAGTAACGTCAGCTGTTCCCTGCTGGTGTACGGCAAACACCCCCGCTCCCTTTTCCCCCCTGTTGTCTTCTCTCCCTGGGTACAACACCGCCAGTTGTTGTCGAAGGGCTGTTAGCCCCAGTCAAAAATTGGGGTCTGTGTAGGGGGGTTAGTAATGTCGTGCCCCCCCGCTGTGTGAACGGACAAAAAAGCCCCGCTGCCCCACCCATTGTTTTCTATCCAGGGGGTCCAAAACCGCAGTTTTTTTCCCGGAAGTGCTGTTAGCACGTCAAACTTGCCCTGTTTTTACGGGGGGTTTAAAAAATTTTTCAGCTTTTCCCCTGCTGGGGGGAAAAAGGAAAAAAAACCTGTTTTCCCCCCCCTGTTGTTTCATTCCTGGGCTCCAAAAAACCCCCAGGTTTGCCTGGAAGTGCGGGGTTGCCCAGTAAAAACTTTTTTCCGTTGTTACGGGGTTCAGTAATGTAAAACTGCCCCCCGCTGTTTTTGAAGGCAAAAAGCCCCCGTGCCTAAAACCCGTTGTTTTTTTATCCGGGGGTCCAACACCGCCATTTGGGGTTCCGGGGGAATGCTTTTTTGAAAAAGGGCAAAACTTGTCCTGGTTAGGGGTTCAGTAAGTCAGCTTTTTCCCTGCGGTGGGGAAAAAAAGTCTGCTGCCCCCCCCTGTTGTCTTTATCCCTGGGTAACCCCCCAGTTGTTCCCGGAGTGCTGTTACGTAAAAACTTGCTCCTGTTTTTGGGGGTTTCAGTAATGTCATTTTTCCCGGGCCCTTTGTGTGTCGGCAAAACACCCCTGTCCCTCCCCTTTTTTTCCCCCTGGGTCCAACCCGCCGGGTTTTCCCGGGGGAAGGTTTTGAATTTTAAAAACACTTGTCCTTTTTTTTGGGGGGTTTGAAATGTCGTTTCCCCCGCTGTGGGGCAAAAGTCTGTCCTCCCCCCTTTGTCTTCTATCCCGGGGCTCCCCCCGCAGTTTTTGCCTGGAAGTCGTTAGAAGTAACCTTTCCGTGTTATGGGGTTATTTTAGCTTTCCCCCTGCGTGTGAAGGAAAAAAAAGCCTGCTGCCCTACCCGGTTTCTTCTCTCCGGGGTCCAAAGCCTTTTTGCTGGAAGTGTTTTGAAGAAAATTCCCGCCAGAGGTTACAGCACCCATCTGTTTCTGTCGTGTAAAGTCACTTACCTCCAAAAAGTTGTTGTCATGTTGCGGGGGGTTAGCCGACTTATGGTGCGGGGTTTAGGGTTCCTATGTGTGCTGGGGTATGCAAATAAAGGCTTTTCCCTTGTGACAATAGACAACCTCACTGTAGTAATGTGTTTTCGGAATCGGCGGGTGGGCCCGAAATTTTAAAAATTCAGGGGGCCTTTGCTACCGTCCGGGTTCCAGTACCGTCGGGTTTTTCCTCAGTGCTTTGGGGCCTGGTCCTCCTTCGGTATCCAAGTTCCAGCAAGTCTGCTGGCCTTGGAGTGTTTTGGAGCACAGTTACCCCCCGCTTAGTAACGTTCCCCGTAACGTAGCTGGTCAGGTTGGCCCTTGGTTTTTCCTTCTGCTCCCCTTGGGTTCCAGCCAGCAGTAGTCCTCGTTACTTGCATTGGTCTTGTACCTTTGCTACCGTCCGGGGGGTTCCAGTACCCTAAAAGGTTCTCCCCAGTGCTTTGGCCCGGTGCCTCCTCTGGGGACCAATTCCCCGCAACGTTGTGGTCCCTTTGGGGTGCTTTGGAGACAGGTACCCCTGTTAGAACGGCCCCCTAACGTCACGGGGCCTCGGTTGTGCCCTTGGCTTTTTCCTTTGCTGCCCCCCGGGTTCAGACAGTCGCTGGTCCCGTTACTGTTGGCTTTGTACCCTGCACATTTACAAATTGAAGATTTTTTAAATTTTTTTTTGGGTAACATTGGATCTCAAAAATGAAGACGACGACCTGAGGGGCCCCCCCGGAAAAATGACGACAAAGGCGCGAGCATCAAGCCCCCACCCCAAAACCCATCACAAGAAGAATAAAAGATTCCCAAAAAGGGGGTGAGAAGGTTAACCCCCAAACTACATGAAAGACAAGAGATTAAAGGGAAAAATAAGCAGAAGATCAAAAACGAAGAACTGAAGTTTTTAAACCAAAAGAAAAACAAAAATTGTCTAATTATAAGAGAAGAAGACAAGCAGTGTATGGGGGGGTCCGTTCCTCCTCGTGGTGCCCCAAAAATGCCGCTGGCAGGCTAAACTGAAAAACGGAAAAAAAATGTTTTTTTTTTAAAAAATTCTTTTGTGACGCAAAACGGAAGGTTTGAAAATTCATTACTTTGACAGATTGCAAGAAAAAGGGAAACTCTGTCAAAATAAGAAATGATGAAGAAAATGAAGTAAAAAATTTTTAATAAGAATAATAGAAAAAAGGGGGAAGAAATGAGTAATTTTTAACCCAAAAAAGTTTAAAAAAGCAAAATTTTTAAAAAAGGGAAGATAAGAAGGTAAATTTGAAAAAAAAATTTTTTGAAAGATGTTTGCTGCTGAAGTTATAAAGGGAAAAAAGTGTGTAAAAAATTTAAAAAAGTGAAGGCATGGAAGTTAAAAAATTATACTTTTTCCAAAAAAAAAAAACGTTAAAAACTTGTCAATTTCTTGTCCCCCCGAACATTTTTAAAAAAAAAAAAAAAATTTTTTGCTATTTTTTTTGATTGGGTTTTAAACTTCAGTTTTAAATTTTTCCCCCCAACCTTTCCCCCCAAAAATTTTAAATTATCTTTGTTTTTTCCTTTTTGTAAAAAAAAACCAAAAGGAAAAAGGGGGGGTTTTTTTTTTAATTTTCGTTTTTTTCCCCCATAGATTTAAATTTTTTTTCCCCGGTATCGGTATGGGTACCCCCGTTTTTTTTTGGGGGTACGGCGTTTACCTTTCCCTTTTTCCCCGTATTTTGGATATCGGAAAGTATCGCTCTTTTTAAAATTTAAAAGGTAAGTTAAAATTAAAAAATGCATTTTGAAAAAAAACCTAAACATTTTTGTGTTACGTCGTGGGAGATCTCAGCCTAGTTTCATTTTTTTTGGGGCATTGTTTATAGTGTTTGCCCCACAATTTTTTTTTTGGGAAAAATCTTGAATCTAATTAATTTGCTATTTTAGAAAAAGTGTTTCCAAAGCAAAAAAAAAGTCAGGAGGGCGGTGGGAAGCGCCAAATCAGCATTCCAATAACCCCCGGGGTAAAAAGCCCCATTAACCCTCCTCACTGACCGTTTACTAAATGTAATAAAAGGGAAATTTTTTGCAAGCAAGAGCTTTTGAAAAGATTTGCACGCATTTTGACGGCGGCCCCCAAAAAAAATGAGTTATCAAGCTTTCCCTATTATACAGTCATGGCCAAAAAAAATTTTAGAATGCAAAATATTAATTTTCCTGATTGGGTTTCCCTCTGGTTTTTATGTGTGTTTTGCAGATTTTTTTTATCAAGACGAAAAATTTTTGCAAAAAATGAGTAACAAAAGCTTTTTGCAGTTTGGGGAAGAGTTTTAAGCAGCAAGTAATTTTGCAGTGTTGACCCTTCTTTTTGGGGCCTTGCAATTTTCCCTGGGATGCTTCAATCAAAATTCTGGCCAAAAAATGAAGGGTAGCAGTCCATCTTGCACAATAAAAGCTTTCTTTTTTTCCCCAAAAAATTTTTGGTTTTTGTTTGGGCCCCAGGGTTTTTGGAGTTTTCCCCCCCAAGTTCTCAAGGGGGGTTAAGATCTGGGGGGTTTTTCCGGGCCCCTGGACCCAAAAAAATTCCCATGTTTTTTTCCCCGGCCATTAGTTACACCTTTGCTTTATGGCAAGGTGCTCATCATGCCCGAAAAGGCATTGTTGATGCCAATTTCTTTGGAGGGTTGGAAAAAGTTGTCTTTGGGGGCTTCTGGTACCTTCTTTTTTTAGGGTGTGTTTTGGGGGGATATGAGAGAGGTTTTTTTTTGGCTTTTGGGAAACCCCCCAAACATGAATGGTTTCAGGGGTGCTTAAAAGTTTTGGGATGAGGGAAAAAAATGGTGGTGGCTCCCCCTTGTCTTTTTCCCCAATGAGGGTTTTTTTCCCGATGTCCCAAAAAATCGAAAAGGGGTTCATCAGAGAAAAAACTTTAC
>JARQOD010000005.1:71965668-72066720 GCA_033576555.1 Oophaga sylvatica
ATACAATACATTTTCAAACCTTAAAAGACAAAAGGGGGGCCTTTCACACTCAACAGTTTTCAGGTTCACTGTAGTCTGTGATTTTTCATTTTTGGGAATTTTACCCCTTTTATTCTTAACCACTGCTGGTTGTAGTCTGCTGAGCGTGTGTCACTGCCTCATCCTTCATATTTTTCACTAATTTGGTGCTGCTCCATCTATTTTAAAAAAATCTAATCTATTAGTGTGACGCGCTTCCATCCATATACAATACTTTGGTTGCAAAACACTATAGAAGTACAGAAAGGAGTCTTTCACAGCTAGTGAACAGTTGTGTGCAGTGTTTCACTGTAGTCTGTGAGGTTTTCATTTTTTGAGTGCAGATCACGCTCCAGTTAGTTCTCAACCACTGCTGGTGTATCTGCTGGCGTGTGTCATTTGCCTCATCCTTCACATTTTTCTCTAATTGGTGCTGTTTCCATTATATTTGAAAAAATCTAATCTTTTATGTGACGCGTTTTCCATCCGTATACAATACATTGGTTACAAACACTATAGAAGTACACAAAGGGGCCTTTCACAGCTACTGAACAGTTGTCTGCAGTGTTCACTGCAGTCTCTGAGGAGTAACCACACTTAGGCCTTATAACTTTTCTGACTTTCTTTATCAATCTACCAAGATGAAGAAGGCAGGGAGTAAGGCACGTGGTCGTGGCCGTGGAGTTTCAGCAGGGAGAGGACGTGGGGATTCTGTGGCTGCTGCCGAAACCCAGTGACACAGCATCCACCAGTTTTCCCCGTGAGCGTTCCTTTATGCACACTTTTGTGGGAGCTCGGCGTACCCCCCTGCTGCGGGAAGAACAAATTGAAGCCGTTGTTGGTTGGATGGCAGCCAATGCATCGACTTCAATTGTTTTCCACCTCCTCTCAGGACCACAGCACTGTTGAACAACCATCTGTCTCTTCACCGCCTGCCAAATTGCCCAGGCAGTCAGAGAGCTCTGTAAAGGAGCCACTGAGTCTCTGCTTCTGTTCTCAGAATCTGTTGGCTTGCAAACGGGGGCCCAGCCAAGCACATGCTGGAATTGAAGAAGGGGCAGTATGCAGTGATGCACAACAGCTGTGCTCTCTGAATCTGAAGAGGGGGGTGAGCCAGTGCCGATGGTCAGCACTGTCATGTGTGCATCGCAACGAAGATCTCGCGGTTGCACATTCTGACTTCTCACAGCTGAGTTGCTGTTTCTTTGTGTTTGGCAGTGGGGGAGTTAATTCTGTCGTGCCGGTTCTGGGACTGGGTTCATTTTCTCCCGGCTGCAATTGATTATTTGTTGATTGTTTCCTTTAAATCCCTGGTTGTCTGTTTTGGGAGTGCCAGTGAAATTCTTCATGCAGACCACAGATAGGATTAAATCTGTATAGACTTAAGTTAAAGAGCCCTTAGTTGTTTTAAGCTCAACTTGCTTAGAGTTTTATTTTCCCAGACCATTTATGTTCCTTCTGTGTTTGAGTGTGTATGCGGGGTCTGTGTTTTCTCCAGTCTGTCCTATATGTCTAATCTGTGTATTTAGCAGAGATCAGCCCATATCCCTTTGTGGTAATCAGGGTCCTTCTTAGGACTGATTACAGGGTTCAGGGACTGATAGGAGACTAGTTAGGCTGGAGACCTTTTGGGCCTCTGAACCATTATCAGTACCCCCCAAGGTGAGGGATTAGTTAGGACCCCAGTTGTAGGGTCAGGTTTTGACCCCGGTCCTCCTCTTTCCTTTTACAGCGTATCAAGTCCTCAAGATTAACCCTGAGTTCAACGGATATCGTGTCAGGTAAATCTATTCTATATTTACATGCTGATGTTGCAAACTATATGTTGTATAGAGTGTTGTTTCTGTAAGAATAGTTTACTGACATCGTACACATACATTAGACAGCGTGACATTTTCCCCTGGCCAATAAAATTATCCCTAGTTGCCATGGATCCAGTAGCCCAGCTGGCTCTGCAGTTGCAGGATTATCCATGGAGCTGACGGACATTAATCCAAAGTTTTGTCTCCCCTGGAGCAAACCAGATTTTTAACCTAAAGTAGCTCTCCCGGACAGATTCACTGGTGGGGGAGACAAATTTTTCACATTCCGGGAAGCATGTAAATTGTATTTTTGGCTTCGCCTCGATCATCAGGGAGTGAAGAGCAGAGAGTGGGAATTGTTATCTCGCTCCTACAAGGGGACCCTCAATCCTGGGCATTCTCCCCCCTTCCCTCCGGGATCCCCGGCTCTACAGTCTGTAGACGATTTTTTACTGCCCTGGGTTTGGTATATGATGACCCAGATGGGGTCTCTCTTGCTGAGACAAAATTACGTAAGATACAGCAGGGAGATCGTCCGGCGGAGGAATTTGCTTCTGAGTTCCGTAGATGGGCCACAGATACTCAGTGGAATGACCCAGCTCTTAGGAGTCATTTTTGTCATGGGCTTTCTGACAAACTAAAGGACGTTTTGGCTCAGTATGATTCCCTCCATCACTGGAGGCTGCTATGGCCCTAGCTATCCGTACTGATAGACAGCTTCGGGAGAGGGTGAGGTAACCCCCGCCCCCGGTAGTTGCTCCACCTATTACAAAAGTCCCTTAGTTGAGGTTCCCTTGTCTGTTCAGAGGAGCCTATGCATTGGGAGGGACATCATTTCTTTAGGAGGGGATTGGTGGTACGCAGCAGGACAAGAAGGTGTTTCTTCTGCGGGAAAGAGGGACATTTGTTGGGGATGTCCATCCCGTGCCTTGTTGAGCAAAAAGTTGCCGGAAAACTGTTAATCCCAGGTTGTGTGGTGGACGACAACCGGGGAGTATGTATTTCGTCCGCTAGTTCTTCTCAGTTCCTTGTACCAGTGGAGATGGTGGTTGGTACGAGAGTGGAGAGTTTTTTTCTGTTCTTCTTGATAGTGGGTCCGGGGCTAATCTGGTTGAACGCTCAGTTTGCTCAGGCTCAAGGTAGCCTCTGAGTGTATTGGCCAAACCGATCCCTATATTCTCCATTGACGCCAGGCCTCTCGGCCAAGGTAAGCTTTGTTCATGAGGTCCATAACATTGATATTCGGGTAGGGCGATACATAGGGAACAATTAATCTTGTTAAATGTGTTGGAGGGTCTACCTACTCCTATTGTGTTGGGACTTCCTTGGTTGGTTAAAAAATAACCCTGTGATTAATTGGCAGTCCAGAGAAAATAAGCCAATGGGGTGAGTTTTTGCAAAAGTAACTGCATGAACACAGTCATCAGTGCGGTCGTGCCTAGTACATTGCCTCCTTTTTTGGAGGACTTTGGGATGTGTTCTCTGAGAAGGGGTGCCCGGGAGTTGCCTCCTCATCGCGTGTTTTCCTGCTCTTTTAAATTTTAACTTCCTGAAGCTAAGTTACCTAAAGCTAGGTTATAAAAACCCTTTTCCTGGCCCCTGAGAGGCAGGCTATGAAAGACTATATTTCGGAAAGTCTGGCCAAAGGGAAATTAGCCCTACATCTTCCCCAGTGCCCGGGGTTTTTCTTTGTGAAGAAAAAAGAGGGAGGCCTACGCCCTTGTTTGGGTTTTCCCGCGAACTTAATCGGATTACTGTTCGAGATCCGTATCCTTTTCCCTCTTATTCCTGATCTCTTCAATAAAATTTGTGGCGCCAAATGGTTCTCTAAATTGGATCCCGGGGCGATAATTTGATTAGGATAAAAGAGGGGGATGAGTGGAAAACGGCGTTTAACACGCCGGAGGGGACAAATTTTGAGAACCTTTCATGCCTTTTTTTTGGGCTGACTACAGCACCAGCAGTATTCCAACATTTTTGTTAATGACATTTTTCCCTCACCTTGTGGGGCTGTTTTTTGGTCCCTTTAAATTTTGGTGACTTTTAATTTTCTCGCCAGATCTGTGTCCCCATCAGGAGCATGGGGAGACAGGTGTTGCAGATCTTGCGAGACAATAAATTAAAACGCCAAACTGGGAAAAATGGGTATTTGCTGTACAGGAACTTCAGTTTGGGTTTCTTGGGGCCAGCCTCCGGTTTCCGTATGGACCCGAAAAATTTAGAGCAGGCTTAATGGGATCAGCCGAGGATCTTAAGGCCTGCCAAAGTTTTTTTTTGGGGGTTTTCAACTACTACGAAATTTATTTTTAATTTCTCTCTGTTGTCAAACCCCCTCCACTGACATTACAAGAAAAGGGACGGATTTTTTCTAAATGGTCCCGACAAAGCTTGCCAAGCTTTTTCCTCTTTGAAAAAAAAGTTTTGCTTCGGGACCCCTTTTTCATCCAACCAGATGCATCACAGCCGTTCATTGTGGAGGTGGACGCTTTTGACGTAGGGTGGTGCAATATTGTCCCAGGGTCCGCCCCTGGTAAATGGCATCCGTGCGCTTTCTTTCTAAAAATTTTTCGTCCGCCGAAAGGAATTATGAAAATCGGGGAATAGGGAACTTTTGGCCATTAAGTTGGCTTTTTTAAGAATGGCGTTTACTTTTGGAGGGGCAGTCCACCCGGTCACCGTCATTACTGATCACAAAAACCTGCTGTATTTGGATCTGCTAAGGGGTCCGAATTCCAGAACAAGCTCGAAAGGTCGTTGTTTTTTTAAACCCGGTTTTAATTTGGGCGTCACATATCGCCCGGTCTAAGAATGTTAAGGCTGATGCCTTGTCTCCAGTTTCCCAGGGGCCGGGAAAACGGGTGACCCGATTCCTATCCTTCAGGAAAGGGGGGGGTAATTTTGGCTGTATGTTCTGAGCTTGAGGGGGAGGGATTAGAGGCTTTAGGGGGCCCCCCCTGCAGGACCTTCAGGAGACGTTTGTCCCAAATCAGTTGAGACAAAAGGTTATTGAGGGACATCATAATTCGCTTTAGGGAGGACATCCAGGGAGTTTAAAGGGTACTTTTGATCTTCTTTCTCGCCCGGGTTTTTGGGGCCTAACGTTAATAAAGATGTTATAACTTTTGTCGGTCCTGTGGGGTTTTTTGCTCGCTCAAAACCCCGCAAACCCGTCCGTCTGGGACCCTCTTACCCTTGAAAAATTCCGGACGTCCATGGACTCATTTGCTATGGAAATTCATTACGGGGTCTTCCTCCGTCTTTAGGGAAAACTGTCATTCTGGTGGGTTGTTGACAGGTTCAGTAAAAAATGGCACATTTCATTGCTTTTTCCTGCCCCCCAACTAAAACTCTGGGCAGGTGTCATTTGGGGAGATTGGGAGACTTCATGGGTTGCCTTCTGATGTGGTTCCCGATAGGGGGTCCCCAATTTTTTGTCTAAATTTTGGAGGGCCCTTTGTTTTACGTCGGGGGATGCAATTGTCATTTTCCCCCCCCCGGCTTTTCATCCGCAGACCAATGGTCAGACAGAGCGTCTGAATCAAAGCCTTGAGACTTATCTTCGGTGTTTTGTCTCAGAGAACCAGGAGGACTGTCTTCTTTCTTGCCTCTGGCAGAGTTCGCTCTTAACACAGGCGGAGCGAGTCCACTGGTAAATCCCCCGTTTTTTGGGGCATATGGTTTTCATCCCCAGTTTTGTTACTTTCAATGGGGGGGCCCTTCTGGGGTTCCTGAGAGGAGCGTTTTCTCCGCGTCACTTGCTTCAGTGTGAAGAGGTGTATTGAATAATCTGAGTGCTATGGGGAACCGTTATAAACGTATGGCTGATAGGAGGAGAGTTTCTGGTCCAGATTTGAATGTGAACGATCTGGTATGGTTGTCTACCAGGAATATAAAACTTAAAGTTCCCTCCTGGAAACTGGGTCCCAGATTCATCGGGCCGTACAGGATCAGTTCCATAATTAATCCTGTGGCATTTCGTCTGGACCTCCCTCCTACGTTTAAAATCCACAATGTGTTCCACAAGTCATTACTTAAGAGGTACGTGGCACCAG
Source organism: Oophaga sylvatica (assembly GCA_033576555.1). Classification (NCBI taxonomy): domain Eukaryota; kingdom Metazoa; phylum Chordata; class Amphibia; order Anura; family Dendrobatidae; genus Oophaga; species Oophaga sylvatica. The sequence continues at coordinate 71,971,541 of JARQOD010000005.1, forward strand.
TCATACAGTCACCTCTACCTCCTCCTCCATGGTGGTCAATGGTAACTTGGATTTTTCAAGTGTCAAAGATCATTGACTCACGTCTGAATCGCCGGTCCCTTCAGTACTTGGTGCTTTTGGAAGGGGTATGGTCCAGAGGAGAGGACGTGGGTTCCTGCGTCTGACATTAACGCAGATCGTTTGGTTCGGACCTTCCACAGAACTCACCCGGCAGACCTAGCCCTGAGGGTCCGGAGGCCCCTCGTAGAGGGGGGGGTGCTGTCATGTGTGCATCGCCACGAAGATCGTCGCGGTTGCACATTCTGACTTCTCACAGCTGAGTTGCTGTTTCTTTGTGTTTGGCAGTGAGGGAGTTAATTCTGCCCTGTGCTGGGTTTTCTGGACTGGGTTCAGTTTCTCCCGGCTGCAATTGATTATTTGTTGATTGGTTTCCTTTAAATCCCTGGTTGTCTGTTTTGGGAGTTGCCAGTTGAAATTCTTCATGCAGACCACAGATAGGATTGAATCTGTATAGACTTAAGTTAAAGAGCTCCTTAGTTGTTTTAAGCTCAACTTGCTTAGAGTTTTATATCCCAGACCATTATGTTCCTTCTGTGTTTGAGTGTGTATGCGAGTCTGTGTTTTCTCCAGTCTGTCCTATATGTCTAATCTGTGTATTTAGCAGAGATCAGCCCATATCCCTTTGGTGGTAATCAGGGTCCTTCTTAGGACTGATTACAGGGTTCAGGGACTGATAGGAGACTAGGTTAGGCTGGAGACTTGGACCTCTGAACCATTTTCATACCTCCAAGGTGAGGGATTAGTTAGGACCCCAGTTTAGGGTCAGGTTAGACCCCGGTCCTCCTCTTTCCTGTGACAGCGTATCAAGTCCTCAAGATTAACCCTGAGTTCAACGGATATCGTGTCAGGTAAATCTATTCTATATTTACAGCTGAAAGTTGCTAAACTATATGTTGTAAAGAGTGTTGTTTCTGTAAGAATAGTTTACTGACATCGTACACATATCATTAACAGCGTGACAAGCACACCACAGAACGCATCTGATGATGATGAGACTCAGGTGCCAGTTCTGTTGAGCATGGTGCTGGCCAGACCACCCAACAGCAGCAGGTGTTGGAAGAGGGTAGTGGAGATGATGAGGTCCAAGACCCAACATGGCGTAAGGAACAGGAAGGTGGTGGTAGCAGCTCTGAGGAAGAGATTGCCCCAACGGTCCAAACAGTAGGGAGAGGTAGGCATGCAGACTCGGTTGCCTCTAGCCTCCAGTTTGCACCCGTTCGTAGCAGTTCTCTTCCAACAGCCAAAACGGGCGCTCCCAGGACTTGCACTGCGTGGTCCTTTTTTGACACACTTGCAGATGATATTTGCTATGTCAAAAGCAAGCTGTGTAATCAAAAAGTAAAAAGAGGTAAAAGTGTCAGTAACCTTAATACCACAAATATGTGGAAACATGTGCGGTCAAAGCACATGGTTGAGTTACAAAGACAACTGGAGATGTAGGCCAACCTACAGCAGCACCTACATCTTCAGCTCGTGTTGGAGCCTCTTCCTCCAGCTCACACACAGCTGGATTTGGCTTCCTCACAGGATCGCCATGGAAGAACCTCTGTCACTGTTGTCCAGAGACCCAGTGTTATTCCCCCACAGCTGCAAGTTCCCTGTCATCCTCACACTCCCAGGCCACAAAACAGCCATCGGTAGCACAGGCATGGGATAAAAGACGGCCATACTCGGCAAACCATCCACGAGCACAGGCTCTGAATGCTGGCATTGCAAAACTCCTGTCCCTTGAAATGCTGTCATTCAGGCTGGTGGAGACTGACAGTTTCCGTAACTTAATGGCATTGGCAGTCCCACAATACAATGTGCCCAGACGATTTTATTTCAGCAGGCAAGCCGTCCCTGGTCTGCAAAAGCATGTTGAGGAAAAATTAAACATGCGCTACTAAACGCCGTCAGTAGCAAGGTCCACCTGACCACCGATGCGTGGACCAGTACCCATGGCCAGGGACGATACCTTTCCTCACTGCCCATTGGGTCAATGTTGTGGAGTCGGGTACAGATCTTGCGAGTGGCGCTGTACGTGTTCTGCCAACTCCAAGGATTGCAGGAATCAAGTCTGTCCACATTGACTCCTCCTCCTACTCCAGTTCCTCAGAATCATCGCTGCAGGAGCCGTCACGGTCTACCTCCACATGGACCCGTGAACGTTACCTGTTGGGGACCGATATGAGCACAGCCGTGGCCAAACGTCAACAGGCCGTCCTCAAATTAATTTCCATGGGGAATCGAAGCCAAAACAGCGCAGGAGCTCTGGAATGCCATCAAGCAGGAGAGCGACGTGTGGTTTTTGCCAGCGAATCTCCAGCCAGGCTTGGTAGTGTGTGACAATGGCCGAAATCTGGTGGCAGCTCTGGGCCTTGGCAACCTCACTCACATACCATGTCTGGCACATGTGCTCAACTTGGTCGTGCAGAGTTTTTTGAGGGACTATCCGGATCTTGATGCACTGCTGCACAAGGTCCGCCTAGAGTGCGCTCACTTGCGACGTTCCAGCATGGCCAGATCGCGCATTGCAGCTCTGCAACACAGATTTGCCTTCCTAAAACATCGCATCATATGTGACGTACCCACCAGGTGGAATTCCACGTTACATATGTTAGAGCGGTTGTGTGAGCAGCAGCCAGCAGTAATGGAGTATCAGCTGCATCAGGCGCAATCAACTCGCAATTTTGCGCCGTTTCACACTTTACCACTACTGAGTGGGCCTCTATGAAGGACATCTGCCACGTTTTGCGTGCGTTTGATGAGTCAACGGGGGATGGCGAGTGCAGATGATGCACTAGTCAGCCTGACTGTGCCCCTTATCTGCCTGCTTCAAAAAACACTGCAAGCACTAAGGGATGAGGTTTTGGAAGAGGTGGAGGATGAGGAGTCACAAATTCCATCCCCTTCTGGACAGTCAGCGCAACGTGGTTCCTCACAAAGGGCTGGGCAGGGCTCACTTTGTGAGGAGGATGAGGAGGAGTCAATGCAGGAGGAAGACATCGCTCCAGAGGGAGGTACACAACGCTCTAGTCAGTATGTAGAGTGAGGGTGGGGTGATGCAGAGCAGGCAGAGATGACGCCTCTTGCAGGGGACAGCGTTTCTTGGCAGTTGGGAGTCTGCAGCACATGGTTGATTTCATGCTGCAGTGCCTGAGAAACGACCGCCGCATCGCCCACATTCTCACCACGTCTGATTATTGGGTGTACACCCTCCTAGACCCTCGCTGCCGGGACAACTTACAAAGCCTCATCACACCGTTGAACCGGGAGCGTAAAATGCGGGAGTACCAAGACACACTGGTGCAATCCATAATGTTCTCCATTCCAGCCGAGAGCACTGCTGCTGCTACTGCTTTACAAAGCAGCTCTGTGCGTCGAGGCAGTGGAGACAGCTCTGCAACAAGAGGGAGCACAAGCAGCGCCTCTGCACAGGGCAAGACCAGTATGTTCCAAATGTGGCGAAGTTTTGTGGCAGCGCCACAAATGTCTACACCATCCGAGACGGCTCCAGTCAGCAGGAGGCAACGTTTCCGTAAGATGGTGACAGACTACATGTCTTTCCCTCTCAGTGTACTCCCAGATGGCTCTTCCCATTCAAGTTTTGGGTCTCTAAGCTGGATACATGGCCAGAGCTTAGCCAGTATGCATTGGAGGTGCTGGCTTGCTCTGCTGCCAGTGTATTATCGGAGCGCGTCTTTAGTGCTGCAGGTGGTGTACTAACAGACCGTCGCATGCGACTATCCTCCGATAATGTAGACCGGCTTACTTTTCTGAAAATGAACAACGCATGGATCTCGCCAGAATTTGTCTGTCCGTTTCAGATTAAATAACTGGTTCGCAACGTTATCCATGTCTCCTGTTATTTTCATCTTTCTACCACCTGAACTCTCTCCCTGGGCTACAACACTGCAGTTGCTGCTCAGAAGTGTCGTGTCCACAGACCAATACACAAGCTATAGTGTTAGTGGGGTTCAGTAACGCCAGCTGTTCCCCTGCTGTGTGTCCGGCAAGAAGTCTCCTGTTCCCTACACATGCACAGAAAAACCCATGTGGAACATGCTCCAAATAGGGAAGAGCCGTCACCCTGATTGTTATGCTTAAAACAGGAAATTGTGAAGTTTTCCAGGCCTAGAATGATAAATTTTTATAACAAATATGGACAATAAATAATTTGTCATCACAGCGCATACCTGCACATGTCTATTAGAAATGGTAACAAAAACTAAAACATAGTGTCACTAGTGTTGAGCGATACGATTTCTGCAAATATCGGCTATCGGCCGATATTAGCTCTATCGGCCTTTCGATAATTAGTTTCGATATTTTGTCTTATCGAATACCGGAATCGGATTTGTCCTGTCACTGTGAGTGTCCGTCGGTCGGGTCTGTCAGGAGTCAGCGGCACTTACCTGGCAGAAGATCTCCGGCGGTCACGTCCTGGACTGCTTGATGGCCGCCATTATCTTCTCCCTGGCGGTCACATGCAGTTTTTCGCGATTAACTGCAGTGACTGCTGGGTAATCCCGGGCTGTAAAGCAGTCAGTCCGATGACGTCACCGCCGGGGAAGCAGGTAATCAGCTGTGCTGCGCCGGGATGACAGGCTCTGCCTGTCATTCTGATGTAGCAGAGCTGGATCGTCGTGGGACACTCGTTACTATGGACTGCGTCGGTCAGGTGGTATACTTTTTTTTTTTTTTTTTTCATTTTTTTACAGGAGATCGATGGCGTCGCAGGATGAGACTGTAATAAAAGTAATGAAAACTGTGTTTTTTTTTTTTAATTAAATTAAAAAACTTTTTTATGAACATTCACCCGTCCGGGTACATAAACAATTTAACTATTTACATACAGGGACCCTGTCCGGGTTATTTATAATTCTTTGGCAGGGGTGTTCCAGGTACCACCTGGTACTCTTCTGATGCTTGCCAAACATCCGAGGCACCAAGGACCACCAGGACCTGATGACGTCGTGTGGCCTGTACAGTCAAGTCGTGACCCGCTATCTGGGTCTGTGTGGCCACCTCTTTCATCTCCCTCCGGGTCTGGAACCCTATGTCCCAGACTGAACGAACCCCAGGGGGCCTAACAGGCGCCGGGTACGGGCCAGCTATACTTATCATGTCCATAGCTGGGGCTGCTGAGGAGACCACTGAGGGAGGCTGGGGAGATTTACGGCGTGGGGTGGGCACTTTTGCAGAGGCCTGGATGTGGGAGGCTGAAGGCTCCGAGGGTCTCACAGGTTCCTGACACTCTGGGGAGTAGGGGTCGCACCTGGTAACATTTAGGGCGTACCATCCATTGTAACCCCAGTGTCGGGTGTAAGTCACCAAGTCTCCTGGCAACAGGTCCCTCCCCGGGTGTCCTTCTGGGAGGTGAGCCTCCACGTCCCGCCGGTTCACAAAAACTTCTAAATAAAGTCCAGGCTCCTGGATGAAGCCCCAACCACCTTTCAATTTATAGCTCCGTACTGCACCCTTACGCTGCGGCTCCCTCAGAGTTCCTTTATCCTTTCTCATCCGGTCCTTATCTGCCCGGTCCTTCTCCAGCTGACGTTGGCGAAGTTTTTGGGATTCTCGCTGCTCCCTTTGTCGCTCTGCTTCCCGCTCCCAACGTCTCCACTCTTCCTCCTGACGCCGGTTGTAATTCTCCTCCACCAGCTGCTCCATGTCTCCACCATCAAATGCCAGCTTACAGTGTCTGGTTTGCGGCAGCTCTCCTGGCGCCCCCCAGTCCTGGCGGCGCTCACCTGCGGAGGAAGCAGCCGGCTCTGGAACAGATGACAGTCGGGGCTCCGGTACAGGCAGGTAGTGCTCTGGTGCCTGCGCGGCCTCCTCCATGAGGACGGGTGTCGCTTCTTCTGTCTCAGCGACGGGGGCAGACAGCGGGATCTGGGGTGCTGCCGGTGCAGCGTTTTTTGCACGAACGGGTGCCTCCACTGCGACAACGTCAACCGGATCACATTGCAAGGGCTCCTCTACTAGAACGGGTGCCTCACCTTCCGGTACAGACACTTCAGGTAAGAGGGATTGGCGCCGCTCCAAGTTTATTTTTAGGGCACGCCAGCTGGCTTCCATCCTGGCGACCTCCTCCGATGCCGGGCCAGGCCTCTTAGGGTATCCTCCGCTTCTTGCAGCGTAGGAGGGTTTCCAGGCCGGGTGCCCAACGGTGGTTCCGTGGCGATCGGGTCGCTTCCGTGGGGGGAGAGCTCTGACTGCTCCATCCCTTCACACTTCTGCTCGTGTCCATTAGCCATCTCTGCCAAGTCACATGTGTCATTAGCATCTGGAGAGGGCCCCTCTTTTGTGTTAGTTTCCGCCCACTGAGGAGGATGAGGAGGCGGAACAGAAGAGCTGTGGGGCACGATCTTACATTGCAGTACCATTTAGAGCCATCGTTTTCGCGTCACTGAGTGAGTGTACACCCGTGAAGAGCACGCCCTTCTTCTTCACCAGTGCCTCGTCGTGACGCAGATATGGCGGAAAATGGCAAATACATTCTCTGATGATTTTAGCAATTCTCAAGCACAAAACCAGTTCAATTCAGGCACACAGGACTCGCTTATAGCGAGCTACAGAATCCTGTTCGTGACGCCCAAGTTGAGTCGCACAGAGCCAGAGGTTTTTGGGGTACTCGGCACCGAGCCCGTCGACTTCTATGGGGTATGTCACGGCTTTACCCGGCAATTGAATCAGAGTCTATTTTACTATGTAGAAGTGTATAAACTATAAATATATGTATATATATATGTCACAATGACATGTATATATATATTATATATATATATATGTATTCTATGTGTGTATATTTTGTGTTTACAACGAAAGAAAGGGTTTTTTTTGTTGCGATATTTTATTCCCATAGACTTACATGGGACTTCCGGTATCGAAATCGGATATCGACGATATTTTAGTGCTATCGGCGATACAATTTCGATACGATATTTTTAGATATCGAGCATTATCGCTCAACACTAGTGTTCACTTTTTGAAATTAATGCATAAAAGTACATTTCATACTTATCAATTAATGCTTTTTAAGGAACTTTATCTGTACCTGTAAGATAATGCAGTCAATGGATGTACGAATCATAAAATCCTCATCATCATCATCACGAGTTTTATTTATGACAGACATTATAAAATACACATACTGATGCCAACTGTAACTTCACACACCATATATGAAATGGCCAGCATCTAAACCTGGTAATAATGTGCAATAATAAATTATTACATCTAGAAAGTGCATCATGCATACTGACAATAGGTAGTTATACCTGCAAGTGCTGTTGAAACAAGCACAACAGATATAAATTAATAATGGTATATAGGTATCACAGTGCATAGTTACTCATGGACAATGTCGATGTAATACTGTACCTCAATAAAGTCAGCGTCAACCATTATGCTTGTTAGTCTTGTAGATTGTTAAAGAGGGAACGTGCTTTTTTGTTGGTCATAGGTCGAGTATTAGACAGTAAATGATTACTGCTGTCGTATTTTTGGTGGCACAATTACGCTGCGTAACGTCACATTTTATAGAGAGTCATCTAATAGACACACGCTACCCACCCTACGCGTGACAGTAGGAAGGTAGTGTTGACGGATAAAGACTTGCGCAACCAGACATGCTTTTACCCTCTTCAACACTGTACAAGCAAAAAATGCATGATTGCAGCCGCAGACTTTATTGACGTACAGTATAACATCGCCATTACCCATCAGAGGCTGTCCACTGTCTGATACAGACATAGAATATACTTTTGCTATCCGTAGCCTTTGTTTCACCTACACTTGCAGGCACACACTTAAATTGTGACAATGCATAATGTTTTTTAAATGGTTATTTTTTATGGTACATTATTGCGTCATCACATTGATGAGTCCATGGTGGAGATGTCATACATGCTGTACAAAGTAACGATTTTATTAACTTAAATAATTGAAATGTCTGTGACTGTCACATATAAATTGCAATGATGATGATGAGTGACTATTACAAAATCCATTGTCTTCACTATGTTATGGTTTAACATAGCGTTCCTTAAGCATTATTCATAAATACAAAAATGGACTTTTATTCTTAAATTTACAACACTATATTTTGTAACCAATTTTTTGGGTGGTGTGTTGTTCCATTTCTTGTTGGCATGTGCATATATGCGTTTATATTTGCAGTGTCTTTATTTTTATTCTTGAAGTTAGGAAACATGTGTATCTTCGTACCGTGTTAGCCAGTAGATAGAAAAATATTTAGACTTGAGAGTCCGCAGTGGTTGATACCTTTTAATGGATAACTGAAAAGATGGTAACAAATTGCAAGCTTTCGAGGCTACTCACGTCCTTCATCAGGCAAAGACTAAAACAAAAAATGAAGCATCACATATTTCTATACACAACAGGACACAGGAATAGTGCAATAGGTAAGACAAGTGACGTGTAGCAGAACTGTCATTATGACAGAGGGATGAACATAAATATTGGAACAGTTCATAGATAAGGATAGAAAGTTTTATTGCCCTCTGATTGGGGTCTGGTTTTGTGTTTTCATGCCCCTGGAAGGGCAGAGACGCAGATTCCTTAATTGATATAGAATGACATAAATCCGTGTGATCTATTCATTCCAGCACTAAGAGTGTCAAAGGTCATGATGAGCTTATATTCCGAAACCTTTGTATCTTTCTCAGATTTGAAGTTATATTTTAATACCAGTAATTTCATATCCATCATGCTATGACCGGGCATACAAAAGTGTTTTGCCACAGGTAAATCCATTATTTTTTCTCTTATTGTGTGGCGATGATAATTCATCCTTGTTCTCAGTTTTTGGCCGGTCTCCCCCACATACAGACCCCCATTTGGACATTTAGTACATATAATTAGGTACACCACATTACATGTGATGCAGCTGAAAGTAGCTGGATATTGTAGTCGTGATGGGAGTTGAGGATCTTTATCTTGTCCGTGGTCATTACAGATGCACAGGTTTTACATTTCTTCTTGTTGCAAGGAAAGGTTCCTGCAGCTGTTGGGGAGGACAGGGAGCTTCTGACAATGATGCTTCTTAGATTTGTGGGCTGCCTAAAACACAGTAGTGGGGGGTCTGGAAATATGGATTGTAATATCGGGCATCTTTTTGTAGTAAAGGTTGTAGTTTCCGTGTAGCTCCCCTTAGCACCTCCAGATTTGGATTGTAGGTCACCACTAGAGGCACCCGGTTATTTTCTTCTTTACCTTTGTAATGTAGCAGGTGATTCCTTGATATTCAGTTGGCTCTTGAAATTTGGTTTTCAATTGTTCTTGGATGGTATCCCTGGTTCAAAAATTCTTTCTGAGGCGACCCCCCACTACTGTGTTTTAGGCAGCCCCCAAATCTAAGAAGTGTTTTACTGTGGCAAAACACTTTTGTATGCCCGGTCATAGCATGATGGATATGGAATTACTGGTATTAAAATATAACTTCAAATCTGAGAAAGATACAAAGGTTTCGGAATATAAGCTCATCATGACCTTTGACACTCTTAGTGCTGGAATGAATAGATCACACGGATTCATGTCATTCTATATCAATTAAGGAATCTGCGTCTCTGACCTTCTAGGGGCATCAAAACAGAACACCAGACCCCAATCAGAGGGCAATAAATCTTTATCTCCTTATCTAGGAACTGTTCCAATATTTATGATCATCCCTCTGCCATAATGACAGTTCTGCTTCACGTCACTTGTCTTACCTATTGCACTATTCCTGTGTCCTGTTGTGTGTAGAAATATGTGATTATTAGTGTTGAGCGATACGATACTGCAAATATCGGGTATCGGCCGATATTAGCTGTATCGGGCTTTCGATTCCGAGTACCGATATTTTCGTCATATCGGATACCGGAATCGGGATTGTCACTGTCACTGTCAGTGTCCGTCGGTCGGGTCTGTCACTGTCAGTGTCCGTCGGTCGGGTCTGTCAGGAGTCAGCGGCACTTACCTGGCAGAAGATCTCCGGCGGTCACGGCCTGGACTGCTTCATGGCCGCCATCATTTTTCCCCGGCGGTCACATGCAGTTTCTCGCGATAACTGCAGTGACTGCTGGGTAATCCCGGCCGTAAAGCAGTCAGTCCGATGACGTCACCGCCGGGGAAGCAGGTAATCAGCTGTGCTGCGTCGCGATGACAGGCTCTGCCTGTCATTGCGATGTAGCAGAGCTGGATCGTCGTGGGACAGTCGTTACTATGGACTGCGTCGGACAGGTGGTATACTGTTGGTTTTTTTTTTTTTCTTTTTTTACAGGAGATCGATGGCGTCGCAGGAATGAGAGTACAATAAAAGAAATGAAAACTGTGTTGTCTCTTTTATTTCATTAAAATACTTTTTTCTTGCTTTGTCTTTTTTTTTATGCATTTAATAACTTTGGGATTAATAATGGATCGGTGTCTTATTGACACCTCTCCATTATTAACCGGGTTTACTGTCACCGTGCAATCAACGGTGACATTAACCCCTTATTACCCCACTTGCCACCGCTACAGGGCAGTGGGAAGAGCCGGGTAAAGTGCCACAATTGGCACATCTTTTGATGCGCCAAATGTGGGGCTGCTGTAGCCTGGTATTATCAGGCTGTTGAGGGCCAAAATCCATGGGCCTTGACAGTCTTTTAATACCAGGCCGCAGCAGTCTGCATTTTACTTGGCTGGTTAACAAAAATAGGGGGACCCCTACGCCGTTTTTTTTTCGAGGGTATCCCCTATTTTTGTTAACCAGCCAAGCTAAGCAGACTGCTGTGGCCTGGTATTATCAGGCTTGCAAGGTCCATGGATATTGGATCCTTACTAGCCTGAAAAACTAGGCCTCAGCGGTCTGCTTCATCTGGCTGGTTAACAAAAATAGGGGGGACCCCACGCCAATTTTTTTCGAGGGGATCCCCTATTTTTGTTAATCAGCCAAGATATGCAGACTGCTGTGGCCTGGTATTATCAGGCTGGCAAGGTCCATGGATCTTGGCTCCTTAACAGCCTGAAAATCCAGGCCTCAGCGGTCTGCTTCATCTGGCTGGTTAACAAAAATAGGGGGGACCCGACGCCATTTTTTATTCGAAGGGAACCCCTATTTTTGTTAATCAGTTCCCTCTGACGTCACTGATTGTGTCCCTGGCTGACCTGAAGTGAAAGTGGAAAGCAATCAATTAAGCTTTCCACTTCCTCTCCTGTCAGCCAGGAGAGGAACTCATTCATTTGGGGGTTTACTGTGAGGCTGCAGCATTAGCTGCGGTCCCTGCAGTAAACATTAACCCTTTCTGAAGGATTACACCGTGGGACCTGACTGTGCATGGGATAGGTAAGAATAATTTTGCTTTTTTATTTTATTTTTATTACAGGAAATGGTTTTTGCAGTCAAATAAAAGATGGTCAAAAACATGTGTCTTTATTTCATTAAAATGATTTTTAATTAAAGTGTGTGTGTTTTATTTTTATTTCATGCAATAGGATTAATAATTGATAGTTGTCTAATTGACAGCTCTCAATTATTAACCTGGCTTAAGGTCACCTTTCAATTGCAATGTGGCTTTAACCCCATATTAACCCATTCGCCACCGCTACAGGGCAATGGGAATAGACGGGCAAAGTGCCAGAAAGGGCGAATCTAATTATAGATTTGTCTTTTCTGGGGTGTCTGGGGGCAGATGTTAGTAGCCAGGGGGGGCCAAAAATAATGGTCCCTCTCTGGGCTATTATTATCTGCCCCCATTCGCTGGCTTTGTCTGTCTGGTTGCGAAAATAGGGCGGGAGCCCACGCATTTTTTTTAAACAATTTTACACCTCATATATATATATATATATACATGTCATTGAATTTGTGACACATATATATATATTTATATTTATAGTTCATACACTTCTACATAGTATAATAGCCGCTAATTCAATTGCAGGCTTTGTGAAAATGCAGAACCCGACATGAAATGACACTTGGTGTACATAGGGTTCACCATGTCTTTTCATGTCCTTTGCTATCTGATTTGCACAAACAATTACATCAGTCTATGTGTGCAAAATTTCACACCTGTAGGCGTTAATTAAAGGTGTAAATTCGTAGCAAAAAAGTCTGGTTTTTTTACAACGAATTTACACCTTTAATTAACCCCTACAGGTGTGAAATTTTGCACACATAGACTGATGTAATTGTTTGTGCAAATCAGATAGCAAAGGACATGAAAAGACATGGTTAAGCCTATGTACACCAAGTGTCATTTCATGTCGGGTGCTTCTGTCTTTTCACAGAAGCCGGCTTTACCCGGCAATTGAATCAGAGGATATTTTACTATGTAGAAGTGTATAAACTATACATATATGTATATATATGTCACAATGATATGTATATATATATATATAATATATATATATATATATATATGTATTCTATGTGTGTATATATTAGTGTTTACAAGGAAATAAAGGTTTTTTTTAGTTGCGATATTTTGTTCCCATAGACTTACATTGGACTTCCGGTATCGGAATCGGATATCGACGATATTTAGTGATATCGGCGATACCATTCCGATCCGATATTTTTAGATATCGAGCAGTATCGCTCAACACTAGTGATTATTCATTTTTTGTTTTAGTCTTAGCCTGATGAAGAGACCTGAGTAGTCTCGAAAGCTTGGAATTTGTTACCATCTTTTCAGTTAGCCATTAAACGGTATCAACCACTGAGGACTCTCAAGTATAAATATTTTTCTATTCTTGGAATTGAAATTCATCATTTTATTGTCCTAGTAAAACTTCATTTATTCTTGTTTGAAGTACATACATTTGCAATGGCCACGTAACAAGGCAATAACTCAATATTTTATGCCTACACCCTCCTTGACCCTGGGCTTCAACACCGCCAGTTGCTGCTCAGAAGTGTTAGATGCACAGATGAAAACAAATCGCTGATGTGTTTGTGGGGTTCAGTAACGCCTGCTGTTCCCCTGCTGTGTGTCTGGCAAAAATTACTGCTGCTAACTACAACTTCAACTTCAAACATCTCATACTAGGCCTCTGCCTACACCCTCCTTGACCCTGGGCTTCAACACCGCCAGTTGCTGCTCAGAAGTGTTAGATGCACAGATGAAAACAATCGCTGATGTGTTTGTGGGGTTCAGTAACGCCTGCTGTTCCCCTGCTGTGTGTCTGGCAAAAATTACTGCTGCTAACTACAACTTCAACTTCAAACATCTCATACTAGGCCTCTGCCTACACCCTCCTTCACCCTGGGCTTCAACACCGCCAGTTGCTGCTCAGAAGTGTTAGATGCACAGATGAAAACAATCGCTGATGTGTTTGTGGGGTTCAGTAACGCCTGCTGTTCCCCTGCTGTGTGTCTGGCAAAAATTACTGCTGCTAACTACAACTTCAACTTCAAACATCTCATACTAGGACTCTGCCTACACCCTCCTTGACCCTGGGCTTCAACACCGCCAGTTGCTGCTCAGAAGTGTTAAATGCACAGATGAAAACAATCGCTGATGTGTTTGTGGGGTTCAGTAACGCCTGCTGTTCCCCTGCTGTGTGTCTGGCAAAAATTACTGCTAGCTACCTACACATGGTGAAAAAAACATGACATGTCAAAGTGTCTAGTGCTACACATAGATATGAGGCTACACCCTGATTTCTAAGCTATAAACATTTGAAACGTCAGCTTTAAAACCATAAAATGATTAGACTTTGTCAGAAATCTGTAACAAAATAATTGTGACATATTATTTCAGATATGCACATGTCGAAAACAAATGCTAACACAAAAGCCTACTTATGCTATAGGATACTGATGGTCAACCTTGTCACTCCATAGCTTAGACAAATCCAACTCACATCATGACTCAAATGCTGCAATGTTGGAAGTGCATAATGTGGGTTGAACTTTGACAACAGCTGCAGTGCGAAGGTTAGACTTCAGTGTTCTTGGCTTTTAAATATAAGCATAAAAGTAAATATAATAATCCAATGTTGATTAAGGGAGGTGATGTACACCTGTAATATTGTGCAAACAATGCATGTAGGAATAGTCTTCTTCAACATTACTTATATTTGTGTCATTTTAAAAAATACATATTTAATTAGAAAGTTAACAGCCCATATCATAAAGGTCCTTCATGTAAACATGATAATCGCTAACAAAAATCATGCATTACCTTGTTAAAGTCAATAGTGCATAGTCACAATAGCAAAATATATACCTGTAAGTGGTGCTGAAAGAACGACAACTGATAGAATAGGTGAATGATATCTATTTATCAGACTGAATAGCGACACCTGTACAATGTCGATATAATACTGTACCTTAACAAAACAGCTGTGTCACACCTCACACTCGTTTTTCTTGTAGCTTGTTATGTAATAGGGCACATGCGTGTATGTTTCATCATAGGTGCATGTTTACGGAGTAAAGCAGTCATGACAACGCCTTTGTGTTGTCGGTACGCTTGCGATGATGAACGATGCGCACCGTGAATGTTAGTCTGCGTCATAAGACGCACAGACGCTCCAATACCCAACGCGTCACAGCAGAAGGCCAGTCTGTGCAATCATACATGCACGTAACCTTTTATAAAGCTATATAAAAAAAAGGATGTAGTAGTAACGCACACTTTATTGAGGTACAGTATTACATCGCCATTCACCATCTGTGGCTATGCAGTCTCATCTATATATACCTTATCTATCCGTTGCCATGCTTGCAAGTCCACAGTCAGGCATAAATAGCTGTTTTCACTATGCACTATGCACTTTTTAAAGTTTTTGTTTGTTAATATAAATGATTGGCACATATTATCAGTATTACATGATGGAAATTTTAGATATTTTTAAAAACTTTTTAGTGATATTATTCACCAAATGTAAAGTTTTATGAATGTCAAAGATAACTTGTAATGCTGATTATGTTTTTAAGTCAGCCATTCATTGTCTACACAATAAAAATGGTGTACATACTGTTACTTAGCCATCATTAATGGATTCTGATATGTACTTGTATGCTTTCATTTTAAACCGTATAGCAGATTATTTAACCTATTTTAATTGTGGTTTGCATTGCTTTTCAACATGTTAATGTATGCGTTTATGTTTGTAAATTATTAATTTACATATTTTTTTAAGTAAAATCATCATCTTATGGTACTAAAGGTTATATTTCTCTTGTTTGGAGTATAGACATTTTTAATTGACACGTAACAAGGAAAATACTTGATCTAGTATTTAAACATCCTCCTTGACCCTGGGCTCCAACACCGCCAGTTGTTGCTCGGAAGTGCTGTTAGCACAGTCAACACTTGCTCCTGTGTTACTGGGGTTCAGTAATGTCAGCTGTTCCCCTGCTGTGTGAACGGCAAAAAGTCCTGCTGCCTCCACCCTGTTGTCTTCTCATCCCTGGGCTCCAACACCGCCAGTTGTTGCCTGGAAGTGCAGTTAGCACAGTCAACACTTGCTCCTGTGTTACTGGGGTTCAGTAACGTCAGCTGTTCCCCTGCTGTGTGTACGGCAAACAGTCCTGCTGCCTCCACCCTGTTGTCTTCTCATCCCTGGGCTCCAACACCGCCAGTTGTTGCCTGGAAGTGCTGTTAGCACAGTCAACACTTGCTCCTGTGTTACTGGGGTTCAGTAACGTCAGCTGTTCCCCTGCTGTGTGTACGGCAAACAGTCCTGCTGCCTCCACCCTGTTGTCTTCTCATCCCTGGGCTACAACACCGCCAGTTGTTGCTCGAAGTGCTGTTAGCACAGTCAACACTTGCTCCTGTGTTACTGGGGTTCAGTAATGTCAGCTGTTCCCCTGCTGTGTGAACGGCAAAAAGTCCTGCTGCCTCCACCCTGTTGTCTTCTCATTCCTGGGCTCCAACACCGCCAGTTGTTGCCTGGAAGTGCTGTTAGCACAGTCAACACTTGCTCCTGTGTTACTGGGGTTCAGTAATGTCAGCTGTTCCCCTGCTGTGTGAAGGCAAAAAGTCCTGCTGCCTCCACCCTGTTGTCTTCTCATCCCTGGGCTCCAACACCGCCAGTTGTTGCCTGGAAGTGCTGTTAGCACAGTCAACACTTGCTCCTGTGTTACTGGGGTTCAGTAATGTCAGCTGTTCCCCTGCTGTGTGTACGGCAAAAAGTCCTGCTGCCTCCACCCTGTTGTCTTCTCATCCCTGGGCTCCAACACCGCCAGTTGTTGCCTGGAAGTGCTGTTAGCACAGTCAACACTTGCTCCTGTGTACTGGGGTTCAGTAATGTCAGCTGTTCCCCTGCTGTGTGTACGGCAAACAGTCCTGCTGCCTCCACCCTGTTGTCTTCTCATCCCTGGGCTCCAACACCGCCAGTTGTTGCCTGGAAGTGCTGTTAGCACAGTCAACACTTGCTCCTGTGTTACTGGGGTTCAGTAATGTCAGCTGTTCCCCTGCTGTGTGTACGGCAAACAGTCCTGCTGCCTCCACCCTGTTGTCTTCTCATCCCTGGGCTCCAACACCGCCAGTTGTTGCCTGGAAGTGCTGTTAGCACAGTCAACACTTGCTCCTGTGTTACTGGGGTTCAGTAATGTCAGCTGTTCCCTGCTGTGTGTACGGCAAACAGTCCTGCTGCCTCCACCCTGTTGTCTTCTCATCCCTGGGCTCCAACACCGCCAGTTTTTGCCTGGAAGTGCTGTTAGCACAGTCAACACTTGCTCCTGTGTTACTGGGGTTCAGTAATGTCAGCTGTTCCCCTGCTGTGTGAAGGCAAAAAGTCCTGCTGCCTCCACCCTGTTGTCTTCTCATCCCTGGGCTCCAACACCGCCAATTGTTGCCTGGAAGTGCTGTTAGCACAGTCAACACTTGCTCCTGTGTTACTGGGGTTCAGTAATGTCAGCTGTTCCCCTGCTGTGTGAACGGCAAAAAGTCCTGCTGCCTCCACCCTGTTGTCTTCTCATCCCTGGGCTCCAACACCGCCAGTTGTTGCCTGGAAGTGCTGTTAGCACAGTCAACACTTGCTCCTGTGTTACTGGGGTTCAGTAATGTCAGCTGTTCCCCTGCTGTGTGTACGGCAAACAGTCCTGCTGCCTCCACCCTGTTGTCTTCTCATCCCTGGGCTACAACACCGCCAGTTGTTGCTCGGAAGTGCTGTTAGCACAGTCAACACTTGCTCCTGTGTTTCTGGGGTTTAGTAATGTCAGCTGTTCCCCTGCTGTGTGAACGGCAAAAAGTCCTGCTGCCTCCACCTTGTTGTCTTCTCATCCCTGGGCTCCAACACCGCCAGTTGTTGCCTGGAAGTGCTGTTAGCACAGTCAACACTTGCTCCTGTGTTACTGGGGTTCAGTAATGTCAGCTGTTCCCCTGCTGTGTGAACGGCAAAAAGTCCTGCTGCCTCCAACCGGTTCTCTTCTCATACCTGGGCTACAACACCGCCAGTTGTTGCTCGGAAGTGTCATTGGCACGGGTACTCACTCCTGCCCAGACTGGTTACAGCACGCCATCTGTTTCCTGTCAGTGTAAACGTCACTTAGCCTCCAATAAGTTGTCCTGTCATGTTGCGGTCGGGTTAGCCGACTCTATGGTGCCTGGAGTTTAGGTGCTTCCTATGTGTGCTGCGGGATATGCAAATAAAGGCTGTTTCCGTTGTGACAATAGGACAATCACTCACTGTAGTAATGTGTGATTCGGTAACTGCGGCCGGCTCGCGGCCTGTCAACTTAAATTTACATGGGTACCTTCTGCTACCCGTCCGGGTTCCAGTACCGTCAGCTGGTTCTCCTCAGTGCCTTTGGCCTAGGTGCCTCCATCTCGGTATCCAAGTTCCAGCAACGTCTGCTGGTCCTTGGTAGTGCTTTGGAGCACAGTTACCTCCTGCTTAGTAACCGTGTCCCAGTAACGTCAGCTGGTCCTCGGTTGTGCCATTGGCTCTTTTCCTTCTGCTGCCCCTCTGGGTTCCAGCACAGTCAGCTAGTCCTCGTTACTTGCATTGGCTCTGTACTTCTGCTACCGTCCGGTTCCAGTACCGTCACTGGTTCTCCGCAGTGCTTTGGCTAGGCCTCCATCTCGGATCCAAGTTCCAGTAACGTCTGCTGGTCTCTTGGTAGTGCCTTTGGAGCACAGGTACCTCCTCTGTATACGTTCCCAGTAACGTCGCTGGTCCTCGGTGTGCATTGGTCTTTTCCTTCTGCTGCCTCCGGTGTCCAGCACGTCAGCTGGTCCTCGTTACTTGCATTGGCTCTTGTACCTTCTGTGCTTACATTTACAAATTGAAGATTTTTTAAATGTTTTTTTGGGTAATCACTCTGGATCTCCAACAATGAAGACGACGACCCTGATGACCACCCCGAAGAAGATGACGACCACAAGGACGACGAGCATCAAGCCAACCAGCCTAAACACCATCACAAAGAAGAAATAAAAGATTACCCAACAGGACTGAGAAGGTTAAGACAAACTACATGATACAGAACAAGAGACTTAAGAACAATAAGCAGAAGATCAAAAAGCAGAAGAACATGAAGTATAAGACTAAAATGAAGAGCAAAATATATGCTCTAAATTATA
This sequence comes from Oophaga sylvatica, assembly GCA_033576555.1. NCBI lineage: Eukaryota > Metazoa > Chordata > Amphibia > Anura > Dendrobatidae > Oophaga > Oophaga sylvatica. Next base: position 71,990,110 of record JARQOD010000005.1, read on the forward strand.
AGCAGAAGAAGACTAAGCAGTGTATGGGGGTGAGTCCGTTCCTCCTCGTGGTGCCCCTGGAAAATGCCTGCTGCTGCAGGCTAAACTGAACACGGACAAATACTGTTGTAATTTAAATCTTTTGTGACAGCAAGAACGGAAGGATGAAAAATTCATACTTTGACAGATTGCAAGTACAGGAATCTCTGTCACAAATAAGAATATGATGAAGAAGATGAAGTACAATATGAATAAGAATAATAGTTTAATAAGAAGAATATGAGTAATGTTAACAAAAAGATGAATAGCAAGAAGTTTAAGAAGAAGATAAAGAAGGTGAAGATGAAGAATAATTTGATGAAAAAGATGATGCTGCTGAAGATTATGAAGGAGAAAGTGTGTCAAAAGTTAAAAAGGTGAAGAGCATGGAAGTTGTGAAATATACATATTTGCCAAAATAGAAAAAACGTTAACAACATTGTCAATTTCTTCGTCAATCCGAACATCTTTAAAAAAAAAATATATTTATGCTATTCCTTTTGATTGGGTTAAACATCTATGCCTTTAATGTCTCCTCAACCTTCCCCAATACATTCTACATTACTCTTTGTTGTTTTCCTTCATGTACAATTAACCAACAAGGCAAGAATGGGTTTTTTTTAATTCCGATATTTTGTTCCCATAGACTTACATTGGATTTCCGGTATCGGTATCGGGTATCGCCGATATTTTTTGGGTATCGGCGATACCATTCCGATTCCGATACTTTTGGATATCGGAAAGTATCGCTCAACTCTAATTACAAGGTAAGTATATATTAAATATTGCACTTTGTAAAGAAACCTAAACACTTTTGTGTTACTGTCGTGAGCAGATCTCAGCCTAGATCAGTGTTTTGGGCATTGCTTATAGCTGATGACCTACAATTTTTTATTGGAACAATCTTGAATCTAATTAATTTGCTATCTACAGAAAGAGTGTTTCCAATGCAAAAATATGTCAGGCAGACTGTGCTGAAGCGACCAAATCAGCATTCCAATAACCTGATGTGTAACACTGCTCATTAACCTCTCCTCACTGCACCCGTTTACTAAATGCTAATAAAAGACATTTTGTGCAAGCAAAGAGCTTTTGAAATGACTTTGCACAGCACTCTAGACGGCGGCCCCAAATAAATGAGTTACTCAAGCTTCCACTATTATACAGTCATGGCCAAAAGTTTTGAGAATGACACAAATATTATATTTTCACATGATCTGCTGCCCTCTGGTTTTTATGTGTGTTTTGACAGATGTTTTTATCACAGACAGAAATATAATTGCAAACATATGAGTAACAAAAGCTTATATTGACAGTTAGAATGAGTTAATGCAGCAAGTCAATATTTGCAGTGTTGACCCTTCTTCTTCAGGACCTCTGCAATTCTCCCTGGCATGCTCTCAATCAACTTCTGGACCAAATCCTGACTGATAGCAGTCCATTCTTGCACAATCAATGCTTTCATTTTGTCAGAATTTTTAGGTTTTTGTTTGTCCACCAGTCTCTTGATGATTGACCACAAGTTCTCAATGGGATTAAGATCTGGGGAGTTTCCAGGCCATGGACCCAAAATCTCTATGTTTTGTTCCCTGAGCCATTTAGTTATCACCTTTGCTTTATGGCAAGGTGCTCCATCATGCTGAAAAAGGCATTGTTGATTGCCAAACTGCTCTTGGAGGGTTGGGAGAAGTTGCTCTTGGAGGACATTCTGGTACCATTCTTTATTCACGGCTGTGTTTTTAGGCAAGACTATGAGAGAGCCGATTCCCTTGGCTGAGAAGCAACCCCACACATGAATGGTTTCAGGATGCTTAACAGTTGGCATGAGACAAGACTGGTGGTAGCGCTCACCTTGTCTTCTCCGAATGAGGCGTTTTCCTGATGTCCCAAACAATCGAAAAGGGGATTCATCAGAGAAAATAACTTTACCCCAGTCCTCAGCAGTCCACTGCCTGTACCTTTTGCAGAATATCAGTCTGTCCATGATGTTTTTTCTGGAGAGAAGTGGCTTCTTTGCTGCCCTCCTTGAGATCAGGCCTTGCTCCAAGAGTCTCCGCCTCACAGTGCGTGCAGATGCACTCACACCTGCCTGCTGCCATTCCTGAGCAAGCTCTGCACTGCTGGTAGCCGATCCTGCAAATGAAACACTTTTAAGAGACGGTCCTGGCGCTTGCTGGTCTTTCTTGGGCGCCCTGGAGCCTTTTTGGCAACAATGGAACCTCTCTCCTTGAAGTTTTTGATGATGCGATAGATTGTTGACTGAGGTGCAATCTTTCTAGCTGCGATACTCTTCCCTGTTAGGCCATTTTTGTGCATTGCAATGACGACTGCATGTGTTTCTTTAGAGATAACCATGGTTAACAGAAAAGAAACAATGATGCCAAGCACCAGCCTCCTTTTAAAGTGTCCAGTGGTGTCATTCTTACTTAATCATGACAGATTGATCTCCAGCCATGTCCTCATCAACACCCACACCTGTGTTAATGGAGCAATCACTGAAAAGAGGTTAGCTGGTCCTTTTAAGGCAGGGCTGCAATGATGTTGAAATGTGTTTTGGGGGATAAAGTTCATTTTCTAGCCAAATATTGACTTTGGAAGTAATTGCTGTTAAGCTGATCACTCTTTATAACATTCTGGAGTTATGCAAATTGCCATTAGAAAAAGTGAAGCAGTAGACTTTGTAAAAATTAATATTTGTGTCATTCTCAAAACTTTTGGCCATGACTGTACATACATAGGATACTAACACATAGAAAGTCTACTATGTGACCTGACATGCCATTATCTCATGTTTCTATGCATCTACCTCTGTCTGGATGGTTATTGATATTGAATTTATCTCATAAAACCTTAAAGATTTATCTGCTTTGGAGCGTAAATTGAAAATCCACATTGGTACCAATGTAAACTTTGATTTAAGAAATTGCAGACTTATTAGATCCCTTATAAACCCTGTAACTTATGCTAATGCCATCTTGAAATAGTGGGGATTCCTGTAAACACAATCAGATATTCACAGATTTTATATACTCAAAATTTATTACCATTGCTGTCAGCACAATAATGTCACAGAGAGGCCAATTAACTTACTAGTAAATATGAGGGATTCTTTTAAAATCTGAATTTGCCAGCTTTACTGAATTTTCCCCCCAAAATTTGATTTGAACCTAAATACTACAAAGCATTTAATTGCAAATAAAAGATGTGTATAACTCACTGAGGTCTCCTATGAGTGTATTGAACCTATTTAGAGCTTTCAAAGATGTAAGAGTGCCTCAACTTATCTGGCTAGAGGAAAAGGGAAGGGAACCATTAGTAACCAACAACCAACTCATCAACACACTGCAGTAAAATACTTTTTGGCTACTTAAATTGAAAAACTAAACCGTCCAAAATTTCCAGTTGGTGTTTATACGCAGGCGATTCCAATGGAAAAAGCCTTAGTAAAAATTATTCCTTTTTATGGAGTATCAACAGCTTTGTTCTTTACTAAATAGAGAAATGATAGCTTGTCCACAAGTCGTTTCAAAAGATTTTAACCCCTTTACCCTCAAGGTTGGTTTGCAAGTTAATGACCAGGCCAATTTTTACAATTCTGACCACTGTCCATTTATGAGGTAATAACGCTTCCATGGATCCTGGTGATTCTGACATTGTTTTCTCACGACATATTGTACTTCAAGAAAATGGTAAAATTTCTTTGATATGACTTGCGTTTATTTGTGAAATAAATGGAAATTTGGAGAAAATTTTGAAAATTTAGCAATTTTCCAAATTTGAATTTTCGTGCCCTTAAATCATAGAGATATGTCACATAAGATACTTAATAAGTAACATTTCCCACATGTTAACTTTACATCAGCATAATTTTGGAACAAAAAATTTTTGGGGTTAGGAAGTTATACGGGTTAAAATTAAACAGCGATTTCTCATTTTTCCAACACCATTTTTTCTAGGGACCACATCACATTTGAAGTCACTTTGAAGGGTCTATATGATAGAAAATACCCAAAAGTGACACCATTCTAAAATCTGCACCCCTCAAGATGCTCAAAACCACAGTCAAGAAGTTTATTAACCCTTCAGGTGCTTCACAGGAATTTTTGGAATGTTTAAAAAAAAATGAACATTTAACTTTTTTTCACAAAAATTTACTACAGATCCATTTTGTTTTATTTTCCCAGGGGTAATCGGAGAAATTGGACCACAAAAGTTGCTGTACAATTTGTCCTGAGTATGCTGATATCTCATATATGCAGGTAAACCACTGTTTGGGCGCATGGCAAAGCTTGGTAGGGAAGGAGCTCCGTTTGACTTTTTCAATGCTGAACTGGCTGAAATTGAGATCAGACGCCAAGTCACATTTGGAGAGCCCCTGATGTGCCTAAACAGTGGAAATGTCCCAATTCTAACTCCAACCCTATCCCCAACACAACCTAACCCAAATCAAAACCTTAACCATAACCCTAACCACAAACCTAACCCTAACACACCCCTAACCCTAAACCCAACCCTAACCCTAATCCCAACCGTAACCATAATCCAAACCCTAACCCCAACTCTAGCCCCAGCCCTAACAGTAACTTTAACCCTAACCCTAACTTTAGCCTCAACCCTAACCCTAACTTTAGCCCCAACCCTAACACTAACTTTAGCCCCAACTCTAACCCTAACTTTAGCCCTAACCCTAACTTTAGCCCAACTCTAACCCTAATGAGAAAATGGAAATAAATACTTTTTTATTTTATTATTTTTCTCCAACTAAGGGGGTGAAAAAGGGAGGCTTGATTTACTATTTTATTTATTTTGATCACTGTGATAGGGTCTATCACAGTGATTAAAACCCGTTATAGCGGGTTTTTATGTTTAGCAGCTGTCACAGGCTATAAAAGATGCTTTTTATTGCAATAAATAGTTTTTGCATCACCACATTTTAAGAGCTATAATTTTTCCATATGTTGGCCCACAGATTCATGTGAGGTCTTGTTGTTTGCAGGACGAGTTGACATTTTTATTGGTACCATTTTAAGGTACATGACATTTTTTGATCACTTTCTATTCTGATTTTTGGGAGACAGAAAGCTAAAAACAGCAATTCATGAATTTCTTTTGGGGTGCGTTTACACGTTCCATGTGTGGTAAAATTGGTAAGGCAGTTTTATTCTTTGGGTCAGTATGATTACAGCGATAACTCATTTTTTATTTTTTTTTAATTTTTGGCGCTTTTATATAATAAAAACTATTTTATAGAGAAAATAATTGTATTTTTTTGCTGATGACGCTGAACGGTGGCTCACTTTTTGCAGGACAAGATGATATTTTCAGCGGTACCATGTTTATTTATAACCATCTTTTTGATTGCATGTTATTCCACTTTTTGTTCGGCGGTATGATGATAAAGCATTGTCTTTTGCCTTGTTTTTTTATGGTATTCACTAAAGGGGTTAACTAGTGTGACAGTTTCATAGATTGGGTCATTATGGACATGGTGATACCAAATATGTGTACTTTTATTGTATAGATTTTTTTTATTCAAATATTTATTTAGTGATAGAATAAATATTGATTTTTTTATTATTATTTTTTATTTTTTTAAAACATTTTTACAATTATTTAAAAATTTTGTTTACTTCATTCTATGTTTTACACTTTGCCCCACTATGGGACAATCATTTTGTGCAGGCTGATCGCTTCTAAACAATGCAGATGAAGCAGCATCTGCATGCTACAGAAGCTGTCAGCGCTGCACTTAGTGCACACTGACCTGAGAGACTTCCTGACAAGCACTGCACATGACAGTAAGTTTCTCAGCTCTGTGAATTAACACATGTGGAATTATAGACTTAACAAAAAAGTGTGAAAAAACTGAAAATATGTCTTATATTTTAGGTTATTCAAAGTAGCCACTTTTTGCTTTGATTACTGCTTTGCACACTCTTGGCATTCTCTTGATGAGCTTCAAGAGGTAGTCACCGGAAATGGTCTTCCAACAGTCTTGAAGGAGTTCCCAGAGATGCTTAGCACTTGTTAGCCCTTTTGCCTTCACTCTGCGGTCCAGCTCACCCCAAACCATCTCGATTGGGTTTAGGTCTGGTGACTGTGGAGGCCACATCACTCTCCTTCTTGGTCAAATAGCCCTGATACAGCCTGGAGGTGTGTTTGGGGTCATTGTCCTGTTGAAAAATAAATGATGGTCCAACTAAACGCAAACCTCATGGAATAGCATGCCGCTGCAAGATGCTGTGGTAGCCATGCTGGTTTCAGTATGGCTTCAATTTTGAATAAATCCCCAACAGTGTCACCAGCAAAGCACCCCCCTCACCATCACACCTCCTCCTCCATGCTTCACGGTGGGAACCAGGCATGTAGAGTCCATCTGTTCACCTTTTCTGTGTCGCACAAAAACACGGTGGTTGGAACCAAAGATCTCAAGTTTGGACTCATCAGACCAAAGCACAGATTTCCACTGGTCTAATGTCCATTCCTTGTGTTCTTTAGCCCACACAAGTCTCTTCTGCTTGTTGCCAGTCCTTAGCAGTGGTTTCCTAGCAGCTATTTTACCATGAAGGCCTGCTGAACAAAGTCTCCTCTTAACAGTTGTTGAAGAGATGTGTCTGCTGCTAGAACGTGGCATTGACCTGGTCACTAATCTGAGCTGCTGTTAACCTGCGATTTCTGAGGCTGGTGACTCGGATAAACTTATCCTCAGAAGCAGGGCTGCCACTAGGAATTTCGGGGCCCCATACTGGCAAAATTTATGGGGCCCCCTTGAGACTCCGCCCAGGCTCCACCCCCCAGTTCCGTATCCATCCTAGCTCCTCCTCCACCACGCAAACCTTCCAAAATCCCTCTGCCCTTTCATGGAAAAACTTCACTTCTGCACCATGCCCTCACCAATGACACATTAACACCAATCACTCAATGATTATGCAGCATTTTGCTTGTTTAGTATAATGCACCCCATAGTCCTCCATATATTATAATGTACACCACAGTCCTCCATATTGTAAAGTGCACATCCCATAGTCCTCCATATAATATAATGTATCTAAAATCCTCCATATAGTATAATACACTCCTAATAGCCTTCAATATATTAAAATACACTCAGTCATCCATATAGTATAATACACTCCTCATAGTGCTCCATATAGTATAATGCGCCGCCATTGTCATCCGTGTAGTACAATTCACTTCCCATAGTATAATGCACCCCATAGTTCTTCATTTGGTATAATGTATTCCCCATAGTCCTCGATACAGTATAATGCAGCCCACATATAGTATAATGCAGTCACCCTATAGAGCATAATGCAGCCACCCCACAGAGCATAATGCAGCCACCCCACAGAGTATAATGCAACCACCCCACAGAGTATATTGCAACCACCCAACAGAGTATAATGCAACCACCCCACAGAGTATAATGCAACCACCCCACAGAGCATAATGTAAACCCCCATAGAATATAATTGAGCCCCCTTATACAGTATAATGTAGCCCCTCCATAAAATACAATGTAGCCCTCCTCATATAGTATAATGCAGCCCCCATAGAATATAATGTAGCCCCCTCAAAGTATAATGAAGCCCCCATACAATATAATCTAGCCCCCCATAAAATATAATGCAGCCCCCATAGAATACAATGTAGCCACCTCATACAGTATAATGTAGCCCCCTTATAGAGTATGATGCAATCACCCCACATAGAATATAATAAATATAATACAGCCCCCATAGAATATAATGTATCCCCGAATAGAATATCATACAGCCTGCCTCCCCAAAGGAATATAACGTAGCCCCCCCATAGTATATAACACAGCCACATAGTATATAACACAGCCACCCTATAAAATATAATATATCCCCAATAGTATATAACACAGCCCACATAGTGTATAGCGCGGCCCGCATAGTGTATAGCATGGCCCACATAGTATATAGCAGGGCCCACATAGTATATATTAAGGCCCACATAGTATATAGCAGGGCCCACATAGTAAATAGCAGGGCCCACATAGTATATAGCACGGCCCACATAGTATATAGCACGGCCCACACAGTATATAGCACGGCCACATAGTATATAGCACGGCCCACATAGTATATAGCAGAGCCCACATAGTATATAGCAGGGCCCACATAGTATACAGCATGGCCCACATAGCATACAGCACGGCCCACATAGTATACAGCGTGGCCCACATAGTATACAGCGCGGCCCACATAGTATACAGCAGGACCCACATAGTATACAGCAGTGCTCACATAGTATATAGCGCGGCCCACATAGTATACAGCAGGGCCCACATAGAGTATAGCTGGGCCCACATAGTATATAGAAGGGCCCACATAGTGTATAGCAGGGCCCACATAGTGTATAGCAGGGCCCACATAGTATATAGCAGGGCCCACATAGTATATAGCAGGGCCCACATAGTATACAGCAGGGAGGGCCTACATTGTATACAGCATGGAGGGCCCACATAGTATATAGCAGGGAAGGCCCACATAGTATACAGCAGGGAGGGCCCACATAGTATACAGAAGGGAGGGCCCACAGAGTATATAACAGGGAGGGCCCACATAGTATATAGCAGGAGGGCCCACATAGTATATAGCAGGGAAGGCCCACATAGTATACAGCAGGGAGGGCCCACATAGTATACAGCAGGGAGGGCCCACAGAGTATATAGCAGGGAGGGCCCACATAGTATACAGCAGGGAGGGCCCACAGTGTATATAGCAGGGAGGGCCCACAGAGTATATAGCAGGAGGGCCCACAGAGTATACAACAGGGAGGGCTCACAGAGTATACAGCAGGGAGGGCCCACAGAGTATATAGCAGGGAGGGCCCACAGAGTATATAGCAGGGAGGGCCCACTGAGTATACAGCAGGGAGGGCCCACAGAGTATATAGCAGGGAGGGCCCACATAGTATATAGCAGGGAGGGCCCACAAAGTATATAGCAGGGAGGGCCCACAGAGTATATAGCAGGGAGGGCCCACAGAGTATATAGCAGGGAGGGCCCACATAGTATATAGCATGGAGGGCCCACAGAGTATATAGCAGGGAGGGCCCACAGAGTATATAGCAAGGAGGGCCACAGAGTATACAGCAGGGAGGGCCCACAGAGTATACAGCAGGGAGGGCCCACAGAGTATACAGCAGGGAGGGTCCACAGAGTATACAGCAGGGAGGGCCCACAGAGTATACAGCAGGGGGGGCACACAGAGTAGTATATCGCAGGGAGGGCCCACATAGTATATATCAGGGAGGGCCCACAGAGTATATAGCAGGGAGGGCCCACATAGTATACAGCAGGGAGGGCCCACAGAGTATATAGCAGGGAGGGCCCACATAGTATATAGCAGGGAGGGCCCACAAAGTATATAGCAGGGAGTACCCACAGAGTATATAGCAGGGAGGGCCCACAGAGTATATAGCAGGGAGGGCCCACATAGTATATAGCATGGAGGGCCCACATAGTATATAGCAGGGAGGGCCCACAGAGTATACAGCAGGGAGGGCCCACAGAGTATACAGCGGGGAGGGCCCACAGAGTATACAGCAGGGGGGCCCACAGAGTAGTATAAAGCAGGGAGGGCCCACATAGTATAAAGCAGGGAGGGCCCACATAGTATATAGCAGGGAAGGCCCACAGAGTATATAGCAGGGAGGGCCCACAGAGTATGTAGCAGGGAGGGCCCACAGAGTATACAGCATGGAGGGCCCACAGAGTTTATAGCAGGGAGGGCCCACAGAGTATATAGCAGGGAGGGCCCACAGAGTATACAGCATGGAGGGCCCACAGAGTATAGCCTTCATCTCTCCCCACCACCCCTAGTTCAGTAAGCACTGACAGAATTAAAAAAAACAAAAACACACACTCCTCACCTTCTCCTCGTGCCCGCGCTGCTCCCAGCTTCTGTCTCCTGCTCTGCCCGGCACACAGTGAGTGCGCACTGTGTCAGAGGCAGAGCGGGGAATGATGGGAGAGGGAGCGTCAGCTGACACTCTCTCCTCCATCATTGCTTTGAACTGTACCGGCAGATGCCGGTATAGTTCAAAGCAGCGGCGGGGGGAGTCGGCGCTGGGGGCAGGCGGGCCTCCCTGCCTTACAGGGGCCCCCATAGCGGCTGCGTGATGTGCCGCTAGCTGGGGGCGCCTTGGAGTGCAGGGGGAGCCTCAAAATGTTGGGGGCCCCCAGGCCCGAGCGCGCATCGGCGTGCTCTGGCAGCGGGCCCCCCCTAATCACCGGGCCCCATACAAGTGTAAAGGTTGTCATGCCCTGATGGCGGCCCTGCTCAGAAGCAGAGGTGACTCTTGGTCTTTCTTTCCTGGGGCGGTCCTCATGTGAGCCTGTTTCTTTGTAGCGCTTGAAGGTTTTTGCAACTGCACTTGGGGACACTTTCAAAGTTTTCCCAATTTTTCGGACTGACTGACCTTCATTTCTTAAAGTAATAATGGTCACTCGTTTTTCTTTACTTAGCTGCTTTTTTCTTGCCATAATACAAATTCTAACAGTCTATTCAGTAGGACTATCAGCTGTGTATCCACCCGACTTCTGCACAACACAACTGATGGTCCCAACCCCATTTATAAGGCAAGAAATCCCACTTATTAAACCTGACAGGGCACACCTGTGAAGTGAAAAACATTTCCGGTGACTAAATATACAGTACAGACCAAAAGTTTGGACAAACCTTCTCATTCAAAGATTTTTCTGTATTTTCATGACCATGAAAATTGTACATTCACACTGAAGGCATCAAAACTATGAATTAACACATGTGGAATTATAGACTTAACAAAAAAGTGTGAAACGACTGAAAATATGTCTTATATTCTAGGTTCTTCAAAGTAGCCACCTTTTGCTTTGATGACTGCTTTGCACACTCTTGGCATTCTCTTGATGAGGTTCAAGAGGTAGTCACTGGAAATGGTTTTCACTTCACAGGTGTGCCCTGTCAGGTTTAATAAGTGGGATTTCTTGCCTTATAAATGGGGTTGGGACCATTAGTTGTGTTGTGCAGAAGTTTGGTGGATGCTTGGGTGATGGCCTGCGCTGGTACGGTGCCCGAGGGGATGGAGCGCTCACTTCTCCCCTCTGCGCACTGACTGTTCCCACCAAGTGTAGCTGCTTCCGCGTGCGCTGTGGCTGCTGCAACTTAGCCACGCCCCCTGCTTCCTGGTTCAAGGGTTTATCTGGTCCCCTAAGCTTTCCCCCGGGCAACAGAGGAGACAGCCCCAACAGTTCCGGACTCGGCTGAGAACAAGTACCCATGGCCCGGTCCTTCTTCCTACATCCCTCACCGGTCACCTTTTCTTATGGTCCAGTGTTGTTAGCATGTGCCTGTGACAGTCATTCAGTGAGTACAATGACAATCAATGTGTTACCTCTGCGGCCACTGGTTTGCTGCAATGGTCAAGTGCTAACAACGCTGGAAGGAAAGGAGAGGAGATTGACAAGGACCAAGCCAGCGGGATGAGGAGCAAGATGGATGGACAGATAAATAGACAGACAGACAGATAATTAGATACGCTTTACTAAACTCCCAAACATTATGTTTTTGCATGTTTATTTACTAGATTTAAAACATTAATCAATTCAATGTGCTGCCTTTTTTCTCTTTAATATGTTTTATAGACTACCTTTCTGTTGCTTTGATATTTCTTTTGCTGAATTAGTCTCAGAATGCAAAAAAAAATTGATTTACATCTATTGTCATAAATTATGTGAAATCGTTCCCAAGCAATCTGATGTGACACATTTATTTGTTTTGTTGGTACATGTGATGGCATATACAACTTTGCTTTTACCACTTTAGGTCAAGATTTGCAAGCAAGCAACTATTTGGAATTATTAGCCCAAAATGCAGTAGCGATACTTTATTAAAATTGACAGCTGTAAACTTTCACTAACACTTTATTTGACAGACAGGGCTTTAATAAAATAGTCAGTTGTATAATAAATTGAGTCCAGTGTTATCGGTGAGCCATGTAGCATTGCTTAATTGCAACAGGGTGAGACTGCCCGGATACAAGTGAATTAATAATGTATGCTGGTAGCAGACAGGCTACTGTGTGCTATGTGCGAGTCGTAAGGATTAACCTCCATGTATTATTAATATGCTATCCCAAAACACAAATAATTATTCCCCCAGAAACTTATCACCTATCAATAAAATTAGAGATAACTTGTTGATCGCTGGTGGCACAACCACTGGGAATCTCAGCAATCCCGAGAATAGGGATCTGGAACCTGTATAACAGGGTTCTGTAGCCCTGTCTTGAATAAAGCAGTGGTACTTCATTCATTGTCTATAGAACTGTTCAGCACAATGTTTGCTATTCCTGGCAGTCCTATAGACAATGAATGGAGTGGAGGTTGAGCATATACACCTCTACTCCACTTCTTCATGACTTTATTGCAGACTCCTGTCCTCAAGATTCCAGATCTCCTCTGGATGTTATGGATGGGGCATACTTTGTTTTTGGGAGGAATGTCCTTTTAAATACATTATTTCTATCTGGAATATATAAGGTATATCCATCGCTGGCGCCTGCATTTGTCTCAAAAACAAGTTCCTCTCGCACTCCTGTGGGAATGGAGAAGTGGCTATGTCTGATCACATGGCTAAACCATCTTTCTTATGTCTTGTTCAGACACCTATAATGTAATTTACTGTGATGTCTGTATGCGCAATGACCAGTACTCTGACCAATATAAACCTATGTGCTTGTGCACACTAAATACTGTATGTACTTGGTATGTGTGGAAGAAATCACAGTATGCACCAATCTGGGCCATGTTACAGACAAAAAAGTGCATGTAATAGGCAGCTCATATATCTTTCCACTATTACATCTCCACCTGGACCTATTCCTGCGATGTCTGCTTCTGCCATCAGGTGCCCCTGTATTTATTCTGTGGGCAGTGCTGGAGATGGAGGAGATGCCTGGAGTTGAAGTGCTGGCCTGTCTATATTCTGTCCAGTTGTAAGGGGGTGAAGAGCAAGAACAGATGGAGGTTACATTCCTCGCTCCGTGTCAGGAACCATTTGGTAGGGCAGCAGGGTTGCTGGGGGAAAGACTATCTGACATAGACCGATCCCACCACGTGACTGAAAGCAGACGCGGGGGTCGTGCTGGGGTGGTGGACAGGAAGCTAAAAGGACAAGAGGTGCCAATTAAGTGCGTGTTGTGAATGGGTTTGAGATGAGTTCTGAGCAGAGGCTCCCTCTGGTGGTTACAAGCAGTGCTAGTCTGTCCAGTGAAGATTGTGAGGACTGGGAATCAGGTGTTACTGACTGGTCTTATATAAGGGAGTCACCTTCCCATCAGGGTTGCCGGTGATCAATTTTTCTGGTCTGAATCCTTTATTCCAGTTTCCCTTGTAGCCTGCTGTGTCGTGTCTGCATCTCCTGCTAACAGATAAGACTTTTTCTTCTTTTGTGTTTGTGCTATATTTTTGCATTTTGTCCTGCACTTCTGTGGGGGTCTGCCTGGTCCCCTCCGGGGGCTTCTGCCCTCTCAGTTTTGTTCAGCCACTGTTGTTTGTACTTTTGCTTTTTCCAGTTTTTTCAGTGGCTGCTGTTTTGATTTTGTTACACCAGAGAACTAATTTAGGTGGAAGAGGTCGTGTGATCTCAGGTGTTTTTGAAATTAGTAGAGTTGGTGCCTTTCAGGGTTTTCTGGGATTGCAGTAAGTACCCTTCCTATCCTTTTCTATTTAGTTAGTTTGGGCCCCAGCGTTTGCTCATACTATTTTCTTTCTGTGTCAGTATTTCATCTTGTCTAACCGCCATTACATGTTTGGGGGCTTTCTATTATCTTTGGGGTTCTGCTCCGGGGCAGATAGCTTTCCTATTTCTATCTTTAGGTGTAGTTAGTTTCTCAGGCTGTGACGAGGCGTCTAGGACCAACGTAGGAAGCTCCACGGCTGCCTCTAGTTGTGGTGGTTAGTCAGGGTACTGCAATCTCATAGATTCCAACTGCTCTGGTGTATTGCCTTTTTTACCTGCACTCCTCAGCTACCAAATCATAACAGTATCACCGGCCATAACTGAAAATTGTGTGGTACTCACAGAAGGGAAAAATATTGTGAAAGAAAAAAAAAAAGGTTGTCAGAGATGTCAGAGATATTTTTCTGTTTGTTGCATTTTTTTTTTTTTTTCCCTCTGTATCTCTGGGTGCTGGGGAGGATCTTTTCTCTCAATGGAGTTTGCACAGTTGTCTGGCCGTGTGGATCAGCTTGCCACTGAGGTTCAAAGTATTGCTACCTATCTTGCTAGGTTGCCTGTTGTGGAACCTAGGATTCCCATGCCAGATTTGTTTTTAGGGGATCGAGCTAAGTTTCAGAATTTCAAAAATAATTGTAAATTGTTTTTTGCCTTAAAATCTAAGTCCTCAGGGAACGCAGCGCAGCAGGTTCAAATTATCATCTCTCTCCTGCGCGGTGATCCTCAGGATTGGGCTTTTTCCCTGACACCTGGGGATCCTGTTTTGAGTGATGTTGATGCATTTTTTCGGGCTTTGGGGTTCTTGTACGATGAGCCTAATGTCACTGATCAAGCTGAAAAAGCCTTGTTGGCATTAAATCAGGGGCTTGATGACGCTGAGTTATACTGTCAGAGATTCCGTAGGTGGGCAGTCCTGACCAAATGGAATGACGACGCTTTGGCAGCCCTTTTCCGGAAGGGTCTGTCAGATAATGTAAAGGATGTTATGGTGGGATTCCCTGTCCCCTCTGGTCTCAATGATTCTATGTCATTAGCGATTCAAATTGACAGACGTTTGCGTGAGCGGAGAAGTATGCGTGGAATGGTGTTGCCTTGTGAACCAGCTTCTGAACCCATGCAGTGTGATAGAGTGGTGTCTGGGGCACAGCGTCATGAGTTTCGAAAGCGCAATGGGTTATGTTTCTACTGTGGTGATGCCTCTCATGCTATTTCAGTCTGCCCTAAGCGGGGAAGACGTTTTGCACGCTCAGTTGTCTTGGGTAGTGTTCAGACTAAGTTTTTATTAACTGTCACTCTGATATGCTCTCTGTCCTCATTTTCTGCTCAGGCTTTCGTTGATTCTGGAGCAGCTATTAACCTGATGGATTATGATTTTGCTAAACGTTGTGGGTTTCCCTTGATACCCCTACAGAAGTCTATTCCCCTACTGGGGATCGATTCTACCCCTTTGGCTGAGAATAAACCTCAGTTTTCTACTCAGGTGATAATGAGGGTTGAACCTGATCACCAGGAGTGCTGCAAATTTTTGGTTCTGTATAATCTGCATGACATTATCGTGCTGGGTTTCCCTTGGTTACAGTCTCATAATCCTGTTTTGGATTGGAAATCTGTGTCTGTAACCAGTTGGGCTGTCAATGTGTTAATACCAACACTCCTGTTTTTTCTGCCTCCCCCCAGGCTCAGGATGTTCCTGACTTTTTGATTGATTTTTCTGATGTGTTTAGCGAAAGTAAATCTGCATCCTTGCCTCCCCATAGGAGCTATGACTGCGCTATTGAATTAGTGCCGGGTAGTAAATTCCCTAAGGGTCGCCTTTTTAACTTGTCTGTACCTGAACATGACGCTATGCGGTCTTATATCAAGGAATCATTGGAGAAGGGTCATATCAGACCATCCTCTTCACCCTTAGGTGCCGGTTTTTTCTTTGTGGCCAAAAAGGATGGTTCATTGAGGCCGTGTATTGATTATCGTCTCTTGAACAATATTACTGTGAAATATCAATACCCGTTACCCTTGATTTCTGACCTGTTTTCCAGGGTGAAAAACGCTACTTGGTTTACCAAGCTTGACCTCAGGGGGACGTATAACCTTATTCGCATTAAGCACGGGGATGAATGGAAGACAGCATTCAATACCCCTGAAGGGCATTTTGAGTACCTTGGTGATGCCCTTTGGGCTCACTAATGCTCCTTCCGTCTTCCAGTCCTTCATGAATGAAATTTTCAGGGATTTTGTGGACAAATTTCTGATTGTTTATTTGGATGATATCTTGATTTTTTCTAATGACTGGGACTCTCATGTGAAACATGTACGAACTGTATTCCAGATTTTGAGAGAGAATGCTCTGTATGTGAAGGGATCAAAGTGTCTTTTTGGCGTACAGAGGATTTCATTTCTGGGCTTCATTTTGTCCCCATCTGTTATTGAAATGGACCCGGTCAAGGTTCAGGCCATCTGTGATTGGGTCCAACCTACTTCATTAAAGGCTCTTCAGAGATTTTTGGGTTTTGCCAATTTTTATCGTAAATTTATTGGTACTTTCTCGGTTATTGTTAAACCATTAACTGATTTGACCAGAAAGGGTTCTGATGTGGTGAATTGGCCTTCTGAGGCAATCTCTGCATTTCAGGAACTTAAGCAGAGATTCACTTCTTCTCCTGTTCTACGGCAGCCTGATGTTTCTCTTCCATTTCAGGTGGAGGTTGATGCCTCTGAAATTGGGGCAGGTGCCGTTTTGTCCCAAAAAGATCCAGAGACCTCTAAAAGTAACCCTTGTGCCTTTTTCTCTCGAAAATTTTCTCCTACTGAACGTAATTATGACGTGGGTAATCGGGAGTTATTGGCCATGAAGTGGGCTTTTGAAGAGTGGAGACATTGGCTGGAGGGAGCCAAACATCAGGTGGTGGTCCTTACGGACCATAAGAATCTGGTCTATCTGGAATCTGCCAAGCGACTCAATCCTAGACAGGCCAGGTGGGCCTTGTTTTTCACACGTTTTAATTTTGTGGTTTCCTTTCTTCCTGGCACTAAGAATGTTAAGGCGGATGCCCTCTCGAGGAGCTTCCTTGCGGACTCTCCTGAGTTATCTGATCCTTCTGTTATTTTGAAAGAGGGTGTAGTTCTTTCCGCCATCTCGCCCAATTTGAGACTTGCTCTGGAGGGGTGTCAGGAGGATAGGCCCGAGCGCTGCCCTGTTGTAAAATTGTTTGTCCCGGATCAGTGGAAAAAGAGTGTGATGTCTGAGATTCATTGTTCTGCATTGGCTGGGCATCCCGGAATTTTTGGTACCAGAGACTTGGTTAGTCGGTCCTTTTGGTGGCCTACCTTGTCTCGTGATGTCAGGGAATTTGTGCAGTCCTGCGGGACTTGCTCTCGCTCCAAGCCTTGCTCTCGCTCTAGTGGTTTGTTGATGCCATTACCTGTGCCCAAGAGACCATGGACCCATATCTCTATGGATTTCATTTCCGACCTTCCTGTTTCTCAGAGAATGACCACCACCTGGGTAATTTGTGATAGGTTTTCCAAAATGATACATTTTGTGCCATTACCTAAGTTGCCTTCCTCCTCTGAATTGGTGCCGTTGTTCCTTCAGCACGTGGTTCGTTTACACGGCATTCCTGAGAACATTGTGTCTGACAGAGGAGTCCAGTTTGTTTCCAGATTTTGGAGGACTTTTTGTTCTAAACTGCGTGTTCAATTGTCTTTCTCCTCGGCATTTCATCCTCAGACCAATGGTCAAACTGAGAGAACAAACCAGACATTGGAGACTTATCTAAGATGCTTTGTGTCTGCTGATCAGGATGACTGGGTCTCTTTTTGCCTTTGGCTGAGTTTGCTCTTAATAATAGGGCTAGCTCTGCCACTTTGATGTCTCCGTTTTTCTGTAATTCTGGGTTTCACCCTCGATTTTCTTCAGGACAGACGGAGGCTTCTGTCTGTCCAGGTGTTGACTCTGTTGTGGAGCGTATGCAACAGATTTGGGACCAGGTAGTGGAGAGGTTGTCCCTCTCTCAGGACAAGGCCCAGCGGTTTGCTAACCAGCATAGGACTGATGGTCCTCGGTTTAAAGTGGGGGACTTGGTCTGGTTGTCCTCAAAGAATATTCCTATGAGAGTGGCATCTCCTAAATTTAAGCCTAGGTTCATTGGACCTTATAAGATCATGGAGATTATTAATCCTGTTTCTTTTCGTTTGCTTCTTCCAGGGACATTTAAGATCCATAACGTGTTCCACAAGTCCTTGTTGAAGAGGTTTGTTGAGCCAGTGGTTCCTGCTGCTGTGCCTCCTGACCCTGTTTTGGTTGAGGGCAATCTGGAGTATGTGGTTGAGAAAATATTAGATTCTCGTTTTTCTAGACGGAAACTCCAGTATTTGGTTAAATGGAGAGGTTATGGTCAGGAAGACAATTCTTGGGTGTTTGCTTCGGACATCCATGCTAGGAGACTTATCCGTGCGTATCATAGAACTCATCCTGACCGACCTGGTTGCTCAAATGAGGGTTCGGTGACCCCTCCTCAAGGGGGGGGTACTGTTGTGAATGGGTTTGAGATGAGTTCTGAGCAGAGGCTCCCTCTGGTGGTTACAAGCAGTGCTAGTCTGTCCAGTGAAGATTGTGAGGACTGGGAATCAGGTGTTACTGACTGGTCTTATATAAGGGAGTCACCTTCCCATCAGGATTGCCGGTGATCAATTGTTCTGGTCTGAATCCTTTATTCCAGTTTCCCTTGTAGCCTGCTGTGTCGTGTCTGCATCTCCTGCTAACAGATAAGACTTTTTCTTCTTTTGTGTTTGTGCTATATTTTTGCATTTTGTCCTGCACTTCTGTGGGGGTCTGCCTGGTCCCCTCCGGGGGCTTCTGCCCTCTCAGTTTTGTTCAGCCACTGTTGTTTGTACTTTTGCTTTTTCCAGTTTTTTCAGTGGCTGCTGTTTTGATTTTGTTACACCAGAGAACTAATTTAGGTGGAAGAGGTCGTGTGATCTCAGGTGTTTTTGAAATTAGTAGAGTTGGTGCCTTTCAGGGTTTTCTGGGATTGCAGTAAGTACCCTTCCTATCCTTTTCTATTTAGTTAGTTTGGGCCCCAGCGTTTGCTCATACTATTTTCTTTCTGTGTCAGTATTTCATCTTGTCTAACCGCCATTACATGTTTGGGGGCTTTCTATTATCTTTGGGGTTCTGCTCCGGGGCAGATAGCTTTCCTATTTCTATCTTTAGGTGTAGTTAGTTTCTCAGGCTGTGACGAGGCGTCTAGGACCAACGTAGGAACGCTCCACGGCTGCCTCTAGTTGTGGTGGTTAGTCAGGGTACTGCAATCTCATAGATTCCAACTGCTCTGGTGTATTGCCTTTTTTACCTGCACTCCTCAGCTACCAAATCATAACAAGTGCGCGCAGAGCAGTGAGCAGCGTGCGTCGCGCAGAGGAGAGGCCGCATCCTCGCGCCACAGTAAAGAGGGAAATTACGGCGAGTGCTCTGACTTAGCAGTACGTGACAGAGTGAGATCCATCTGTGATCCCGTGAATGCGGAAGCCTCGGTGTCTGGAGGAGGCTTCCTTCAGGAGAATACAGAGACAGGAACCCGTAGTCTCGACCTCGACTTTCCCCCAGTGACAGGCCAAAGCCCCTGACTGTTCCAGAGAGATTTGCCAGTTGTTTTGCATCATTGTTTTGCTTATAGACTGTATCCTGTTATAGAGAAACTCAGAGCAGGGGACACGCAGCTCCTCCGTGTTACCCCTGTCTCCTTTTTTCACCTCTGAGTTTTCCCATTGTTTGCCAAGAATAGGAAAGAGACTTTGGAGAATTCAAGTGCCGCTGTTGACGGTGCCTACGTTGGAGAAGACAGATCCTACAATCAAGGTTTCATCGAACTGATAAGTTCCCAGAAAACTTTCTCTCCCTCTTCTGTTGTTTATTGAACTGTTGCTTATTCTTGCTTAGCTTAAGTGCATTGCTAGTATTACGCTTGTTCCTCATTTTCATCTCCCTGCGAGGAGAAATTTCCCCTTGTAAATAAAACCTTCAACTGTTGGTCTGTCTCTGGTCCATGTTGACATTCTTAGCTCCTGCACGATTCTTACATTTTACACTGTTACTAAGACTAGGGTGGCTGGGACCTGTATTGTCATCCAGTCTGCCAATATGGGTGTATGTTCTGCCCAATTGGAGTAATCAGCTGGCTTCTTTGCCCAACAGCACAGCACCACACCATGATAAATCTTTAGATTACTGCTGGGAGTTTTAATTTTATTTTTACTAGCCCTGGTTTTATTCTCTTCCCATTCTGAACTCGGTTCATTTCCTGACCATTCTTTTGTCTAAATCTTGTTCCGTGTCTGCTTTCCTGGTTCTGATCCAGTGACCTGATCAATTCTGCCAGCCCACGCCGTCGGCCAGTGACTACTCCGGGGACTCAATCGAGGGCATTTGTATACGTTCACATCCCTGCATCTGCCCTGTTCTAAAATGCTGCCACCACTTTATGTGCCAATAAATTAAGTCCATTCCCTACACCCCTGCCGCCTAGCACATTTTTAGAAATGATTTCCATACATCGCTCTCGCAGTAGGGTAATGATAGCCGAGCAGTCCAATGGGCATGTACGAACCAACATTGGTACCTGGCAATCCCCTCTAGGTTTGGCTTGGTCCATACTCCCCCATTGGCAGCCCGACTCTCATTACCACATTGTAAGACCATTTTTGTAAGTATGCCAGGCTGCAAGGGTGCAGGACACAGATCTAATTAATTGGCACACAAATGTGGTGGCAGCAGTTTAAACCAGATGACTTGTTTCTATTCAATTATCACACTTTTGTTTGCAGGTAAGCAATATAGAAATGAAGATATCGGAAGCAAGGAAATAACTTGATGCATGCCGTATAAACACACAAAATCCTTGTACATTGAAAGTGGAGGCATTCAAGAAACTAAGGTGGCGAGTACATGACAATGTTGCATAAGTTGTCATTGTTCCCTGACAGCGATGCTGTTTACTGTTTATTGTCACCTGTGGTAGGTTTTTTACTAGGCCTGTGTTATTCTGTCAGCACTCTAAATGGAACGCATGACAGGTCTGTACTTCTCCAGTAATCCTCTTTGTCAAAAAACCCAAAGGAAAATGCCTTTTTCTTCCTGTGTTTTTTTATTTTTGCACATCTCATTCTCTCTCCAGCTTTTCCGGCACAAGGCATATCATCAGTTTTCAATCTTAGAGCAGCCATTACATGTGACATCTTTTATCAAAGCAAAAACACAATAAAAGATCCACTTGTTTTTAAATTGTCGACAGGCTAAAGCGCGTGGGCATTAAACAACGCAATCCATAATGCATTCGCTTCAGACGTAGTGCTCAGTCCGTTCATGTCACAAGAACAGCAGACAAACTAGACTCTTGGGGATGCCAGGCATAATTGAGTCACTAAGTCTTTCAGAACACAGAGTACAAAGACTCTTTCCTTTCTGCACCTTGCCATATCTCAACACAGTCCCGTATCTCCGCTCCGGTGCAGAATTTACACCAGCTCATCGAGATCAGTGTTTTTCCTGCTAAACAGATGTTCTGCTACTCTGGACATATGTTGCAATAATAACAGATTAAATAATACAAAATGCTGCAAATCCTAATGTATTTGTTTTTTCAATGATTGAACATACATTGAATACATTATTTCCATATTCGTCATACTAATAAGCATCGTAATGTTTGATAATGAGCCATATTATAATACCAAAGCAAACTGACAAGTCAAACCTGCCAAATGTGAGCACACATTAATAACAAAACCCCCCTCAAACAGATTAACCCAAGGGTGTTATTCTTTAAATTGTCCAGCCATTCATTTCTAACTAAAACAATAAACCGGGGTTATTGCATCGTGTGTGTGTATTCCTATTTGGTGTCATGTCAAGAATTATTTTGATATCGCTATTGTAGGATGTCCTAATGGTTGCAATAGTCATCTTCATATGCAGTAAGTGATTACTGCTGAAAAGTAATCAAAGATCAACAAGGAGCAACGTAGCGGAGGCATGAGGTCCAACTGGTGATCTGTGATAACTCAACTTGTGAGTCCAAATAGGATTGTCATATGCTGAGCCTTTGGAGTCCTATTATTGTGTAAGGGATCATTCAGATGTTGGTAAACTTTGGTTTGAGCTCAGACTGCAATTTATGGACTAGTCGCGGGTCTGATGACCCAAACTCAGCAACCTGATATATGCATACACATCAGGAGACCAGTCCAAGGATTGCAGCCTGTGCTCAGACTGAGTTTCATTGACATCTTAATAGGCCCTCAGTGTTTTGGCCCTTTAAGAGAGTGTCTGGGACTCTATTGAGCCATTTTAACCCTGGCTGTGTATTTTGTTTTCTCTTGTCGACAGTATGATGTATCAAGCTATGTTATGGGATAACCTGATAAGATGGATGCTTTAGGCAGTAGGTCAGAGTGAGCAACACAGATTGAAGGTGATGGTAAAACCAGTAGGACTTGCTGGACAGCAGATGGATCAACAATGATCAGGAGAGTAGGGTATGCAGAACAGCAAGCACGCAAGCAGACAAGAAGTCACACAGACGGGAATGAGGATATACACAGGAATTGTAGATGTACAGGACTTACAGTAATCAAATGGTTAGTTGTAGAGTTCTATACAAACAGAAGACTGTTGGTTTTTGGCAGCGACAGTAAGCAAAAGAATGGTTAACCACATGCACTAGTAATAAACAGGTTAGCTAGATACTTGCAGAAAATATGACACAATGTTGCAAAACTGTAATAGGGTGAACAGCACCAATAATAGCAGCAAAGAATTTGCTATGCTTCCAACAGATGAATGTTTAACTGCTTATCTGAGCCACAAGATCAGATAGATCATAAACTAGCGGGAGTTTGTGGAAGAGAAGATTAGCCAGACTAGACAAATGGATGGGGAGCAAACACCTAAAAAATATGTGGTAACTGAATGCAAAGCTTACTGAATACTCAGACAGTGCATAGCCATCTGAGTCAGCCCTAAAAAAAACATGGGTGATGATATCAAAGTAGTTTGCTGGGTTTCTTGAAAAATTCAGCATTGGTTACAGCAAAAGGAGGAAGTCATAGGAGAAGGAAGCAGGGCCCATCCTTCAGTCATGAAAAAATGATGTTTTGCTGCACAACCAGTGGAGTATCTTCCCTTGGGTTTTCATTGGGGTTAAATGAGGGAACTTTTGAGGTGAGAGTGTGTCGTATATGTGATATTTTATGGGGTGAGGTTATGTGGTTGATCAAGTGAGAGAGATCTTTCCAATCAAAAAAGGTGGTGAGAGAGTAGAGAAGCAGCAAACAAGGTACAGCATGGAGAGCTGACATTGCCAACTAGTGCTGAACTGTAAGCAAAAACCATTATTCCCCGTCTTGGGCAAGAAAGTCAGGGAAATGCCTATGATATGAAGCAATACTTATATGAAGCAGGTCTTTGACCCACACACAGAGAGAGTGATATTATTCATACGACTGTGATGTCACCCATGTCACACGTACCAACTCCAGGGAAGCAGAGGTACAGTTAGCGCTGTTCCCCAGTGTCGGGTGCTGAAGACCGCTTGCATCTTTCTTCCCTGCTCTGCCGTAGATCAGTGCGAGCAGGGGTGAATGATGACAGTTATATTCAACTGATAACAGCGACAGCTAATAACAGTGAGAGCAGGCAGCGGCTGATGGGAGTATTCATCAGCCACAACCTGTGCAATGAATTAATAAATAAAAAATCCAGAGTTGGTTCCCCTGCTTTTTTGATAACCAGCCAGGCAAAACTAACAGTTATGGGCTGCAACCCTTAGCTGTCAGCGTTATCAAGATTAGAGGGGTCCCCACGCCCAGCTGCAGGCTGCTATTTTTAGGCTGGGAGGTCAATATCCATGGCCCCTTACCAGCCTAAGAATAACAGACCCAGCTGTCTGCTTTAGCAAGGCTGGTTGTCAAAAATGGGGGGGAACCACACACTGTATTTTTAAATGGTTTATTTAAATCATGCTGCATGCCTGCAACTGTCAGTTTTGCCTAACTGGTTATCAAAAATACAGGGAAATCCATGCCAGATTTTTCATTTATGTATTTATAGCTCTGGCGGCTGATGAATACTCCCATCAGCCACCGCCTACTCTCACTGTTATTAATAGCAGCAGGTGTAGGTTGATGGGAGAAATAGTCCCATCAGCCGCTTGCTGTTGCTGCTAATAGTGGAATATAACACTCAACATGACGCAGTACACAGGGAGCACAATGCTGTACAGGCCGCGGCAGTGGCAAGACCTCGCACCGACTCACAAAATTCAGGAAAATAACAGACGTCTTCTAAACTGCATGTAATGGATCGGGTATGTGGAAGGGCATCCAGTAATGGCTGTAAGGATGAGTCAGTCTGTAAGCAGCTGGCATCAGTGGCGGTGAAATTCGGAGTAGAGGAGTGGGAGTCAACCTTCGTCCTACTCTGTAATCGCCTTCCCGCCAAGCCTCCTGTTTTCCCGCGCTCAGCCCCTTTTATCTCCTCCATGCCCCCTTCTGTCAGGTGCTCAGGCCCTCCCCTCACAGACAACATCCCCCCGCAACAGTGGTGACAGCCCCGATAGTTCCGGCTCCAGAGCGTATCTCGAACAGACAACACTGTTCCTGTTCATCTTCTTACACTCCCCCTTTCCTTTCATTCGCCATTCCACAGGCGAGGCATTCCGGAGAACGTTATGTCTGTGCGGGTCTTTCTTAGCAACTTGTTTCCAAATGAATTGATCCTGGTTGTACCGGTTGGGGGGCTGTCCAGCCGTTGTGCGTTCAGAGCGACGTAGATTGGAAGGAATAGTGGAGTCCTCAAGTATGGTTGTACCTGGCTGTCCTGATGCTGGAGAAGCCAGGTCCG
This sequence comes from Oophaga sylvatica, assembly GCA_033576555.1. Classification (NCBI taxonomy): domain Eukaryota; kingdom Metazoa; phylum Chordata; class Amphibia; order Anura; family Dendrobatidae; genus Oophaga; species Oophaga sylvatica. Next base: position 72,014,776 of record JARQOD010000005.1, read on the forward strand.
TGCCCACCGTGAAATTTTCTTCTGAGGTTCCAGGGTTCTGATTACTGGACACGTTCTCAAGCTGTTGTTCAGGACCTTCTTCCTCTTCATCGTCCTCTACCATGGAAGGGACCACTTCAGGAGTCTCAGGTGTTTCTTCCTCCTGTAAGGGATCTTCGGAGAGGCATGGCTGGTGCATACTTCGGTGCACTACCCAGGTGGGAACATCCCCCTCTCCTTCTGGTTGAATCTCATAGATGGGTCCTTTTTCGCCGACCCGACGCTTCACTCGGTATGGCCGACTCTCCCATCGATTCTCCAGTTTTTCTTGTGAACGTTTTTCCCTTACCAATACTTGGTCCCCAACCCGAAGATCTGTCCCTCACAGGGGAAGTTTCTCAGGGTGCCCCAGCTTCTGAAGTCGAGTCTGCACCAGATGATGTAGAGTCTGCAGACGATGACGATGTTCTCGAACCCAGGTAGACACCCCTGTCTGTGGGTAGTCCTCCCCCGGGTCCAACTCCAGTTTACGTGACTTCTTTCCCTTCACGGCCGAACAACACGTAGTAGGGCTTGAAACCGGTGGTCTAGTGAACTCGATAATTATGGATCCACACAAGCTCAGACACGTACTCAGGCCACAGAGCCTACTGATCCTCTTCCAAGGTTCAGCATCTGGATGAGGGTACGGTTAAATCGTTCACAGGCCCCATTTCCAGACCAGTCAAACTGATAGAGCTGTTGCAGCTCATCCATGACTCTTCCTAAGAAGCAGGCTCCCTGATCAGGGTGGATCCATTGCGGGCATCCAAAGGCCTGAATGAAGTTCTTGCAGATGGCATGTGCAGCCAACTCCGCTGTTTGATCTCGAGTGGGTGTTACTACAGCGAACTTCGAGAAATGATCAATCATCACTAAACAGTGGTCATATCCCTGATGCGCCGGCCCAATGGTCAAGTAGTCAAAGGTCAGTAATTCCAGGGGTAAATTAGAAAACTTGCACCAACTTAGATAATAATGATTTTTGTCCAGGATAGTATGCAGGAGAACGTTTCGGTCACACACCTTCATCACTACCCTGTGAAGTAACCACCAGCGTCCTTATTCAATTAGTTCTATAAACCGTGTCGGCTTGTCATTTCTTATATACATAGAGGTAACCTCGTTGGTGGATAGAAATCTGGTAGAGGAGTGATACTGTCCATTGGAAATCTTACTGAGGATATGGTGCCGTTCTGTGAACTGGTGCAGACGCGGAGTCCACCGCTCCCTTAGGGATTGGACGTCGTGGACTCCGCGTCTGCACCTTCACAGAACGCACCATATCCTCAGTAAGATTCATGGACAGTATCACATCTCTACCAATTTCTATCCACCACGAGGTTTACCTCTATTATAAGAATGACAAGCCGACACCGGTTTCTGAATCTAATTGAATATAGACGCTGGTGGTTACTCACAGGGTAGCTGATGAAGTCGTGTGACCGAACGTTCCTCCTGCATACATCTGGACAAAAATATTCATTTATCTAAAGTTGAGTGCAGAGTTTTCTAATTATATTGTGGTTTGGGCACCTACTCTTGCACCTCCTAAGGGCTGTGCATACGTTTCTATCATTATTAGTAATTCCAGGGGACTGACGTCACAATAGTTTGTGTCGTGGCGCTTTGGTCTGGAGATTTGGCCAATTCACATGCCCGACAGAGTTTACAAGCCTCTTCAACCGCTGTTCTTAACCGAGGGTGGTAGACAAAATGCTGTAGCCATGGAAAGGTTTTCTCAGCACTGAAGTGAGCTATTTTTTCGTGAGCTTCAGCAGCGACTTTAGATAGCACCGTCTCTGGAATCACTACCTGCCAAGAAGCCCCCAGTTCCTTTTGTAGCTGGACCTTTCAATATAGCAGCCCACTTCTCATCTGGAGTCGCTCCCACTGTCGGAGTATATTCAGCGCTACTGGAGTAAGAGTACTTCTTTGTTCTTGTCTGGGCAGTTGCTTCAGGGTCACCCATTGACGAAACAGAGAGAGTTCATCGTCTTCCTGTTGTAAACAGACCCACTCATCCCTGGACCTTCCCAACACTCCTTCACGAGGAAGGATCCAAATTTGATCCAGCGTAGCCACCACTATCCCAGAGGTCTTTCGGAATTGGGGAACTGTCATGGAAATATATATGTATTCCATATATTCAAAGTATATTCATATATATGCATTCACAGTTAGATAGATCTCACTGACTAAAAATCCTGTGCCCACACATATCTATGCAAAAAGCTGATGCCAGCTATAATCAGTCGTTAAAGACGACCCTGGCCTTCATAAGGAACAAGTACAGAGAGTCTTAGTAGATATCTATTGTTTTTCTTTACTAGTCATGCAAGAAAGCTAGGGCAAAGAAAAACAATAAATCTGCAACTTCAGCCCTTTTATCATAATTATCATAATTATCATACTTACACTAGAACAGCCAATAATCTAGCAGCTTTTAATTGTATGTTAATTGACTAACCAGCCCCTTTTTGTAAATGTATAAAACCTTGAATGAATAACAAATGAGTAGTCTTGACGAACTGTTATACTGACACTTCCGTTGTGGACAGTCCTCATTTCGTTCTGAGCGCTCAAAAAGACATTTAATAGAAAATTGGGAACAGCACCAACAAACACTTCAGGATAGATTTATCCTAATTAAATTTCTATAACAGTTGGCGCCTGCACGCGGGGCAGTGGACGAAACGCACGGGGACCTGCTGACCGGAGAGACAGAGGTGTTGGCCATGGCCTTGGCTCACGGGACGGAGACTGCGCAGCTCCATAAGAAAGGTAAGAAAATCTTGTCATCTTACCTGAAAGTCCCTTGGTCTTACACCTCTTGCCGGTCAGGTGTGGTCACCATCGCATTCCCAGGTAGTGTAAAAAGTCCACACCCTTATCCAAAATCCTGGGATATAAGGTGTTTGCTGCTGTGCTGTGTATGTGTTTTATGTTTTATGTGAACCGGGAGAAAGTTGGAACGGTGACAGCGTTTTTGCTTGCTGATTTCTGGGAGCTGTATAGCAAAAAACAAATTGCTGGATAAGTTCCCGCAGAAATCCTTCACACATAGGTGGGAGGTCATCCCAGAAAATCCAGGTGTGAGGGGCAGGAGCTTTGTTTGGCTAAGTTCTCACAGTAATCGTCCACGCAAGGGGGGAGGTCATCCCAGTCAAATCAGACGTGGATGGTGAGAATTTTGATTAAGGCTATTACAGATTACTGTGACCGGCGCACCGGCCAGGGCGTACGGTTTTCAGAAGTGGTAGACCTGGAGCATTGCCGTGCTCAGTGCAATTGGTGAGTTATCAGTTACCAGAGCAGCTTGTATGTGTCACAGATCATCAAAAGAGGGATTCGTATTCTCCCGGGTGTCTGTCTCATTGTACGTGTCACTGTCTGTATCAGGTACTGTCACTTTAAATCTCATTCAGAGCAGCGTGCGCTCTGTCACTATATCATTCACTGCTGGCTGCAGCAGCGAGAAACCCCTTTGACCCCCCTCCTCTGCTAATCACGTTGTCACATCTGTTTCCTGGTTTTGATCTTTTTAAGCTAGTTTTTTGGCTACAGGCTGTAGCGTGAAAATTCTCAGGCATTCAGACTGAACTGTATTCATTTTTTGCTATTCTATATGGATAATCTTTTTTTTTTGATACGTGATTTCAGTGCCTGTAGAGACAGGAAGCAGAGATATAAGGGAGGGGGGAAGTGCTGGCAGCAGCGAGGTGACATTCCAGAGGGCGGTAGGAAAAAGCCTATGCTACCAGACAAAAGTTTTAAAGTATTTTTCTTTTTTTTTTATCATTTTACAATCAGTTTTTCCACCTCTTTTCTGTTTTTAATTAGCTGTTTTAGTAACAAGGGTTGTTTTTCAGAGTTTTATGATTAATATGTTTTTGTTTTTTTTTTCCCTCCCCTTTTTGGTCAATTTTTTTTTCTTTTCCTAGAGTTTGTTTTTTTACTAAATCTAACTTTTGTTTTTAAAGTTTTTCTTTTAAGTACATTTTTAAATGATTTTGGAGAGATTTTTCTAATCAACTTATTTTAGAGTTTTACTCTCCAACCAGCAAGATCTACTAGCTTGCTTTAGACCAAGGTCACTCCACAGATAAGGAAACTGCAGGCTGAGGGAGAACACACACACAAACTGCGCAGCGGCTTCACTCACCCTCCCCTCAGGCATTCAGCGAAGACACACAGAACCAGAATGCAGCAGTTTTCAGATTTTTAATCACCTTTGTTGAATAGGTTTTTGGAATAGACACAGTACGTGAGAATCAAAGGGCTAGGCATGTGAATAGAAGGTCAGAGTACGTGAGAAGCAAATGGACAGGCAGACTTTACGCTGCATAACACACACATCACATGTCCATCATGTGGAGACACGGGACAGGTGTAGGCTGCTCTCATTGAATAAGAAGCCTTGTACAGGGGAAAACGCTCTCCGCCTCTCTCCACAGGGAGAAGGCATTTTTGTTTCAATGGTCCCCTCTCAAGAGCCTCAGGGGTGACACCCTCTCCTTTTTCTTCTCTCAGTCCCTTTCTCCTTCTTCTTCAGACTTTTCTCCTCTTTCCTCGCTGCCATCCCTCTCTATCCTTCTTTCCCTATCATTCCTTCTTTCCCTCCCTCACATCTCTGACACATCCATTTTCTTCCTCTTCCTTCTTCTTCTATCTCTTCCTCTCCGACTCTCAAATCTTCTTCTTCATCTTCTTCTACTTCTCCCCCTCCATCTTTCTCCTCTCTCTCTCTCCTCCATCTTTCTCTACTTTCCCCCTTTCACTCTTCTCTCCCTCCCCTCCTTCCTTTTCCTCCCTCCTCCTCTCAGGCACATCCACCTCTTCTCACTCACACCTCCCTTCTCTTCCTCTTTTTTTCTACTTCGTTATCAACTGGGTCAACGCCCAATAAAAGCAATGTGGTGTCCCTGTATTCAGTGCCTCCAGCACAGGGCACCCTGTCTATCCCAAGCACAGTACAAACATTGCCAGTTATTATATCAGGAGAAGAAAGTGCAAATCTCCCAACAAAACGCTGCAGGTAGCCCCCAGACACAACAGCTAGCAGAGCCCACAGCCATGGCTTCACAGGGGGAAATATAGCTGCAGACACAAATGAGGAACCTCAGTGCCAAGCAGAGCTGCCAACATGGAACAATGACACTGATCCACCGCAACATCACCCAGTATATGCACCAAGCACACCATGTCACTTCTCATCTGATGAAGATGAAGACACAACGTCATACATGATGCCCAATACTAGGGAAGAAAACACACAAGCACCAATAGAGCAGGGACAGGTAGAGACACCATCCTATGAGCCCTTCATCCCAAGCCAGGTGATCAGTATGCTGCCAGACCCAGGGATACACCCCATGCCATTTTGCCAAAAAATGCAGCAGATCCAGCGAACGTATGCAGCAGCCTGGATTGATCTCTGGACCGTAATGGAAATAAAAGCAGGTGATGCATTCTGGTCAATTATGAGAGAACACTTCAAGCTTCCAGCAGAGTTAGATGCGTATGCCTGGGAGACAGGACCAAAGCTAATTGAGCAACTCAGAGAATGGGCCAAAAGCAGACTGACAGGACAAACTCTCAGCCTACATGACATGAGTCAAGACAAGACAGAGTCTGTGGAGAAATTCCATGACAGAGTGATGCAAGTGTTTCAAGATTTGGGCCTCATTACCCATGATCAGACACACAGACGGATGTTGGCACAGGCTTTTGTGCATGGACTGAGAGAACCAATCAGGAAACCACTGGTAGTAGCCAGGCCTGAGTACACGTCAATAGCAATGGATACCCTGCTCGCAGTAGCAAAAAGGATTGAGTCCCGCCGGGACAGAAGGGATGTCCAGTGTTACAACTGTGGCGAGTTTGGTCATTTCCGGAACCGGTGCAGAACACTGACTTCGCCCAGAAGAAGAAGAAACACAGAAAGCAGTGAAGAACCCCGTCCATAGGACAGGAGCACACCAAGTCACAGGGAACCCCACCAGTGGGACCAATATCCTGAGAGTGGATGGCGTAGTCAGATCTTTTCTTGTGGAACTCCGCAACCTCACCTATCTATCAGAATATTCTGCATCCTGCATGGGAATTGATGGTCAAGTCAGACATTTCCAGATTATGAAGCCCCTGAGCGTGTGGACTCAGCCAGAACACTCCATCGTGTCCCAGTTTGTTGTGTCAAAAACCTGCACCCTCAACCTATTGGGAGTGGACCTACTGCAGAAGCTGAAAGCGACCAGAGTGTTCCAGGAAGATGATTGGACCATGACACTTTCTTCACCCCTGACCCAAGAAGAAACCTCAAACAACCACACTGCAGACCTATCACAGGAGGTGCTGGACATAGTACCAGAAAAGCCACTCAATCACCCAGAGTCAAGATGTCTCTGACCAACTGAAGGTCTAAGTGAACTCGCCTAAGAAGACGGCCTGAGAACTTTGACATTGGCCAAGATATTCAACTCAAGAAGGACCCTACTCGCTTCATGGAATGGCAACACCTTATCTGGCTCCAATGCCAGAGGTTCATCTTTTGCAAGCACCAGGAGGTGCCCCCTGCAATCAACCAGTACACCCAGGCCCTAGACCGGCAAAAAGCCACTCAGCTTTTCAAACTTGTGCACAAATACTGACCTGAGACCGAGCTGGAGAAAAAGAAACAACTGATGGCCCGTGCTGAGAAAAAAGCAGCCGGTTAAGGAGACGTCCCAACAAGAAGACCCCCTGTGACCAGAGCAGGTGCTAACACAGTGACTGTTTTGGTGGAGAACAAGAAAGCCAGCTGGTCGTCATCTCTCATGATGTGGATCCTAGTAGACGGCTTGTTTTCCCGCCAGCTCTGCGCCGGCAGATGGGAGTCCCCTGCCGCATACTGAAGGACAAGGCCAAACTGGGCTGCCTCGCCCATCGGAATCAATACCAGCTTTCCACAGTAAAGAAAAAGACTGTAAACCCCACTGAGTTCAGAATGGTGCGAGGCCTGGAGGCCGTGAAAGAGGCTACGGTATTTGAAACCCCAACAGTGCTGAACCCGCACACTCTGCTCTCAAAAGTCCCAGTCACCGCAACGGTATTCACGGTGATCAACCTTGCCAGTGCCTTCTTCAGTGTTCCCCTCCACCTGGAGGCCTGCCTTCACACACCAGTGCAGTGCATATGGACAGTGTTGCCTCAAGGTGCTCAGAACAAGCCCTTCAAGTTTCACCAAGACAATGTCCTCCATCCTCGTCAACTGGATTGCAGAATATGCAGGAGTCACTCTTCTACAACACGTGTATGACCTTCTCTTTTGTGTGGTTGACATCGATACCTGCACAGTCCATTTCTTGTCTCTCCTACTCTACCTGGAAGAACAGCAACGCAAGGTCTGGAAGAACAAAGTCCAGTGATGTCAGAAGCAAGTTACATCCCTGGGACACTGTATTGCCCACCAGACGAAACACCTGTCAAATGACTGGAAGACCACTGTGGAGAAGATGGCTCCCCCAACAACTCCGAAAATGCTGCAGGCCTTCCCTGGTCTAGTGTCGTATTGCAGAACCTGGATCCCTGATGCCTCAGTCCTAATGCAGCCTCTGTGCGCTTGCATCAACGCAACCCCGCTCCTTCTATCGGACGCAGCCTTCAACTCATTCAGGAGATTGGAAGAACTCCACAGTCTCAGCGCCAATACCAGGCCTACCTGACTACGAGAAGTCTTTCCGTCTACCTGATGGAAGAAAGAAGGTCATGCTACTGGAGTCCTGACACGGATTCACGGGGGAAAACAGAGACTTTTAGGCTGCCTCTCAGCCCGCTTGGATCCAGTTGCAAGAGGAGCACCCTCCTGCCTGATGGCAGTATCTGCAGCACACACCTTCCTGGACAAGGTTGCTGACATCACTCTTGGACAGCCACTGGAAACTCTCACTCCACACGACATCTTGGCAATCTTCAATCAAGCTCAACCAACAATAATCTCCCCACCGCCAGGCATCTTTGTGGTGCCTCTATCGCCTTTGTCTCATAATGTCACCGTCTCCAGACCTACAGTCCTCATCCCGGCTACTCTACTCCCACTCCCAAGGGGGGATATAATATGGACTTTCCAGAACAAAATTTACAGAATTTATCCTCTACTTGGATGGCTCCAGATTTGCAGATGATGAAGAAGTTTCCACACAGGAAGTGCAGTGACCAGCAATCAAGAAATCCTGTGGTCCAGAAGTCTGTCACCTAGCCTGTCAGCCCAGGAAGCAGAACTGACAGCGCTGACGAAGGCCTGCCAGATGGCAGAAGGCAAGACTGCAAACATCTACGCTGACTACAGGTACTCGCATGGCATAGCACACGACTTTGGGCCCATCTGGGCTACAAGGGACTTCATCACAGCAAACGGGACAACCGTGAAGCATCATGGAGCCTTCAGGGACCTGCTGGGTGTACTCCAACTTCCAAAATGGTGGCAATTTGAAAAATCAAAGTGCATGGAAAACTGAGAACAGAAGAGGCGTGAGGCAATAACATGGCGGACATGGCAGCCAAAGAAGCGGCCAAAGGAAGACAACATGGAGAAGTGGGAGAGGTCGTAGAGCCGGACGGCTACTACATGACGACTGAAGACAAGAAACCTGACAAAAAGATGTCCTGGGATCTGCTCAAGAAGTTGCAAGACCAAGCTCCAAAAGGAGAAAGAAGAGCTGAATGCGAAAAAAGCAACATGTGAAGAAGGGAGGCTATCAATAATGGACTTCAAACTCTGCCTACCACAAAGTATGCACCCTATAGTGGTCCAATGGGCACATGGACCCACACCCACATATCAAAGACACAGATGAATGATCTGATTGGTGCTTACTGGTTCGCTTCAGGGATCTCCACCCTAACAGCCAAATTCACCAGCAGCTGTCTGACCTGCGGCAAATGCAAGCCTGGACGTATGGAAGAAAGTCCCCCTCACCTCATCTGGAAAGACCACTCTAGCAGCTTCAAAGGATCCAGATAGACCACATCCAGATATCGCCAAGTGAAGGATTCAAATACGCCATTGTGGTCAAAGAAGTATTTTCAAGATGAACAGAAGCCTTCCAAGTCAGCAAAGACTACTGCAAAGCAGCTACTTTCGGAAAATAGTGTGCAGATACGGGGTTCCAGAAATGATAGAAAGTGATCAGGGACCCGCATTCACAGCAAATCTGACACACGAGACCCGATTAGCAGTAGGGTCAGACCTAGGCCTACACACTCCTTACCACCCCCAGAGCAGCAGGAAGGTAGAAAGACTGAACGGAACACTTAAGAATAGGATGCTGAAAATTGCCCAAGAGACAAGCAAACCATGGCATGACACACTCCCAATTGCACTGTTTAGCGTAAGGCACACTCCCAGAGACCCAGAAAAGCTGTCACCATACGAAATTTTGTTTGGGTCTAGTCCCAAGTTAGGTGCATTCTTCCCTCAGCAGCAGAATATGCAAAATGATATCTTGTTTGCTTATGTAATTGAATTGGTCAAAAACTAATGTCCATTCTCAAGTTTTTCTCTTCACTGCCAGATTTAATGGTCCTGTCCAAGAGCCCCAGATGACACCAACCTCTGTGTAACTAGAGGGAATGCCTGCTTGGATCCACGTATCGCATTGCAAGGAAGCTCCCGTACCAGGAGAGACACCTAAGCCATGAAGGATGTCGTGGATGCTCTGACTGACCAGACAGATGACCTACCTGATGAAGAATACACACGTTTTTTTGAACATGCAGTTAAATAAAGAGACTATGATTGCAAACACATGAACCCCTGCTAGGGACAGTCTTCCTGACCGCCCATTTGTGAAAAGTCTGTATTCGGTGGGGGAGACATGCGCAAGGCATATCTCAACCCGCCGGCAGCACAAAAGAGTTGCAGCGCTTTGGGACAGGAGCAGGTTTTTAGGGCAAGTGGTATCTAAGGGGGACTGTCATGGAAATATATATGTATTCCATATATACAAAGTATAATCATATATATGCATTCACAGTTAGATAGATCTCACTTGCTAAAAATCCTGTGCCCACACATATCTATGCAAAAAGCTGATGCCAGCTTTAATCAGTCGTTAAAGACGACCCTGGCCTTCATAAGGAACAAGTACAGAGAGTCTTAGTAGATATCTATTGTTTTTCTTTACTAGTCATGCAAGAAAGCTAGGGCAAAGAAAAACAATAAATCTGCAACTTCAGCCCTTTTATCATAATTATCATACTTACACTAGAACAGCCAATAATCTAGCAGCTTTTAATTGTATGTTAATTGACTAACCAGCCCCTTTTTGTAAACGTATAAAACCTTGAATGAATAATAAATGAGTAGTCTTGACGAACTGTTATACTGACACTTTCGTTGTGGACAGTCCTCATTTCGTTCTGAGCGCTCAAAAAGACATTTAATAGAAAATTGGGAACAGCACCAACAAACACTTCAGGATAGATTTATCCTAATTAAATTTCTATAACAGAATTTCCTCATCCTCCAGTATCTCATCTTTGCTCTTTCCAGGTGTTGCATGTCTTGCTCTGGACAAGGCGTCGGCGTGGGTGTTTTCAGCTCCCCTCCTGTCTTTCTTCCCAGCGGATGTATCTGCCTTTTGCATTCGGGGGTACCCCTTTCAAAAGCTCTGGCAGGGGCCGCACCACATGGGCAAAGTTCTTCACAAAACGATGGTAGTACCCCGTCAATCCCAGGAATGCTCGAACGTCTTTCACAGTCTCAGGGGTTGGCCAGTCCTGGATCTCCGCGATCTTTTCCTGGGACAGCTCCATCCTCTGAAACACTATGGCCTAGACACTCAATCTGAGCCCAGAACAAGTGGCACTTCTGAGGCTTCAGCTTCAGTCCGTACTTCTGTAGGCGGTTCAGTACTTGCTCTAATCTCCGCAGATGATCTTCGAACGAGGAAGCATACACTATGATGTCGTCCAAGTATATGAGTGTGGCCTAAAAGTTCAGGTCACCTAGGCAACACTTCTTCAGACTTTGGAACGTACCGGGGGCATTGGCCAAGCCGAAGGGCATCCTGTTGAATTTGAAGAGACCCATAGGTAGAATAAAAGCCGTTTTTGCCTTGTCCTTCTCTGACATGGGCACTTGCCAGTATCCGCTAGAGAGATCCAACGTCAAGAAGAATTTGGCTTTCCCCAAAGCGGATAAGGACTCTTCAATCAGGGGCAAAGGGTATGAGTCCCGCATGGTGCAGGCGTTGAGTTTACGATAATCTGCAGAGAAACTCAGTGTTCCGTCCTTCTTTCACACCAGCACAATGGGGGCCACCCACGGACATTAGCTCTATCTGATGAAACCTGCCTGTAGCATCTGACCGAGCATCTCTAGAACTTCCTGGTATAACTGAGGGGGAATTTGCCGGTAACGTTCTCTGACAGACGTTGTGTTCCCTGTTGGTATTTTGTGAGTAATAGCCATAGTACAGCCAAAGTCATCCTCATGACTTGCAAACATGGACCTGCATTGCCACAGTACTGCCTCCACTTGTTGTACTTGGACAGTCTTGATCTCGGATCAGCTTGGCACGCATTTGATCTAATATATGTCGCCCATCTTGGATGTATTGAGGCTCCGTCTTTGGAGAAGTGGTGACCGTCACTGACCATGAGTCTTCCTGTTTAACTGTCTGCTGTATGGCCTGGGGCAGAACGATTTCCTCGGGCATCCCTTCTACCCGTGCCACTTCGCTCCTAGGTGGCATTACTAGTTCTTGATCTGTCAAGTTAACGCAGTGTGCAAGTACCGTTCCATCTCGTATAATGGCCAGAGTACGTGCAACTAACAGTCCTGCTGGCAATGGACCAGTTAAAAAGGGTTCCAACTATACTTCCACCCCCTCCAACGGGGGGGTGTGCTCAAATGGGCAGAGTCAGCACAGTTTGTCCTGGTGGCGAGCTTAGCGGAGTTCAGAACTATCACCTTTCTCAACATTTCTCAATGGCTAGACGACTCCTTGGCTCAAGCAGTATGAAGCAGTCTCTGGAACACTTGTCACTGAGGGGTATGCTTATTCCACTGTTTCAGGGACGAATGAGCAGATTAATCCAGAGCAGTTTTCCTAATTCTTTCAGAACGTTCATCCCCAGGGTGACAGCATGACTGAGACCGGCTTCACCCTGGGTCAACACTATACCTTTCCATCCCAGGTCTTGACCGCACAGAGAAACTTGCATCCACACCACCCCTGCGACCGGGATGGGCAGGTGGTTTGCCTCTGTCAGCTTTACTACTGGATCACACTCGGCCGAAGAGTCTCTGGAAAGTGTTGACAGAAATATGATTCAGGCATCGTGGTCACCTTAGACCCCATATCCACCAAACAACGCACTACCCGTTCATCAAACTCAGCCCAGACCAGAGGGCACGTAGACACCAGGTTTGTGGGACTTTCACTACTCCTTCCCCAGACTTGGAGCCCTCTAGTTTAACAGTCGGCGTGGCCGAGGTCCGCCCTGCCATGGACATTTCCGAGCCATATGTCCTATCTCTCCTCAGTTGAAGCAGGTGAAGGATTTTGGACCTTCTGACATCGTTAAAGGCATCCACACCACTTTGGCCCCTGGCTGTGTTCTGGCCGGTTTCAACTTTTTCCTTCATCTGAGCCAATTCTCCTTGGATATTCAGCAGCTATTTCCTCATTTCTTCAACCCATGGGGGTTCATTGACTGTATTTGCTGCTGCTTCCCCACTTTGGACCTTCCCTACCTGGACCGTAACCCTCTGCTCCTGTTCACGTAAGCGGGCCTTACTTCCTATGTCAGCAAAAGTGATGCGAGGATCCACCCGTATCCGCTTCCTCAGGGTCTGTTTGGTCAGGACGTCCCGTAGCCCAGTCACCAACAAGTCACGTAACACGACATCTGCCAGCCATATCCCCACTCAGTCTTTTCTAACAATGGCGGTGTGTAACTCTTGCAGGGCATTCATATACTGCGTGACCGTCTCCCCCCCTTTGCATATGGCTAAACAGGCGAGTCCTAAGTTCCCCTACATCAGTGGGGTCCCCATGGGTCGCCTCCAAAATCTGAAGTACTTTGGTTAACGTGTCATGGTCTCGGTGGGCACATAGCATCACGGAGTCTCTGTCCTCTCCGTCCAGGGCCATAATGGCCACCTCAGCCTCTAACATGAAAGTCATCGGGTGCGTTCTCAACATACCCTTCATGCGCTCTGTCCAGCTCCACAACATTGTGTTGGACCCACGTAAACTTTTGGAAAATTACTTAACATGGCCCCCAAGGAGATACTGGTCCTGGGCCCAGCTGCCTGTTCTGCTGACTCCATGCTATTGGACTGCATCCTGACGACTATGCCAAAATGTAAAGGTTCATCGGATGCAGTAAAGAGCATGAGGCAGAGAAGGGGTTAAAAAGAATTTACTTAAACAATTTATCTTAGAATTAAGAGAAATCTCCTCTCAGGGAGATGATTTGACAAAGAACACACCAAATATGGGAACTGAACTCACACAAACAAATATGCAATATACAAACTGAGAAGAGGAAATGAGAGTAATGACTTATCGGTTGGAGTTCTTGTTGGGGGACGGTTAGAACAACTCCCGATGGCGTTGTAGTCCGTGAACAAAGTCTCTGGCTCTTCTGCGTGGAAACGAGATGCACTTTCTCCTGACCGTGCCAAAGTATCCGGGTCTGTTGATCTTGGGTCCATTGATGTGTGGATACAGTTCCTTCTGTTGATTCCTCGGGAGTGATGCAGTACAACGGGAGCACAATGCCGTACAGGCTTGCAAGGCCTCGCACCGACTCACAAAGTTTAGGAAAATAAGAGACGTCTACTGAACTGCACGTTATGGATTGGGTATGTTGAAGGGCATCCAGTAATGGCTGTAAGGATGAGTCAATCTGTAAGGAGCTGGTGTCAGTGGCGGTGAAATTCGGAGTAGAGGAGTGGGAGTGAACCTCCATCCTACTCTGTAATCGCCTTCCCTACAAGTCACCTGTTCCCGTGCTCAGCCCCTTTTATCTCCCCCATGCCCCCTTCTGTCAGGTGATCAGGCCCTCCCCACACAGATAAGTCTTCCCCCAGCAACAGTAATAACGGCCCGGCTGCAGAGCGCATTTCGAACCGACAGCTCTGTTCCTGTTCATCTTCTTACAATACAGAAAAAAAAGATTTTCTTTTAGATAATATTTAAACTAATTTATTAGCCAAACAGTGGACTTGGCCCCTATAAAAGTCCTACCTGTACTTTATTAATTATTACCTCCATTGTGCAGAAAGAAAACTTTGTCAAAATATGGCATTGGACAGTGGGTCCATGCACCGTTCCACTCACTGGTTTTTGTATTCAGCCGCCTTCCTCTCCCTTGATTGAGAGCAAGGATTTGATTAGAATGACCAGTGTTTAAAGAAAATCCATCAGGTTAATGCTCACTGTTGAAATGCCGAGTGCGTGCATACAGCCTTCTCCTCTTGGCTGTGGGTGCTGGGCAACACCTCCAGGTGTATGGGTTGTAGAAAAGCAAAGCAGTCATTTTCCAGAATAGTGCTACTCACATCTATAGGTTGTGTGTGGAACTGCAGTTTTTCCCCATATTGTCTTTTGGATGAAAAACATATCCTTTTTCTATTCTAAGACATCCCCTCTCACTTCATGCATGTCACCTGTCACGTCAAACAGGTAGTCCGATCTGTGGACAGCATTGTATAAAGAGAGAAAAACTGAGCAGAATAAAATATAGGTTTGTTGAAAAAGATTCAATGTAACATTAATTTTATTTATTAAAATCCATGGTGTTGTGTCATATGAGTCCATTGGGCGGTCCTAATTAGAGACTGACTGCTATCTCTGCATACATAATTCTAAAGGGAAGACTGCCAATCATTGAGGAGGACCACCCACTGGACTTATCCATACATCTGTGATTTCAATGAATAAAATGCAACTTTGACTGAAACTTTTACCTATATCAATCTGATCAGTGCCCTATAATATCATAGATCAGTGCCAGCCTGCAGTTCAGACACCATTTTCAACATGAGAAGTTACCTTAAGAATAGATAAGGAGAAAATCTCCCAACACAAATCCAAAAATTTGTTTAAATGACTGTAAGCCTGATGTTTGTTTAGTGTGTGTTTATTCAGTTTTTACCATCAGTGTCTCATTGGTGTATCCTGTATGTAGCAAAAACTGGAAGTTTCTCAAGCTTCTCGCAAGAAGCTCATTGCTGTCTGAGATTTTCACAAAGGGATTGCTCACAACTGCGTATACAGTCATGGCCAAAAGTTTTGAGAATGACACAAATATTATATTTTCACATGATCAGCTGCCCTCTGGTTTTTATGTGTGTTTGACAGATGTTTTTATCACAGACAGAAATATAATAATTGCAAACATATGAGTAACAAAAGCTTATATTGACAGTTAGAATGAGTTAATGCAGCAAGTCAATATTTGCAGTGTTGACCCTTCTTCTTCAGGACCTCTGCAATTCTCCCTGGCATGCTCCCAATCAACTTCTGGACCAAATCCTGACTGATAGCAGTCCATACTTGCACAATCAATGCTTTCATTTTGTCAGAATTTTTAGGTTTTTGTTTGTCCACCCGTCTCTTGATGATTGACCACAAGTTCTCAATGGGATTAAGATCTGGAGAGCTTCCAGGCCATGGACCCAAAATCTCTATGTTTTGTTCCCTGAGCCATTTAGTTATCACCTTTGCTTTATGGCAAGGTGCTCCATCATGCTGGAAAAGGCATTGTTGATCGCCAAACTGCTCTTGGAGGGTTGGGAGAAGTTACTCTTGGAGGACATTCTGGTACCATTCTTTATTCATGGCTGTGTTTTTAGGCAAGACTGTGAGAGAGCCGATACCCTTGGCTGAGAAGCAACCCCACACATGAATGGTTTCAGGATGCTTAACAGTTGGCATGAGACAAGACTGGTGGTAGCGCTCACCTTGTCTTCTCCGAATGAGTCGTTTTCCTGATGTCCCAACCAATTGAAAAGGGGATTCATCAGAGAAAATAACTTTACCCCAGTCCTCAGCAGTCCACTGCCTGTACATTTTGCAGAATATCAGTCTGTCCATGATGTTTTTTCTGGAGAGAAGTGGCTTCTTTGCTGCCCTCCTTGAGACCAGGCCTTGCTCCAAGAGTCTCCGCCTCACAGTGCATGCAGATGCACTCACACCTGCCTGCTGCCATTCCTGAGCAAGCTCTGCACTGCTGGTAGCCCGATCCCACAGTTGAAACACTTTTAAGAGACGGTCCTGGCGCTTGCTGGTCTTTCTTGGGCGCTCTGAAGCCTTTTTGGCAACAATGGAACCTCTCTCCTTGAAGTTCTTGATGATGCGATAGATTAATGACTGAGGTGCAATCTTTCTAGCTGCGATACTCTTCCCTGTTAGGCCATTTTTGTGCATTGCAATGATGACTGCACGTGTTTCTTTAGAGATAACCATGAGAAACAATGATGCCAAGCACCAGCCTCCTTTTAAAGTGTCCAGTGGTGTCATTCTTACTTAATCATGACAGATTGATCTCCAGCCATGTCCTCATCAACACCCACACCTGTGTTAATGGAGCAATCACTGAAAAGAGGTTAGCTGGTCCTTTTAAGGCAGGGCTGCAATGATGTTGAAATGTGTTTTAGGGGATAAAGTTCATTTTCTAGCCAAATATTGACTTTGCAAGTAATTGCTGTTAAGCTGATCACTCTTTATAACATTCTGGAGTATATGCAAATTGCCATTAGAAAAAGTGAAGCAGTAAACTTTGTAAAAATTAATATTTGTGTCATTCTCAAAACTTTTGGCCATGACTGTAAAATTGATGAGTGAAATGTGAGAAAAAAATTGCATTGTACTCGCCACAATGTTATTTAATTAGGCAGTGTTCATCTGCGAGTTTTTCATCAACTGTAATTGGGGTGAGAAAAGGTCAATGGACCCTTCCTAGCCTATTAATATCAGCCCACAATTGTCTTTGTAGCCTTTGCTGGCTATTAAAAATATTGGGGGACCCCACATCATTTTTGTGGGAGTCCCCCATTTTTAATAATCAGTAAAGGCTAAGCAGTCAGCTGTGAGCTGATATTAATAGCCTGTTTATTATCTACTTTACAGACAATTAAGACCAGCTCTCAGGTGTATGTTTTCATTTAGCTGGTTAATAATAAGGGGTACCGTACGCCATTTTTAATTTTATTTATTTTTTTATTAGCCCAATACAAGAACAGAAAACTACACTTGCAAAGCACTGATTATGTATTTCAATTATATATTTCTGTCTACCTATCTCTATTTATCTGTATATAAGACTGTTTTATTAGTCAGAAAACTGTCTGGGAATGACAAAGATAATTACTGTATGTAAAAGCTGATGTTAAAAAAGCATTGCATACGCATGTCATACTGATGCTAGGTGAGGAAAAAACGCACAATTGCATAGCGCTTGCATGACATATGTATGCTAGGTGAGAAAAAAACACATGACACTCGCCTGGCACTCTCCAACTTTTCTGGCTGAGATTTTCAGCTACTCTATATATGAGCTGAACTTGGATGTGGTCATAAATCATCACTGAAAAAGAAAATAAATGAGTTACAAACTCCCCAGCAGAAAAAACTGACTGACGGATTCTCAAAAGCTCAGGAAATGATATTGACTTTGCACTAATTTGATGACAGTCGGCTGCTGTCAGCAAAGACTTGATTAAAAATGAGTGTCGTCATGAGTGAAATTTGATTTGCAGGGTAGTTATTCCCCGTGAATTTAATGTCACTTATCATGCTTTAGGATCTCTCCAGACTCCAGGTCTAGGAATGAGCATCCTAGCGCTCAGCCATTTTTAAATTCTTGTTCAGGACCTGAATTTGACCTTAACTTGACCCCGGGCCCTGAACCCCATATAAATCAATGGGGACCCCAACTTCAGTGCTGAAAATGGTTGTAAAATGGTCGGAGTAAGGGCTAGTGGCTGCAAAAGTAAACAAAATGTGAGTAAGAGCAGGACAATTGTCCTGCAAACAAACGTGGTACTATATGAAGTAAATGAATAACATAAAAATTTTAAAAGTGCCCTCACAAATACTGAGACTTGCAGTCCAGTTAAAAATTTCACCCACAGATCATGGGGCAGGGTACCCTCACACAAGCTGATAAACAATTTTACCCTTGATCATGGGGCACAGAAGCCCACAGAAACTGCTTGAAGCGTGAAAAGTACCTCTACAAATTTCAAAACAGAGCATGAGGCAGAGTACCCTCACAGAAGTAAATTAACCCCTTAACCCCAAGGGTGATTTACACGTTAATGACTAGGCCAATTTTTACAATTCTGACCACTGTCTCTTTATGAGGTTATAACTCTGGAACGTTTTAACGGATCTTCACGATTCTGGGACTGTTTTCTCGTGACATATTGTACTCCATGATAGATGTACAATTTCTTTGATATAACTTGCGTTTATTTATAAAAAAAAATGGAAATATGGCAAAAATTTTGAAAATTTTGCAATTTTCAAACTTTCAATTTTTATTCCCTTAAAACAGAGAAATATGTCACACAAAATAGTTACTAAACATTTTCCACATGTCTACTTTACATCAGCACAATTTTGGAACAACATTTTTTTTTGTTAGAAAGTTATAAGGGTTAAAAGTTGACCAGCGATTTCTCATTTTTTCAACAAAATTTACAAAACCATTTTTTTTTGGGACCAACTCAAATTTGAAGTCACTTCGAGGGGTTTATATGGCAGAAAATACCCAAAAGTGACACCATTCTTAAAACTGCAACTCTCAAGATAATCAAAACCACATTCAAGAAGTTTATTAACCCTTCAGGTTCTTCACAGGAGCTGAAGCAACATGGAAGGAAAAAATGAATATTTAAATTTTTAGTCACAAAAATGATCTTTTACAAACAATTTTTTTATTTTTACAAGGGTAAAAGGAGAAAATGGACAGATAAAGTTGTTGTGCAATTTCTCCTGAGTACGTCGACACCCCATATGTTGGGGAAAACTACTGTCTGGGTGCACGGCAGGGCTCGGAAGGGAAGGAGCGCCCTTTGACTTTTGCAAACCAAAATTGGCTGGAAATGAGATTGGACACCATGTCGCGTTTGGAGAGCCCCTGATGTGTCTAAACAATGAAAACCCCCAGAAGTGTCACCATTTTGGAAACTAGACCACCTAAGGAACTTATGTAGTTCTGTTGTGAACACTTTGAGCCCCCAAATGTTTCACTAAAGTTTATAATGCCTGGGTGTGAAAAAAATTTTTTTCCACAAAAATGATTTTTTAGTCCCCAATTTTTGATTTTTCCCAAGGAAATTAGAGCCCAAAAGTTGTTGTCCAATTTGTCCTGAGTATGCTGATACCCATATGTGGGGGGAAAAACTGTTTGGGCGCACGGCAGGGCTGGAAAAGGAAGTAATGATGTTTTGGAATGCAGACTTTGATGTGTGTCATGTTCAGTTTGCAGAGCCCGTGATGTGCCTAAACAGTGGAAACCCCACAAGTGACCCCATTTTGGAAACTAGACCCCCTAAGGAATTTATCCAGATTTGTGGTGAGCACTTTGAACACTCAACTGCTTCACAGAAGTTTATAATGTCCGGACATGAAAATAAAAAATCATTTTTTTTCAGAAAAAAAAAATTTTTAGTCACCATTTTTTTTTTCCAAGGGTAACAGGAGAGATTGGACCACAAAAGTTGTTTACCAATTTTTCCTGAGTATGCTTATACCCCATGTGTGGGGGGAACCACTGTTTGGGCGCACGGCAGAGGTCAGAAGGAAGGGAGCTCCATTTTTTACTTTTTCAAAGGAGAATTGGCTGGATGCCATGTCGCGTTTAGAAAGCCCCTGATGAGTCTAAACAGTGGAAACCCCCCACAAGTGACCCCATTTTAGAAACTAGTCCCCCTAAGGAACTTATCTAGATCTGTGGTGAGCCCTTTCAACCCCCAAGTGCTTCATACAAGTTTATAACGTAGAGCAGTAAAATTAAAAAATCACAATTTCTCCACAAAAATGATCTTTTCACCCCAATTTTTATTTTCCCAAGGGTAACAAGAGCAAAAAGGTTATTGTGCAATTTGTGCTGAGTACGCTGATACCCCATATGTTGGGGTAAACCACTGTTTGGGTGCATGGCAGAGCTCGGAAAGGGAAGGAGTGCCATTTGACTTTTTCAGCGCAGAATCGGCAGGACGCCATGTCGCCTTTGGAGAGCCCCTGATGTGCCTAAACAGTGGAAACCCCCCATAAATAACACCATTTTGGAAACTAGACCCCTCAAGAAACTGATCTAGATATGTGGTGAGAACTTTGAACCTCCAGATGTTTCACTAAAGTTTATAACGCCCGAGTGTGAAAATAAAAAAATCATATTTTTTCCACAAACATAATCTTTTAGTCCCCAATTTTTTATTTTCCCAAGGGTAACAGGAGAAATTGTACCCCAAAAGTTGTTGTACAATTTGTCCTGAGTACGCTGATACCCCGTAAGTGGGAGAAAACTACTGTGAGGGCAGATGTCGGGGATCAGAAGAGAAGTAGTGACATTTTGTAATGCAGAATTTGATGGAATGGTCTGCGGGTGTCATATCACATTTGGAAAGCCCCTGATGTGCCTAAACAGTGGAAAACCCCATCAAATGACACCATTTTGGAAACTAGACCCCCAAAAGAACTTATGTAGATGTCTTGTGAGTAGAGTTTAGCGAAACAGGTCGGTCAGATTCAAAAGTCGCCGACTTTCACCAAAGTTGGGTTTTGTTGGCCGAAACCTGACCACAGCGTGCAGTCGGCCATGCAGTCGTCGACCCAAGCGCCAAAGTCGAATTTCCCAGAATGCTTTCAGGCGCCTTTTTTCAGCCAATGAGCAAGGACGTACACTGTGGGCAACGAGATGACATGTGCAGCGTCCACCACCATCTTACAGAAGGGCATTGCAGTGATTGGCTTGTTTTGGGGGGCGTCATAGTGTCTATAAAAGCACTGACTGCCGATCTCCATTTTACTTCTGCCAATATTAACAGTAGGGAGAGGTTTCTGTTTATCAGTAGGGAGAGAGTTAGGGCTGGAAAGAGTAGCTCTTCTGTGCTTGTGTTGATAGCAATTGTGCTGTACAGTTAGTGTGCAGTGACAGGGGAGGATTTTCTTGTGTGCAGCAGAGCTGGTTAATAGGCTGACAGCTAGCTGTATTGCTGTGTGTACACTGCTGTCCAGACTGCTTTTTACACAGCACTAATACTTTTATTCTTTTTTTCTGCACAGTTACCGACCGTTCATTTTTTCCCACACCGTATAGAGCTGTACACTACTCACACACTACCGTGTACCAGGTGGTATCACGGACAAATACATGCTGACTATCTGTGTGTGACTCCGGAAATATATATGGAGATTGCAATTTTCCCCTACACCGTACACAGCTGTACACTTCTGAGACAGTACCGTATATCTGCTCTTTGTATTACGGTGAAATCCATACTGAGTGAGCGTCTGTGTGTGAGTCCAGAAATTCATACGGAGATACAACTTTTCCCCTACACTGTATACAGCTGTACGCTTCTGAGACAGTATGGTATATCTGCTCTCTGTATTACGGTCAAATTCATACTGAGCGTCTGTGTGTGACTCCGGAAATATATACGGAGATTGCAATTTTCCCCTAGACCGTATACAACTGTACACTCCTCATACAGTACCATATATCTGCTGATATTTTTGGTACATTTTCCCAAACATGAGGAAGTATGGTGGAAGAGGCTGTGGAAGTGGGCGGGGGGGCCAGCTGTGACTGATGGTGGTGGTGGTGGTGCATCTGCTGGTGGTGCCAAAAGCACAATAGCACCTAAGGCAGGAGGTGTTGAGCCTGCATCATTGTCTGGCTCCAGAAGGCCTGGAAGGCTCCCTTTTCTGGCAGTAGGTAAACCGCTTTTAAAGCCGGAGCATCAGGAACAGGTTTTGGCTTACATTGCCGAAACAGCCTCCAGCTCTATCGCCTCCTCTTCTGAAGTTTCAAAAAATGCAAGCACTGAATCGTCAGTGCAGGCTTCTGGTCAGGAAAAACATCTTTCCTTGTGTCATTCACCCCCACCACAAGTGAAGGATGCAGCAGGCCACACTTCAGATTACTCCCTGGAGCTCTTTTCACATACCATGCCTGGGTTATCAAGTGAAATCATGAATTCCCCAGTCCAAGATGAATATGACATGGAGTGCACTGATGCAGAGCCACTGCTATCTGATTCTGCTGGTACATTCACCCAGAGCACTGCATTGCCTTCGCAGTCTACTGAGCCAGAATATGACCCTGATGAAACTCAGGTGCCCCTTCCCGCATACTATAACACCTTACATGGTGACACAGAGGAAGGTGCAGATGAAATAGAAGAGGAGGTGATGGATGACCCAGTTGTTGACCATGATTGGCATCCATTGGGGGAAGATGGTGCCACTAGCAATAGCTCAGAAGAGGAGGAGGATCCGCAGCAGGCATCGAAATCGCAGCTGCGGTTATCTGGCAGACCCGTAGCAGACCAAAAACGTTATTAAAAAACAAAAAGAGTTGCATGACAGCTTGGCCAGATGGTCAAATTAGCACACCGTGCAAGCCCTGAAAATTTATCCCATAGTAGGAAGAGTGCAGGTTGGCACTTTTTTGACCAAAATCCTATTGATGAGGCAAAGGTTATCTGTAAGAAGTGCGGAAGGACCTTTAGCAGAGGGAAAAATCTCTGAAAATTGAATACCAGTTGCATGCTTAGACATTTAAACATCATGCACTTGCAAGCATGGACGGACTACAAAACCTCACTGGCTTTGGATGCCTACATTGCCAAACTGATCTCATTAGAGATGATGCTCTTCCGTTTGGTTGAAAGCACAGCGTTCCGAGAGCTCATGGCCTATGCTGTCCCACACTATGACCTACCCAGTCGACACTTCTTTTCTAGAAAAGCCATCCCTGCCCTCCACCTGCATGTGAAAGACCGCATTGTCCATGCACTCAAACAATCAGTGAGTGGAAAGGTGCACCTCACAACAGATGCATGGGCCAGTAGGCATGGCCAGGGCCGTTATGTGTCCATCACTGCGCACTGGGTTAATGTGGTGGATGCAGTGTCCACAGGGGACAGCGGCGGTGGGACAGTGCTGCCTAGCCCATGGTATAGGCAACAGTTGGCTGTAGGTGTTCAACCCTCCTCCTCCTCCAGAAGCAAAAACTCGTCGAAAGAGCGCAGTCGTATGATCACTCCATCCGCAGCTGCCAGTGTGGCACACGAGGTGTCCCACTATCGAACAGCTAGTGGTAAGCATCAGCAGGTTGTTTTAAAGATGATGTCTTTGGGCGACAACAGACACACAGCGGAGGTACTGGCCGACTTACTTGCAGCAAGAAACTGAGTCATGGCTGGGCAGTCTACATCTTGAGCCAGGCAAGGTAGTCAGTGATAACGGCCGTTATTTTGTGGCAGCCATAGCCCTGGCAAAACTCAGACACATACCTTGCCTGGCTCACACCTTGAACCTGGTGGTGCAGTGCTTCATAAATAATTATCTGGAGTTACCAGCCCTGCTCCATAAGGTGCGAAGACTGTGCTCACACATCCATCGCTCGCCCGTAGACTCCAGTCGTATGCAGAGGTTTCAGCGATCGCTCCACCTCCCCGAGCACCGCCTAATCATAGACATTGCAACAAGGTGGAACTCCACCATGCACATGGTTGAGAGGCTGTGTGAACAGAGGCAGGCTGTAATTCATTTGTGGGAGGATACACGGACAGGCAGTTTGAGGGCAGACATGGAGTTGTCGGGTGTGCAGTGGTCAAAGCTGAAAGACCTCTGTAAAGTCCTTCAGTGTTTTGAGGAATGCACACGGCTGGTAAGTGCAGACGACGCCATCATAAGCATGAGCATCCCACTTATGCGTCTGCTCATGCAAACTTTGACGCACATTAAGGATCAGGCGTCTGCAGCGGAGGAGGAGGAGGAGGGAAGCCTTCATGACAGTCAGGCATTGTCTGCTCAGGGAACTGTCCTGGATGAGGTGGAGGAAGAAGAGGAAGAGGAGCAGGAGGAGGATGAGGGGGATGATTATTTTGGGGAGGAGGATGCTTCTCAGGGGCAAGAGAAAATGTTGGCTTGCCAAGGTCAGATAAAGGGTTTGTGCGTGAGTGGAGGGATGTGGATTTGGCAGAAAGTGCTCCTCCACCCACCACTGGCAGTGCATGATTGACACATGGAACGTAGGCCCACATGTGTGAGTATGTCTTGCGGATTCTAAAAAGGGATCCCCGCATTGCCAAAATTATGAAGGATGTCGAATACTGGTTGGCCAGCATCCTCCATCCACGCTATAAAGGCAAATTACAGAACATCATGCCACAGGAGAACCTAGAGCTAATATTGGCAAAAAAAAAAGCAACTCTAGTAAAACATTTATTAGAGGCATTCCCAGCACACAGCAGTGGTCTAGGTTCTACCACGAGACGTACTGGGCCAAATGGAAGAGGTGTTCGTGGTGCACACAGCTCCAGTGGCGTTGGATACTGGGGTTTCATGACCATGTTGTGGTCTAATTTCTCATGTGACATTCACACGACTGGTATTACTGAATCGATTGCAACAGACAGGAGACAGCAGTTGTCAACTATTGTTCAAAATTACCTCTCTTCCCCTATTGATGTTCTCCCTCACAGTTCATTCCCCTTTGACTACTTGGCCTGTAAACTGGACACCTGGCCTGAATTGGCACAATATGGCTTACAGGAGCTTGCTTGCCCTGCTGGTAGTGTGCTATCAGAAAGAGTCTTCAGTGCTGCTGGATCAATCCTGACAGAAAGAAGGACACGGCTGTCGACCCAAAATGTAGGTGATCTCACCTTCATTAAAATGAATTTGTACCACCTTCCCCTGATGACACATAGGTTGCCAGCAAAATGGCTCGCTTTGTCCTCCTCTTCCTCCGACTTCTCCAATCCCTCCATTTGCAGCTGCTGAATGTCCAGCCTACACTACAAGATATGCCAGTTTTTCCACCTCCCTAACTGGGCTGTACCCCCCCAGGGCCGGCGTCAGCACCTGAAGCTCCCGGGCAAGTGCCGGTGCCCTGAGCAGGTGGGGAGGCCCACTCGCCATCAGAGACACCGGTGTACTATGAGGGGCCCTGTGCCAGTTCGCGGCGCCCATGAGTGTGCCCCCCTGCTTGCTCAGGGCCCCAGCACTCTCAATACTTACCACTGTGACGTCTTCCGCGTTTCCTGACAGTGACATTCAGGTCAGAGAGCGCGATAATGTCACGCCTATGTACCCTCTGCCTGAACAGTCACAGTGCAGAGAGCTAGAAGATGTTGACGCTGAGGGGTCCACAGTAGAGCAGTGACCAGTGAGGAGAGGTATTTCATTTTTTTAATGGTTGGAGCAATATATGGGGAGCATTATACACTGGAGAATTATATATGGTGCCCATCATACACTTGAGCATCATAGATAGGGCCCATTATACACTGGAGCATTATATATGGGGCCCATCATACACTGGAGCATTATAAATGGGGCCCATTATATATGGAGCATTATATAGGCCCATGATACACTGAAGCATCATCCATGGGGCACATCATATACTGCAGCATCTTATGGGGTTCATTATTTATGGGGCATCATATAGGGCCCTTTATATATGGAGCATCATATGGAGCACATATGGGGCCTATTCTGTATGGAGCATCATCCATGGAGCCCATTATATATGGAGCATTATATATGGGGACCATTATATTTGGAGCATTATATGGGGCTCATCACACACTGGAGCATCATATATGGGGCCCATAATATACTAGAGCATCTTATGGGGTTCATTATTTATGGGGCATCATATAGGGCCCTTTATATATGGAGCATCACATGGAGCACATATGGGGCCTATTCTGTATGGAGCATTATATGGAGCCCATTCTGTATAGCTCACTATGTGGTGGCCATAATACTGTATGGAAGACTATACTGTCCGGTTTTTGAGCTATTGTAGAATTTACAATAGATATCACTCATGTAATGTAAGTGTAATACTATTGTAGGAACTCGAGGATTCTGATAGCGTGGGGCAATGAACAATCAGAGACGGGTTTCTTTGAATGCAAATAATGTATTTGTGAAACAGCAAAACACCCAAAAACAATATTCAAACAACCCGTAGTGACATGCAATGAGTCCATATATATATACACAAGTCCAGTTATATGAATCCGGATATATAAGTCTTTGAACCTCTATAGCGAGGGTGGTAAAGTTCTTACGACGGAGTCCTCACACAAATGTGACCACAAGGTAAGTCTGATGCACAGATAACGTGGCTGGATTTACACACTGCTGGTGTGTGAAGAGTCAGATCCAGGTATGCAGAAAACACAGGGAGGTCCAGGAACAAGTTAATCTCAGTTGTGGCTTAATTCAGTGAAGTCCAACAACAAGTTCATATGTCAGTAAGGTTACAGTAACAGTTCCAACAGCTCTCACCAGAGGTAATGCACAAAGGGTTAAACAGCAACAGTTCAGAAACACAGTTCTTATCAGATGGAGTGAACCAAGGGTTAAATTCCCAAGTCAACAGTTTAGTGATAACACAGTACTTTGTGCAACTTACATATGCAGAGAATGTCCAGAGCCATGGGTAGAAACTGCTGTGGCTGAGAAACACCTGAAGATAAGGTTATGCACTTTCCTGGTAAATACACAAAAGATCTGTGAGGAACAAAGCAGCTGGGTTGCAGGGAAACAGAAGCAGAATATTCCAGCAGTGAAGCCAACACCTGAGCCAGGCTTTAAACAAACGAACAGGAAGTAGGGCACACAAAACAGCAAACTCCATTTTAACAAAGGGCAAAATCATTGACAAAGTTACCTAGAAAACCCGGAATACTGACATTACTCCCCCCCTAAAGACGGCCTCCGGACGGTCCTGGACCAGGCCTGTCCGGGTATCTTCGATGAAACTGAGCAATCTTCAGAGGCGCATTGATGTTACTTACTGGTTCCCAAGAATCATTTTCAGGAGAGTAACCTTGCCATCTAACTAGATACTGAAGCCGGTTTCTATGAAGTCTCGAATTAACAATATCCTGTACCACGAATTGTTCTTCGCCATCAACCAACACTGGTGGAGGGGGAGGTACGATACGTCCCTGAAACGTGTTAGGAGAGACTGGTTTTAATAAGGAAACATGAAATACTGGGTGTACCTTTAAAGTCCGTGGTAGCTTCAACCGACAGGCAACAGAGCTCACAATCCCAGTGATCTTGAATGGACCGATGAATTTCTGTCCCAGTTTCTGCGAAGGAACACCCAATTTTAGATTCTTGGTGGACAACCAAACTGAGTCTCCTACCTTATACATAGGTGCTGGTTTCCGGAATCTATCGGCCGACTTCTTGTAACGCTCCTGTGCTGTGGTCAGGGAGTCCTTCAAAACTTCAAGATTACGTTGCAACGCCGTCACTCTGTCTTCAACCGCTGGTACCGAAATCGTAACCGGAGACCTAGGCAAAATACTTGGATGATAACCCAGGTTGGCAAAAAAAGGCGTTACCTTCGTGGAACTGCTTTGGGAGTTGTTGTACGAAAATTCCGCTAGAGGAAGTAGCTTCAGCCAATCGTCCTGCAAATGACTGACGTAACAGCGTAGATATTGCTCCAAGGTTTGATTTGTCCGTTCGGTCTGCCCGTTGGTCTGAGGATGGTATGCAGAAGACAAGCAAACATTAATGTGGAGCGCAGAACAAAATCCTTTCCAAAATCTAGAGGTAAATTGTATTCCCCGGTCAGAAATGATGTCATCTGGTACCCCATGCAGCCGGAAAATGTTCTGGATAACTAGATCTACTGTCTCTGTAGCTGAGGGAAGACCAGCACACGGAATGAAATGAGCAGCTTTCGTTAAACGATCTACTACCACCAAAATAGTATTTTTACCACCAGAGGTGGGTAACTCCACAATAAAGTCCATCGAAATAGACCCCCAAGGGCGAGACGGTACAGGTAGCGGTTTAAGAAGACCAGTAGGTGAAACGCGAGGAACCTTGTACCGGGCACAAACTTCACAAGAGCGGACATAGTCATTCACATCCTTCAAGCAGGTAGGCCACCAAAAAAAACGAGTTAACAATTCCTGCGTCTTCTGTACCCCCCTATGACCAGCCAATTTAGAGTCGTGGACCAATTTGAGAACTCGAAGTCTTACAGCCTCTGGGACATAAATACATCGATCTCTAAGCCACACACCATTCCGAAGGACAAGATTCACATTGTCAGGTGGAGCTGCAAGAAATACGTCACCGTCATAGGCCAGCTTGATCTCCTGCCACAAGTCCCGGTTCCGGAGCACTCCAACGAAATTGGCCTCCGACAAGATGGTCTTCGACGGGGTCCCAGGCACGGAATCCACGGTATGGATTCGGGATAATGCGTCAGCTTTCCCATTACGTGAACCTGGGCGGTACGAAATAATAAAATTAAACTGGTTCAAGAACAAACTCCACCTAGCTTGTCGAGGAGAAAGACACCTGGCAGACTTAAGGAATTCCAAATTGCGATGATCCGTGAGTACTACTACCTGCTGAGTTGCCCCCTGCAAATGGTGTCTCCATTCCTTAAAGGCAGAAATAATTGCCAAAAGTTCCTTATCTGCCACATCATAGTTAAGTTCTGCAGAAGATAACCTACGAGAGAAGAAGGCACACGGGTGCAGCAAACCTTTGTCTCCGGTACGTTGTGAGAGGATAGCTCCCAATGCACAGTCAGACGCGTCCACCTCCACGATAAAAGGCTGTGCAGGATCCGGATGCATCAATATTGGAGCCGTGGTAAAACAACCCTTCAGGCGATCAAAGGCTTCCTGAGCTTGCGAAGACCATTCAAACTTCTTCCCCTTCTTGGTGAGGAGAGTGATGGGACGGACAATTTCTGAAAAATTTCGGATAAACCGTCTATAAAAGTTAGCAAAGCCAATGAATCGTTGTACCTCCTTAATGTTTCCTGGTACCGGCCAGTCCAAGATTGCCTGGATCTTGCTGGACTCCATATTCAATCCCTGAGGCGAGATAACATAGCCTAAAAATTGAATTTCAGAACAATGGAACTCACACTTTTCGAGTTTGATGTACAAATGATTATCTCTCAAACGTCTAAGTACGGTCTTGACATGTTCCTGATGTTCCTGTAAGGAGTCAGAAAAGATTAAGATGTCATCAAGGTAAATTACCACATATTGGTCCAATAAATCCCTGAAAATGTCGTTGGCTAAATGTTGAAAAGCAGCAGGAGCGTTACAGAGTCCGAATGGCATCACCAAATATTCAAAATGTCCATACCGGCATCTAAAAGCTGTCTTCCATTCGTCTCCGGGCCGTATACGGAGTAAATTATATGCCCCACGAAGATCTAATTTGGTAAATACTTTGGCCTGGCGAACTCTTTCCAACAATTCTGGAATTAGGGGCAACGGGTACCTGTTACGAATGGTTACCTTATTTAACTCCCGGTAGTCAATGCAGGGTCTTAGAGTACCATCCTTCTTCTTTACAAAGAATATTGGAGCTCCCGCTGGTGAAGAAGATGGTCGGATAAACCCCTTGGCTAAATTCTCATCTATATACTCTCGTAAAGATTTTAATTCCGGAGCCGCCAACGGGTAAACATGGCCGAAAGGAATCGCTGCTCCAGGAAGCAATTCTATGGGGCAGTCATACGGTCTATGTGGGGGAAGTTGATCTGCCTTCCTTTTATCACAAATGTCTGAGAATTCCTGATATATCAGAGGGAGAGTAGGTACCTGTATCACCTCTTCCAAGTTCTGGGTAACTGGAGCCGCTACAGTTGGACTGATGGTAGAACTGCACTTCGGGAGAAAGGTTATCTCCTTGGTTTCCCAATTGATGATTGGATTTTGTGACCGTAACCAGGGAATTCCTAAAATTACAGGAAAATGAGGAGAAGATATTAACATGAATGAAAGTGTTTCTTGATGGTCTGGTTCCATCTTACACTCCAGAGGCACTGTCTCCCGATCTACTGGTCCAGAAACTAATGGGGAACCATCCACCGTTTCCATAGTGATTGGTGAAGCTCTTAGTTGTGTCTTTATACCATGTTCCTTTGCAAAAGAAGAATCCATGAAATTCCCACCTGCTCCAGAGTCTATCATGGCAGAACTTGATATCCACTGTTCCTCCCACTGAATCTGTATAGGAAGAGAACAATGTGAATATTTCTCCCCTTGATCTTTAGGGGAAGTCGGCATCAGTATTGGGGGAAAAACCGCATCTAGATGTAGACTGGTTTCCGAAACTTCAGACTCAGCGTCTGTGTTATCATAATCCCCTACTACCGCCAACACCTTGTTTGGTCGCCTAGGACATTTAGGACAATTGATGAGGAAATGGTCCGATTGACCACAATAGAAACATAAGCGCTCACGGAGACGGTGTTCGCGGCGTTCATTATTCTCACGTCTCTGCAGTGAGTCCACCTGCATAGGCACCTCCTCAGCCTCTCGCGGGTTTTTGCCTGTGGTTTCCCTGGACGGAAGAGAGTAATTAGTAATGCGATTTACAGCGGCCCATTTTTCTTGTCTGCGTTCAGTTAAACGGATATCAATACGTACACAGTGCTGTATAAACAATTCAAACTCCTGTGGAGACTCTGAACGAGCTAGCTCATCCTTGATTGCATTTGACAAACCTTTTCTAAAGATTGGTAATAAAGCATTGTTTTCCCACTGGGTGTCCACCACTAACCTTTTAAATTCAGTAACATATTCTATGACTGACCGTTTCCCCTGGCGTAAGGAAAGCAAGGCAGATTCAGCGGTAGCACGGCGGTTGGGATCGTCGAACATTTGCGCCATGGCTGCCAGAAAATTGTCCAAATTATTTAGACGGGTATCATGACTTTCAACCATAGGATTTGCCCAAGCCAGTGCACGTGATGTCAACAACATAATAATACATAGAACCTTAGATCTATCAGACCGGTAGTAGGAGGCATGTACATCAAAAAATAATATACATTGATTAACAAACCCACGGAATTGACTTCGGTCACCATTAAAACGGAATGGAGGCAATTTGGGCATACTGGTGGATGAGGTAGGCTCAGTAGGTAAGGCCTCCAGGACTCCTAACCTAGAACGTAGATCTTGGAGAGCCTGACCAAACCCCTGTGCATTGTGGTTAACCCGAGACTCCAAGTCTCTAATCTGATTGAGTGCAGCCGCCACCTCCTGCTGCAAGGAGTTAACTATGGTGAACAATTTGTCTGCCCGTGTCTCCGTCATTGCCCCAGCAGAATCCTCTTTTTTAGGCTGGAATATCCTGTAATACTATTGTAGGAACTCGAGGATTCTGATAGCGTGGGGCAATGAACAATCAGAGACGGGTTTCTTTGAATGCAAATAATGTATTTGTGAAACAGCAAAACACCCAAAAACAATATTCAAACAACCCGTAGTGACATGCAATGAGTCCATATATATATACACAAGTCCAGTTATATGAATCCGGATATATAAGTCTTTGAACCTCTATAGCGAGGGTGGTAAAGTTCTTACGACGGAGTCCTCACACAAATGTGACCACAAGGTAAGTCTGATGCACAGATAACGTGGCTGGATTTACACACTGCTGGTGTGTGAAGAGTCAGATCCAGGTATGCAGAAAACACAGGGAGGTCCAGGAACAAGTTAATCTCAGTTGTGGCTTAATTCAGTGAAGTCCAACAACAAGTTCATATGTCAGTAAGGTTCCAGTAACAGTTCCAACAGCTCTCACCAGAGGTAATGCACAAAGGGTTAAACAGCAACAGTTCAGAAACACAGTTCTTATCAGATGGAGTGAACCAAGGGTTAAATTCCCAAGTCAACAGTTTAGTGATAACACAGTACTTTGTGCAACTTACATATGCAGAGAATGTCCAGAGCCATGGGTAGAAACTGCTGTGGCTGAGAAACACCTGAAGATAAGGTTATGCACTTTCCTGGTAAATACACAAAAGATCTGTGAGGAACAAAGCAGCTGGGTTGCAGGGAAACAGAAGCAGAATATTCCAGCAGTGAAGCCAACACCTGAGCCAGGCTTTAAACAAACGAACAGGAAGTAGGGCACACAAAACAGCAAACTCCATTTTAACAAAGGGCAAAATCATTGACAAAGTTACCTAGAAAACCCGGAATACTGACAGTAAGAAGTGAAGTATTTGTCATTGTACTATACCTATTTTTCTGTGCCGTATCGGAGCATCATGAATTGTGGTATGTGTTAAAGGGGCCCACTGAGACTCTTTGGCCCGGGGCCCACGAAAACCTGGAACCAGCCATACCCCCCCACAACTTTAGCCAAATAACCCACAGTTTCAATGCGTAACTATTATTATACAGTAAATTAAGGTTGCCAAGCTTAAGTAATAAGAATTGATGTCGTTGGCATTGAAGTGGGCACTGTAGGTGTGTTTACTGTCCTCCACTCACTGCCTACTTTTATTCCCCATTGACTTGCATTGGGGTCGGATTTTCGACTCCTACTCGACCTTTTCCGTTAGTCGGCCGACTTCGTTCGACTCGACTTTTGGGAAAGTCTGGTGGTCCAAAACCCGACTCGACCCTCCCGGAGCCAAAGTCGCTCATCTCTAGTGGTGAGCAATTTGAACCCCCAAGTGCATCACAGAAGTTTATAATGCCCTTGCGTGAAAATAAAAAAATCATATTTTTTCCACAAACATGATCTTTTAGTCCCCAATTTTTTATTTTCCCAAGGGTAACAGGAGAAATTGGACAACAAAAGTTGTTCAATTTGTCCTGAGTGCGCCGATACCCCATATGTGAAAACTACTGTATGGGCACACGTCGGGGCTCGGAAGGGAAGTAGTGACGTTTTGATGGAATGGTCTGCTGGCGTCATGTCGCGTTTGCCGAGCCCTGATGTGCCTTAACAGTGGAAAACCCCAGAAGTGACCCCATTTTGGAAACTAGACCCCCCAGGGAACTTATCCGGATGTGTGGTGAGAACTTTAAACCCACAAGTGCTTCACAGAAGTTTATAACGTAGAGCTATAAAATAAAAAATCATGTTATTTTCCACAAACATCGATGTGAATACTTTTCCATCCAATTATGACAAGAGCATTCTTAAGGTGATACCTTTATTGGCTAACCAGAAAATTATATGTTCGCTAGCTTTCAGAGCTCAAGGCTCCTTCTTCAGGCAAGATTACATTTGGAATAATAAGAAAGACACATTAGATGCTTACTATAGTAGGAAATTTGTTCAAGACCTGGGAGGTGTCCACAAACATAATATTTTTGCCACTAATTTTTTATTTTCACAAGGGTTTACAGAAGAAATTGGACCCCAAAAGATATTGTGCAATTTGTGCTGATTACGCTGAAACCCCATATGTGGGGGTAAACTACTGTTTGGGCGCATGGTAGAGCTCAGAAGGGAAGGAGCACCGTTTGACTTTTTCAACGAAGAATTGGCTGGAATTGAGATCAGATGCCATGTCACATTTGGAGTGCCTCTGATGTGACTAAACAGTGGAAACCCCAATTCTAACTCCAACCCTAGCCTCAACACACCCCTAACCCTAGTCCCAACCCTAACCCTAACCACAAACCTAACCCTAACACACCCCTAACCCTAATCCCAACCCTAATCCTAATCCTAATCCTAACTTTAGCCCCAACCCTAACCCTAACTTTAGCACCGAACCCTAACCCTAATAGGAAAATGGAAATAAATACATTTTTTAAATTCTATTATTTTTACCTATCTAAGGGAGTGATAAAGGGGGGTTTGATTTACTATTTATAGTGGGTTTTTATATCGTGCTTTTATGATTGGCAGCTGTCACAGGCTAAAAGATGCTTTTTATTGCAAAAAATAGTTTTTGCATCACCACATTTTGAGAGCTATAATTTTTCCTTATTTTGGCCCACAGAGTCATGTGAGGTCTTATTTTTTGCGGGTCAAGTTGACGTTTTAATTGGTACCATTTTTTGGCACATTGCATTTTTTATCGCTTTTTCTTACGATTTTTGAGAGGCAGAATGAACAAAAACCAGCAATACATTAATTTCTTTTGTGTGGGGCGTTTATATTGTGTGGTAAAATTGATAAAGCAGTTTTATTCTTCGGGTTAGTATGATTACTGCGATACCTCATTTATATAATTTTTTTATGTTTTGGCGCTTTTATACAATAAAAACAATTTTATATAAAAAATAATTATTTTTGCATCACTTTATTATGCGAGCTATAACTTTTTTATTTTTTCGCTGATGATGCTGTATGGTGGCTCGTTTTTTGTTGGACAAGATGACGTTTTCGGCGATATGATGATAAAGCATTGTTTTTTTTAAGGGGTTCACTAAAGGGGTTAACTAGTGCTACAGTTTTATAAGGCGGGTCGTTACGGACTAGGCGATACGAAATATCTGTACTTTTATTTATTTTTTTATTTACATAAAGAAATGAATTTATTGGGGAATATTTTTTTCTTTATTTAGGATTTTTTTTTAATTATTTTTACACGGTTATTTTTTTTCATACTGTTTTACTTTGTCCCAGGGTGGAACATCACTTTATAGTGTCAGATTGCTGATCTGACAGTTTGCACAGCACTCTGTCAGATCAGCGATCTGACAGGCAGTGCAGGAGGCTTCTCAGCTCCTGCTCTGAGAAGGACGCAGAAGGACCCCGCGGCCAAATTGGATCTGGTGGCATGCAGGGAGAAGGCCCTCGAACAGCGCGATCACATCACGCTGTTCTGAGGGTCTCATGGAATTATGCAGGGAGCCCCCTCCCTGCGCGATGCTTCCCTATGAAGCCGAAACACTGCGATCATGTTTGATCGTGATCGCAGCATGCCGGGGGTTAATGTGTCGGGAGCATAAGTTGTTTGATGTATGAATGGCTGCTGAAATTTATTTATTTGCCACACACAAAACACAGCAGTACAGAAAAAAATGTTATTGTTATGTTTTTTGCTACAGTCATAATGATTTACCTTACTGATTGGATTTCATGGTGTTTATCTGTATTGATATAATGTTATGTGATGCTGGTAATCTAAATACGTGGTACAATACACAGAATCCTATATTGCATTAGCAATTATATTGCGCTGAATTTCATTATATGTTTTTTAGTGTTGAGCGATACGATACCGCAAGTATCGGGTATCGGCCGATATTAGCTGTTTCGGCCTTTCGATACTTAGTTCCGATATTTTCCATATATCGTATACCGGAATCGGAAGTTCCCATAATTCTTTGAGAGGCAATGTGATTTTAGTCAGCCAATGAGGAATCCTAAGAAGTGTGGGCACATCCTGTACTGCTGCGGTCATGTTAACTAATGGCATGGCTGTGATTGGATGCTGAAATGATGTCAGAATGCACTATAAAAGGCGCCGCCGCCATTTTAGCTTCACTGTGCTGTGAATTCAGTAAGGGACAGAACGCTGCTGTGCTGACTCTGAGGGACAGTTAGAGATTGCGATTTAGTGTACTGTGCTGTAGGCAGGCTAGCACCAACCGCTGTGTAAAGCTTCCTTTTGCCTGCAGTGTTATTTTAACAGCTCTGCAAGGTGTGTGTGAGTGCAGGTGACGCTGCAGTTTGCTCTGCATGCAACGCTGTCTGTAGGCATCTGCACGTGTCACTCACAGACTCTTTTTTTTTCTTCAGTGTAATTCTTGCTGCTCCATGCAATTTAACTATTAGTGTGACGCGCTTCCATCCGTATCCAATACATTGGTTGCAAACACTATAGAAGTAGACAAAGGAGTAGCCTTTCACAGATTGTGAACAGTTGTGTTTCAGTGTTCACTTCAGTCTGTGTTTTTTATTTTTTGAGTGCACATCACGCTCCAGTTACTTGTTCAAGCACTGCTGCTTGTACTCCGCTGAGCGTGTCTCAGTGCCTCATCCTTTTCATTTCTCTCCAATTGGTTCTGCTCCATTTCATTTAAAATAAATATAATCTATTAGTGTGACGCGCTTCCATCCGTATCCAATACATTGGTTGCAAACACTATAGAAGTAGACAAAGGTGTAGCCTTTCACAGATTGTGAACAGTTGTGTTTCAGTGTTCACTTCAGTCTGTGTTTTTTATTTTTTGAGTGCACATCACGCTCCAGTTACTTGTTCAAGCACTGCTGCTTGTACTCTGCTGAGCGTGTCTCAGTGCCTCATCCTTTTCATTTCTCTCCAATTGGTTCTGCTCCATTCCATTTAAAATAAATATAATCTATTAGTGTGACGCGCTTCCATCCGTATCCAATACATTGGTTGCAAACACTATAGAAGTAGACAAAGGAGTAGCCTTTCACAGATATGTGAACAGTTGTGTTTCAGTGTTCACTTCAGTCTGTGTTTTTTATTTTTTGAGTGCACATCACGCTCCAGTTACTTGTTCAAGCACTGCTGCTTGTACTCTGCTGAGCGTGTCTCAGTGCCTCATCCTTTTCATTTCTCTCCAATTGGTTCTGCTCCATTCCATTTAAAAATAATTATAATCTATTAGTGTGACGTGCTTCCATCCGTATCCAATACATTGGTTGCAAACACTATAGAAGTAGACAAAGGAGTAGCCTTTCACAGATTGTGAACAGTTATGTTTCAGTGTTCACTTCAGTCTGTGTTTTTTATTTTTTGAGTGCACATCACGCTCCAGTTACTTGTTCAAGCACTGCTGCTTGTACTCTGCTGAGCGTGTCTCAGTGCCTCATCCTTTTCATTTCTCTCCAATTGGTTCTGCTCCATTCCATTTAAAATAAATATAATCTATTAGTGTGACACGCTTCCATCCATATCCAATACATTGGTTGCAAACACTATAGAAGTAGACAAAGGAGTAGCCTTTCACAGATTGTGAACAGTTGTGTTTCAGTGTTCACTTCAGTCTGTGTTTTTTTATTTTTTGAGTGCACATCACGCTCCAGTTACTTGTTCAAGCACTGCTGCTTGTACTCTGCTGAGCGTGTCTCAGTGCCTCATCCTTTTCATTTCTCTCCAATTGGTTCTGCTCCATTCCATTTAAAATAAATATAATCTATTAGTGTGACGCGCTTCCATCCGTATCCAATACATTGGTTGCAAACACTATAGAAGTAGACAAAGGAGTAGCCTTTCACAGATTGTGAACAGTTGTGTTTCAGTGTTCACTTCAGTCTCTGCGTAATAACCACACTTAGGCCTTATAACTTTTCTGACTTTCTTTATCAATCTACCAAGATGAAGAAGGCAGGGAGTAAGGCACGTGGTCGTGGCCGTGGAGTTTCAGCAGGGAGAGGACGTGGGGATTCTGTGGCTGCTGCCGCCCTCAGTGACACAGCATCCACCAGTTTTACCCATGAGAATTCTCCTGCGCAGTTTGGTAGGAGCTCGGCGTCCCCCCCTGCTGCGGGAAGAACAAATTGAAGCCGTTGTTGGTTGGATGGCAGCCAATGCATCGACTTCAATTCCTTCCACTCCTCTCAGGAACACAACACTGTTGAGCAACCATCTGTCTGTTCACCGCCTGTCAATTGCCCAGGCAGTCAGAGAGTTCTGTACAGGAGCCAGCTGAGTCTCTGCTTCTGTTCTCAGAATCTGTTGGCTCGCAAACACGGGCACAGGCAAGCAGCATTCTGCAATTTGAAGAAGAGGGAGTATGCAGTGATGCGCAACAGCTGTGTCTCTCTCAATCTGAAGAGGCGGGTGAGCCAGTGCCGATGGACAGCACACCGCAGAACGCATCTTATGATGATGATGAGACTCAGGTGCCAGGTTTTGTGGAGCATGGTGCTGCCCAGACCATCCAACAGCAGCAGGTGTTGGAAGAGGGTAGTGGAGATGATGAAGTCCGAGACCCAACATGGCGTGAGCAACAGGAAGGTGGTGGGAGCAGCTCTGAGGAAGAGATTGTCCCAACGGTACAAAGAGGAGGGAGAGGTAGGCTGCAGACTCGCTTGCCTGTAGCCTCCAGTTTGGCACCTGTTGGAAGCAGTTCTCTTAGAAATGTCAAAATTGGCGCTCCCATGACTTGCACTGCGTGGTCCTTTTTTGACAGACTTGTAGATGATATTTGCTATGTTCAATGCAAGCTGTGTAAGCAAAAAGTTAAAAGAGGTAAAAATATCAGTAACCTGAATACCACAAATATGTGGAAACATGTACGGCAAAGCACGTAGCTGAGTTACAAAGACACACTGGAGATGTAGGCCAACCTACAGCAGCACCTACATCTTCAGGTCGTGTTGGAGCCTCTACCTCCAGCTCACACACACCTGGTTCGGCTTCCTCACAGGATCTCCATGGAAGAACCTCGGTCACTGTTGTCCATAGACAAACTGTTATTCCACCCACAGCAGCAAGTTCACAGTCATCGTCACACTCCCAGACCACAAAACAGCCATCGGTACCACAGGCATGGGATAAAAGACGGCCATACTCGGCAAACCATCCACGAGCACAGGCTCTGAATGCTGGCATTGCAAAACTCCTGTCCCTTGAAATGCTGTCATTCAGGCTGGTGGAGACTGACAGTTTCAGGAACTTTATGGCATTGGCAGTCCCACAATATAATGTGCCAAGCCGATTTTATTTCAGCAGGCAAGCCGTCCCTGCTCTGCAAAAACATGTCGATGGAAACATTAAACATGCGCTACTAAACGCCGTCAGTAGCAGGGTCCACCTGACCACCGATGCGTGGACCAGTACCCATGGCCAGGGACGATACCTTTCCCTCACTGCCCATTGGGTCAATGTTGTGGAGCCGGGTACAGATCTTGCCAGTGGTGCTGTACGTGTTCTGCCAACTCCAAGGATTGCAGGAATCCAGTCTGTACACATTGATTCCTCCTCCTACTCCAGTTCCTCAGAATCATCGCTGCACGAGCCGTCACGGTATACCTCCACATGGACCCGTGAATGCTTACCTGTTGCGACCGATATGAGCACAGCCGTGGCCAAACGTCAACAGGCCGTCCTGAAATAAATTTCCATGGGGAATCGAAGCCACACAGCGCAGGAGCTCTGGGATGCCATCAAGCAGGAGAGCGACGTGTGGTTTTTGTCAGCTAATCTCCAGCCAGGCTTGGTAGTGTGTGACAATGGCCGAAATCTGGTGGCAGCTCTGGGCCTTGGCAACCTCACTCACATACCATGTCTGGCACATGTGCTCAACTTGGTCGTGCAGAGTTTTTTGAGGGACTATCCGGATCTTGATGCACTGCTGCACAAGGTCCGCCTAGAGTGCGCTCACTTGCGACGTTCCAGCATGGCCAGATCGCGCATTGCAGCTCTGCAAGTCAGATTTCGCCTTCCTGAACATCGCATCATATGTGACGTACCCACCAGGTGGAATTCCACGTTACATATGTTGGAGCGGTTGTGTGAGCAGCAGCCAGCAGTAATGGAGTATCAGCTGCAACAGGCGCAATCAACTCGCAATTTGCGCCGTTCACACTTCACCACTACTGAGTGGGCCTCTATGAAGGACATCTGCGACGTTTTGCGTGCGTTTGATGTCTCAACGCGGATGGCGAGTGCAGATGATGCACTAGTCAGCATGACTGTCCCCCTTATCTGCCTGCTTCAGAAATCACTGAAAGCACTAAAGGAAGAGGTTTTGGAAGAGGTGGAGGATGAGGAGTCACAAATTCAATTACCTTCAGGACAGTCAGCGCAACGTGGTTCCTCACAAAGGGCTGGGCAGGGCTCACTTTGTGAGGAGGATGAGGAGGAGGAGTCAATGGAGGAGGAAGAAATCCCTACAGAGGGAGGTACACAACGCTCTCGTCAGTATGTAGAGCGAGGGTGGGGTGATGCAGAGGAGGCAGAGATGACG
This sequence comes from Oophaga sylvatica, assembly GCA_033576555.1. Classification (NCBI taxonomy): domain Eukaryota; kingdom Metazoa; phylum Chordata; class Amphibia; order Anura; family Dendrobatidae; genus Oophaga; species Oophaga sylvatica. Next base: position 72,054,701 of record JARQOD010000005.1, read on the forward strand.
CCTCTTCCAGAGGACAGCCTTTGTTGGTCAGTTGGGAGTCTGCAGCACATGGTTGATTTCATGCTTCAGTGCCTGAGAAACGACTGCCGCATCGCCCACATTCTCACCACGTCAGATTATTGGGTGTACACCCTCCTAGACCCTCGCTACCGGGACAACTTACAAACCCTCATCACACCGGTGAACCGGGACCGTAAAATGCAGGAGTACCAAGACACACTGGTGCAATCCATACTGTTGTACATTCCACCCGAGAGAGCTGCTGCTGCTGCTACTGCTTTACAAAGCAGCTCTGTGCGTCGAGGCAGTGTAGACACCTCTACAACAAGAGGGAGCAGAAGCAGCGCCTTTGCACAGGGCAAGAGCTGTATGTTACAAATGTGGCGAAGTTTTGTGACAGCGCCAGCAAGGTCTACGCCATCCGAGACGGCTCCAGTCACCAGGAAGAAACGTTTCCGTAAGATGGTGACAGACTACTTGGCTTTCCCTCTAAGTGTACTCCCAGATGCCTCTTCCCCTTTCAAATTTTGGGTCTCTAAGTTGGATACATGGCCAGAGCTTAGCCAGTATGCATTGGAGGTGTTGGCTTGCCCTGCTGCCAGTGTATTATCTGAGCGCGTCTTTAGTGCTGCAGGTGGTGTAGTAACAGACCGTCGCATGCGACTATCCTCAGAGAATGTAGACCGGCTTACTTTTCTGAAAATGAACAAGGCATGGATCTCACCTGAATTTGCCTGTCCGTTTTCAGATTAAATAACTGTTTGGCAACGTTTTCCATGTCTCCTGTTATGTTCATATTTCTACCACCTGAACTCTACTCCCTGGGCTAAAACACCGCCATTTGTTGCTCGTAAGTAATTGGCAGGGGTACTGACTCCTGGCCAGCCTGGTTACAGCACGACAGCTGTTTCCTGGCAGTGTGAACGTCAATTATCCTCCAATAAGTTGTGCTGTCGTGTTGCATTCGGGTTAGCCGACTCTATGGTGCCTGCAGTTTAGGTGATTCCTATGTGTGCTGTGGGATATGTAAATAAAGGCTGTTTCCATTGTGACAATAGGACAAGCACCCACTGTAGGACTGTGTGATTCGGTAACTGCGGACGGCTTGCGTCCTGTCAACTTACATTTTCATGGGTGCGTTCTGCTACCCGTCCGGGGTCCAGTACCGTCAACTGGTTCTCCCCAGTGCCTTTGGCCTAGGTGCCTCCATCTCCGTATCCGAGTTCCACCAACGTCTGCTGGTCCTTGGTAGTGCTTTGGAGCACAGGTACCTCCTGCTTAGTAACCGTGTCACAGTAACGTCAGCTGGTACTCGGTTGTGACATTGCCTCTTTTCCTTTTCTGCCCCTCTGGGTCAGCTGGTTCTCGGAAATTAGACGACCTTAAAGACCACCCAGAAGAAGATGACGACAACAAGGACGACGAGCATGAAGCAAACCAGCCTGAACACCATCACAAAGAAAAAATAAAAGATTACCCAGAAGAAGATCACCAACAGGACAAAGAAGGTTAAGACAAACTACAAGATACAGATCAAGAGACAGAAGAACAATAAGCAGAAGATCAAAAAGCAGAAGAACATGAAATATAAGACCAAAATGAAGAGCAAAATATATGCTCTAAATTCTAAGCAGAAGAAGACTAAGCAGTGTATGGGGGTGAGTCCGTTCCTCCTCGTGGTGCCCCTGGAAAATGCCTGCTGCTGCAGGCTAAACTGAACACGGACAAATACTGTTGTAATTTAAATCTTTTGTGACAGCAAGAACGGAAGGATGAACAATTCATACTTTTACAGATTACAAGTACAGGAATCTCTGTCACAAATAAGAATATGATGAAGAAGATGAAGAGGAAGAAGATGAAGAATTTGAATATGAAGAAGATTAATTAGTTTAATAATAACAATATGAGTAATGTAAACAAAAACATGAATAGCAAGAAGTTTAAGAAGAAGATTAAGAAGGTGAAGATGAAGAATAATTTGATGAGAAAGATGATGCTGCTGAAGATTATGAAGGAGAAAGTGTGGCACTGGCAAAAGTTAAAAAGGTGAAGAGCATGGAAGTTGTGAAACATACATATTTGCCAAATAGAAAAAAGGTTAACAACATTGTCAATTTGTTAGTCAATCCAAACGTATTTCCAAAAAAATATATATTAATGCTATTCCAATGCATTGGGTTAAACATGTATGCCTTTATTGTCTCCTCAACCTCCCCAATACATTCTACATTAGTCTTTGTTGTTTTCCTTCATGTACAATTAACCAACAAGTCAAGAATGGGTTTTTTTAATGTCGATATTTTGTTCCCATAGACTTACATGGGACTTCCGGTATCGGAATCGGATATCGACGATATTTAGTGATATCGGCGATACCATTCCGATCCGATATTTTTAGATATCGAGCAGTATCGCTCAACACTAATGTTTTTCTCTTCCCAACCGTAATATATATATAAGTGGAATGTACTATGTTGACACCTGTATCTTGCCTATCTTTTTGTCTGTCTATACAAGTGCTTCTCACAAAATTAGAATTTCATCAAAAAGTTAATTTATTTCAGTTCTTCAATACAAAAAGTAAAACTCATATATTTTAGAGTCATAACAAACAGAGTGATCTATTTCAAGTGTTTATTTCTGTTTATGTTGATGATTATGGCTTACAGCCAATGAAAACCCAAACGTCATTATCTCAGTAAACTAGAATACTTTATAACACCAGCTTGAAAAATGATTTTAAAATTCGAAATGTTGGACTACTGAAATGTATATTCAGTAAATGTACTCAATATTTGGTCAGGGCTCCTTTGGCATCAATTACTGCATCAATGTGGCATGGCATGGAGGCGATCAGCCTGTGGCACTGCTGAGGTGTTATGGAAGCCCAGGTTGCTTTGATAGCAGCCTTCAGCTCATCTGCATTGTTGGGGTCTGGTGTCTCTCATCTTCCTCTTGTCAATACCCTATGGGGTTACTGTCAGGCGAGTTTGTTAGCCAATCAAGGACAGTGATGCTGTTGTTTTTAAAACAGGGATTGGTACTTTTGGCAGTGTGGACAGAAAAAAATCTGCATTTTGGCAATTGTGGATTTTTTGAATATTCAAGTAGAATTCAATTCTACTTTAATATATTTGTTTATCTCTAGCAATCATCGGTACTGGTGGGCTTCACTTCAGATTCTTTACAGCTTTTAAAGATTGCTTGCTGATGATTTGAGAGATCTGAGCCATAACCCACTTTTGTCTTTTGCATAATCTTTGCCTAAGGAGATTTTGATATCGACAGGAAAAATGGAAAAAAATATTAGAATCAGCAGCTGTAAGACGAAACCAACCGGTATTGAGATAGGACTCTCACTTTATTGTACTTGCTTCATTTCATATTCACACTTGAACTCTTCTAATGTGATTAGTATGGTATTTCTCCTCCAATTCAGAGACTCTTCCTGCTTTTCATAACGTACATTATGAGATCCTAGATTGCGTGTTTGACAATAATTACCAGCTGATTAGTCCATGTAAAAGTCACATTCGGGCACCGTCACTGGCTTAATAGATAATATTGACTTTGAATACGTATAGGATTCTGTAATTACCGGGGAGTCTAATTTAATTTCATAATGTTTGAACAAGAAACTACATCCCACGATTCAGAAACAAATCTTCATTGCAGAAAATCTGACCATCAGGTGTAATCGTTCCTGTTTGTCCAACTGATTTTATTTCTGGGATGTAAGTAGAAATTTAACCCTATATGATCTACCGTAGCTTTCTAAAAAAAAATTGTTGTGACTCTGAATCAGTAAAGTTAAATGTACCTGCTCTGAAATATACCTGTATATTTTTGCCATTGCACAAAATAAATAGTTACTATAATGTACTAATGAAACATATAACGCTCTCTGGCCATTACCTAATTAACTCTGATTGGGTAATATAGTTCATGTGAGCAATGTTTGGCTAGACAGTCATGGCCGAAAATGTTGGTACCTTCAATTTTTTTCTAGTAAATGAACTATTACTTTCAGAAAATTATTGCAGTTACACATGTTTGTTAAACATATGTTTATTTTCTTTGTGTGAATTGGAACAACACCAAAAAAACAGAAAAAAAGGTAAATTGGACATAATTTCACACAAAAACCTCCAAATTGGCCAGATAAATTGTTAGCACCCTCAACTTAATATTTGATTGCACACTCTTTGGAAAAAGTATCTGCAATCAATCACTTCCAATAACTATCAACAAACTTCTTACACTTCTCAACTGAAATTTCAGACCACTTTTCTTTTGCAAACTGCTCCAGATCTCTAGGATTTAACGGTTGCCTTCTTTCAACAGCAATATTAAGATCTCTGCACAGTTGTTCAATGAGAATTAGATCAGGACTCATTACTGGCCACATTGCTAGCTGCAAAACATGCTGGTTGGGGACTCGAACATTGCTCTTGAGTGAGAAATCATGATACTCAATCGAGTAACGAGCATGACCAAGCACCCCGTTGCTCGATCAAGTATTGGGCAGTGCACGATTTCTCATCACCATTCATTACAAATCAAATTAATTCATTATGTATTTTTTCCAGAAAGTCACATTTATCAGAAGCAAACTTTTGTGATTTGAATCCAAAAGTCCAGAAAAATGTTGGCCAGATAAAACAATAAGTTCCCAGTCTGCTGTAACAAGTGCAAAAACATATAAAGGAAGATTTATTGAAGGATTTATCCATATTATAACAGATGAGTCTGGGACAAGACTTTGTGGCACTTACTAATATATAATGTGATGCAGCGGTGTCCTCGCTGTGCAGTGAGAAGGCAGTGACCCAGCAAAAGTTCAAAATAAAGTATCGTTTATTGTACAGCGTACTCACAAACAGGAAAAGCAAAACGTATACTCCGGATCACAGCTGGGAAACAAAGACAGTCCGTGACCGGTTGCCGAGGCTGCAACACCGCCGTGTATGCTGAGGGTGCCAGGCTTCTTGGCTCCGCTTGGCCCTGTGTTGCCTCACACAGGGAGTGCTCTGCAGACCGACTGCTCTATCCGCTTGCAAGCCCAAATTGACACAACCAAAACCCTCTTGCAGGGTTTTTTCCTTTCCTCCAGACTCTGTGGCCATGGGCCACTTATAAGACCTGGGCTGGAGGGAACGGACAGGCCCCACTACCTTCCTGCAGTCCGTTTAAAAAATAATAGCCCATACCTGGTTTTCCTGCACAATTCCTTGGTCAAATAGCTTGACCAAGTTCACACTTACTTTTATTCTGCCTTGTGACTCACAGGCAACCTGCTATGACCACAAGACACTCCAGCGGATCTAATACGCTTCTGAGCGCATCCTGGGGGACACACAGCGACTCTCACATATGAGACCGGTCACTGTCTCACAATAAGTATTAAAAAAAAATTCCACAAAGCTCCTCCAGTGTAATCCACGTTCCTCAATGTCTAGTGCATCTGTGAATAGCAGTGAAATGCTGCTATTCACAAGCGCTGGGTAGTGAAAACTCTTTTGCTGCTATTCACAGATGCCAGAGATATCAAGGAAAGTGGATTACAGTTGAGTAGCTTCATGGAGAATAAGAAATTATGTAGGGAGTCTTTATTCAAATAATGTATTTTTTCTGTGCCAGTGTGTGTTTTTTGAGATTACTGAGTTATTAATAGGGTTGTCTAATAGACGCCTCTGCATTACTAACCCCTGCGTCTGCTGACAGCGGAAATGAAATTATTACCATGATTACCACCGCACTATGTTTTGAGGGTTGATGTCAGCTTTGTAATGTAACGGATGCACCATCTCTGAGGAAACTGCAGGAAGGTATTTTTAGGCAGGGGAGGGTCAATATCCATGGACCTTCCCAGCCTGATATCAGCCTCCAACTGTCTGCTTTAACTCTGCTGGTTATAAAAAATGAGGGGAAAACATGTCATTTTTATAAATTATTTATTTACTTTACAGCAGCAACCTGGAGTCATGCCTGTATCCAGGCATCTTCGGCATGCTGTTCCCATCCATTTCAATAATATTTTTGCCCTCCACCCCTAGGATCTCCTGGAAAAATTCTTGTCTTTTCCATTGACTTCCTTTAAAAGTAATGTGAGCAGGATGCACTGCAGAAATGCCCATAAAAATAAGGGTGCTACATCCAGTAGTTGGACAAGAATTCAATATGAAAGAAGAGGAAAAGAACTACATAATTATGTGTACACTCATGAATATACAGAAAAATGTGCAAAATGTTTACTGGCAAAAAAGAGATATACATTTAAAAGCAAGATAAACCATACAATGGTCCAGGTCCTAATGTTCACAATGATATAATGTGCAAAATCAGAAATGTGCTCCACAATCATAGATATAAAGGCTTATACAGTATTGGGGACACTACAATATAATGTGTCCCATCCAATGTGTGCAGATGAAATTGAGCCTTAAACAAGTGCCAAGCATGCAAAGTTCAAGACCAGTGTTTATAATCAATCATGAGCTCATTAATACTACAGTCCCCAACCGAGACTAATAAAGAGAAGGAAGTTCCCCAACATAAGAGATAAGCAAGAACCCTTCTATTTGGTCATGTGGTAGGTGACAGAACACAAGACTTTAGGTAGCACCAGCCCATGATAAGTAATATACGTAAGCCCTCGTAGAAATAAAGGGGGTCAAACCAGAGAGGGCAAGAAGGGCTGAGGCAAGGACATGTATTTGTCTCTGGCCAGCAAGAATAAAAAAGATGCTCAGGCTGTGTAAGCTATGGCACCTGGGGTAAAGTGCAATGGGGCTTATAGTACAGAAAGTTAGCCCCTAAGGAGGGTAGTCTAGGCACAGGGGAAAATACCTGCTGACATCCGATGTGAGAAAATCCTCAAATAGCCCTAAAAGCACACAGAGCAAGAGAGTGTGAGTGGACCAGGGAAATGACAGCATGCTTATCGCTGTGTCAAGCACGGCATCGTCAGGGAAAGTGTCATCTCTCTAGGAAGTCAGAAAATATGCAAAAGTCGAATTAAGCATAATATCATACTGGTGATAATCATGTGGTAGCTGTACAGAAGGAGAAGCAGATGCCTCATGATGCACTGTGTTAAGTAAGGCAGACATTTCTGCCCTGACACAATTAATGCACATGCGCAAAGGACAAATCGCTGATGATGGAAGGTGAGGGAGGCGAACGGCAACAAAGCAGCAAGCATGCAGGCACAGACGTGAGCGAGTGCATGATCAGTTCCCAGGAGGCTGGATAAAACATACAGCCACTTATGGGCGGGGCGCAGATATAAATAAAAATATAGAAGAATAGAAAGCACAGGACCAGATAAGGTCACATGCGGATCAAGGAGAGGAAAAAAAACACACAAAAAACACACACGATATATATATATATATATATAAGTAGGGTAATAAAGCCAATAAGTGTCAACCACTATTCATATCCATAAGAGGTAGTTGGTACTTACAATGCTTTGTACGCCGTCCAAAGTGCAGAAAATGGAGGACGATCAAAAGTAAATATTACCCATATCAGGAAAACTGAGGCATAAATAAATACTTCCAATAACAGGTAAGATGAGGCATATCAAGCCTGCTCAGTGTACTCCGAACATGCTGTTGCCAGGTTATGGTGTAAAAAGCATTTTCCACTGTATAGGAGCAAATTAGTGCCAAAAACATTTTTTCATATAAGCCAATGAAAACAGTAAGGAAATGTAAAACCTGACAGAAGACAAAAATGCATGCATGTAGGCTGTGAATATTAGCTCATGTGTGTTAGTACAGAGCACAACACCTAATAAAAATGAATAGTGGATGTAGATGGATACAGATGGTTTGTTAAGAAGGCATGTGGACCAAAAGGGCCAGTATAAGCCAGCTGTCCACAGAGAGACGATAAAAATAATTTATTAGGCAAAAGGCTAATATAAAGAAAAGCTCAAGGGACCATGTAAAGCCTTACCACAGAGTAGCCAGGGTAGGGACTTCCATGGAACCTATAGAGAGTCATACAGACTGAAATCGAGTGTGGATGGTGGTAGGAACCGATGATTTTTGGAAACCAGAGGAGGATCCAAGAGCAGATAATATATCCAAGATTTGCTGGAAGCTGAATCTGGGGCCATCATGATGGATGGACTGTGCTCCAACCAGAGGGTCCTGTAAGTAAGCAAAGAAATATCTGTGTCAGCCAATTAAAGGGCACATGTAAGGGTACCGTCACACTCAGCGACGCAACAGCGATCCCGACAACGATACGACCTAGCAGGAATCTTTGCTGCGTCGTTTTATGGTCGCTGGTGAGATGCCAAACAGTCAGATCTTCCCAACGATGCAGCAACGATCGGCGACCTGTGTAACGATGTGTCTCCTATGTGTCTCAGTGCTGAGTCGCTAGCGAGATTGTTGGTAAAAGGTGTCAAAGACCCCAATGCATGCCACCCACTGGATCTCAACAACCAAAGAATGGTCCAGGCATTTCCGCCCCAAACCCAGCGATCTCACAGCAGGGGCCTGATCGCTGGTACGTGTCAAACTTAGCGAGATCACTAGTGAGGTCGCTGTTGCATCACAAAACTTGTGACTCAGCAGCGATCTCGCTAGCGATCTCGCTTAGTGTGATGGGGTTTTTAGTCAGCCCAGAAATCCTGTAAAGAATAGCTCCACATTTAGTCCTGTCGAGGAAGTAGATTCCAAAAGAAAAAATCCATCGTGACTTATAATGGCGTCTCTGAAAATTGCCACCTATCACTGATTTCATAATTTTGTCTAGGCCAACCACACACATGTGGGTACATCTCCCTGAATGATCAGTCAAAAATGTGTGGCTACACAGGTAAGAGTTTTACGTTTGTGAAGGTCAGTGGAGGCCAGGTTGATGGTGGAAAAGTGCTTTTGGATCCTCCTCAGTTCCTGGGATGTTTGTCTAACGTAAACCTGTTCACAAGGACAGATAATAGCGTAAACAACATGTTGTGGTTTGCAGTTGATGTAAAATTTCAAAGCATGTTGTGTCAAGTCCCATGGGTCTAAAAAGGTGCGCCGCAAGGGAAAGATCCCCTCAAAATCACTCATCAATTCCATTTTGGCTCCTAGTACTGAAAATGTCCCTGAAGTTAGGAACCCTTCTCGCTGTGAGCAATGGTTGATCACTTAAGATATTAGTGGTTTGGAGATCAGTTGTAAGTATTCTGCAATGTTTTTGTAGAACCTGTCTCACCTGTGTTCACTGCTATATGTTATAGCTGGTGATAAATCAAGGCTCGGAGTCCTGCTGTCTATAATTGGTGATCAGCAACGAGTCCTGTGTATGTGACTTGGCATGTTGATAGTCTGATGAGATGTGTTTGCTAGGATAGTCTCTTCTCTTAAATGTATCCATCAGCTCTTGTGTCTGGCTGCAAAAGTTTGTGTCCCTCATATAATTTCTTTTGGTTATCAAAAACTGCCCAATGGGAACCTTTTTTTTGTATGCAGCATACCATCCCAACAATAAGATAGTAAAGGCCGATGCACAGCGAGCCCCATGACCACTCCTGAGATCTGCAGATAGAAAGACCTATTGAACCGAAAATAATTTTATCTAAGGACAAAATCAAGAAGATCGATAACAACAGAGTCTTCGATCCTGTCAGAATGCGTTGTTGGTTAAAGAAATTAATGCATGCTTTCATCTATAAGAATGATTGATGTTGAATACAATGTCTCCACATCACACATAATCAGAAGTGCCTGGGCAGGAAGAGTAATGTCATAATATATCTTGATGAAATGTGATGTGTCCTTCACAAATGAGGGAAGACACTTGACCATCAGCTGTGGAAACAAGTCTACAAATGTACAAGCCTTCTCACACAGGCTGCATATACTGGACACAATGGGACAGTCTGGATGTTTAGAGATGTTTTTATGTACTTTGGGTAGCATATAGAACATAGATGTTACCGGATGTTCTACCCATATAAACTTCCTTCTTGAGTATTTATGATGCCCATATCACAGGCCCTGTCAAATAGGTCCCTGAGTTTAGTAGAAAAAAATCCAGTGGAGTCAAATGGGAGTCTATGGTAGAACTTGGGATCATCAAGTTGTCTGTGTGTCTCCTCCAAATACATGTGATGTGGCCACAAGGCCACGTTACTCCTATTATCAACTTCCTTTATGGTAAAAGTGCTGTTATGCTTAAGATCTGAAACAGATTGCTTCTCTATATTACTAAGGTTCCCATGATGGTATGAGTATGAAGGTAAATGCAGTATATCTTTCTTCACTAATTCAAAAAAGATTCTGATTGCCGGAACCAAAGATAAGGAGGGAGAAGCCTTGGATTTGTTTTTGTGGAGGCAGTGTCTCCTACCTGTATCCGACTCATTTTCTTGAAGTAGATCAAGTAGATCAACTAGGTCACGAAAGACCTATCGGTCTGTCTCATCCAAAGTTTCAATCACAGATGGTTTCCTATATAAGACTTGAAGTACCAGATTCCTGAAAAAAAGACAAAGGTCTTTCACTGATGTAAATTTATCAAGGGATTGCAAGGGGAGAAGGCCAACTCTCTTTGTAAGACCAAGATCTCACAGGCAGACAACCGATATTCATACAAGTTGATGATGTGTAGTGTGCTGAGGGTACCTGCACATCCTTCGTTTGAATCAAAGATAGTGGTAACGTGTTCATTTGCGGTAGGTCTTTCGGTAATAGGGGGGTTTGCGGCCCCTGTTCCTGGTTGTCCTTACAAAGGCTTCTCTGCCGCTTGCACCTGCACCCTTATCCTGTGTCCAGCTCTCTTTCGACTGAGTTAGCGAGCTGGGACAGTCATGTGTCTCTATGTGTTAACAGCGTGGTTGAGTCCTTTGTTGTTGATTACCATGGTGTCTTCACTTGAATATCTGTTTGTTGTCAAAATCCCTTCGTCCCTTAAGTATTTTGCTCTCTTCCTCTGAGTAATGTCCTTGTCATATTTATCAAGAAAGTCCTTCTGTTTCACTTTAAATGGCTGTACTGTTGTGCTTCATCAAATTTGGAGAGCTTGAATACCAGGGCCTTAGTGTTTGCTTTTATGTTGGAAAAAAGTTCCTTATCATGCTCATGGAGTATGTTAATGATGATGTTTAAGCAGCAAAGAAAGCTCTATTTACAAGTGGTGCGAAAGCTAGAGGTAGCTTCCCAGGCGGGTATATGGATACCTTCAGCCCAGTAGCACATATTGGACTTACGGTATTACTCTAGACCACGGATGTTCCACCACAACCTGATCACCATTTTGTATGCCGAGATAAGGTCTGATGTTAGCCAGAAAAATCTGAGTTGGGAGTGGGGTTGCCAGTAGAGTTGAGCGATACTTTCGATATCTAAAGTATCGGAATCGGAATGGTATCGCCGATATCACTAAAATATCGGCGATACCCGATATCGATACGGAAGTCCCATGTAAGTCTATGGGAACAAAATATCGAAATTAAAAAAAAACCCATTCTTGCCTTGTTGGTTAATTGTACATGAAGGAAAACAACAAAGAGTAATGTAGAAATGTATTGTGGGAAGGTTGAGGAGACATTAAAGGCATAGATGTTTAAACCCAATCAAATGGAATAGCTAAATATTTTTTTTTTTTAAGATGTTCGGATTGACGAAGAAATTGACAATGTTAACGTTTTTTATTTTTGGCAATATTATATTACACAACTTCCATGCTCTTCATCTTACCTTTTAACTTTTCACACACTTTCTCCTTCAAAATCTTCTGCAGCATCATCTTTTTCATCAAATTATTTTCATCTTACCCTTTTTTATCTTCTTCTTAAACTTTGCTATTCATCTTTGTTTTAAAATTATCATATTCTTCTTATTAAACTATTATTTTATTCATATTCTGCTTCTCTTCTTCATCATATTTTATTTGTGAAGAGAATCTGTACTTGTAATCTGTCAAGTATGAATTTTTCATCCTTCCGTTCTTGCTGTCACAAAAGATTAAATACAACGTATTTGTCCGTGTTCGTTTACCTGCAGCAG
>JARQOD010000005.1:72066820-72089974 GCA_033576555.1 Oophaga sylvatica
AAATCTTTTTTTTATTTTTTCAGAAAAAAATCTGCTTTCTTTCTTCTTTTGAACTGATATTTCAATCTCAAAATTATCAAGTCATGGGTAAGAGGGTCTTCAGTGAATACAGATTATACCAATTACTGAGAAGAGATGACAATTGGTTCTCAAAAAGATCTACGGAGAGCTGTAACTGTCATTTCAGGAGAATACTTGCCATAGAATTTTCAACTATTTTAAAACTATTGATTTCTTAAATAAAACTGAAATAGACGGTTACTGATTAAAATATTGAGTTCTAGTTTGGGTGCTATTAATACCTGATCTTCTACATGTCCTATAGTTAAGGTCAAAAGCCTGATGATAGTGATCTTTAGACATTATTAAACTTTATTTTTCCAATTTTTTATTTACTGTGTCCCCTATTGCAGATATGTCTTAGCTTGAACATGGCCTTTCCTGACTTCACACTTAAAGAGGTTTCCTGGGAATTTAACATTGATGACTTCTCCTTAGGATAGGCCAACAGTGTCTGATCGGTGGCATCACCAGCATATGTGCAAATGAGCTGTTCCCGATGCTGGCAGTGGCCAAAACTGACCATTTGCCGAGCACCTTAACCTATTAGACATTGATGACCTATCCTAAGCATAAGCCGTCACTGTTAAAGTCCTGGAAAACTCTTTAAGTAATTATTTCGATATAATGCTATACAGATCCCATACAAGAAAAGGTAAAGTGGTCACTATACAGAGTTATTTTCCATACATTGTATAGGTAGTAGGGTGTTGTGAATGTTTTAGAAATGAATTCTGAGCAGAAGCTCCCTCTGGTGGTTACAAACAGTACTGAACCATTCAATGAGGATTGGCAATCAGGAATCACAGACTGGCTGGATATAAGGGAGGTTCCCTCCCATCATGGTTGCCTGTGATCAATTGTTCTTGTCTCAACGTTGTTTCCTGGTTCACTTGGAAGCTTGCTGAGTCTTGCCTCTTCTCCTGCTCTCAGATAAGATATTTTATGTATTTTGCTTTTGTGCTTGCCATTTGCATATTTCTCTGCATTTCTGTGAAGTTAGCCAGGTTCCCCTCCCTGGGGGGCTTGGGCTCCTCTCCGTTCCTCTGGAGCCACTGTTGTTTGTTCATTTGCCTTTTCCAGTTTTTTCAGTGGCTGCGGCTTGGTTTTGTTACACCAGAGAACTAATTTAGGTGGTAGAGGTCGTGTGATCTCAGGTGTTTTTGCAATTAGTAGCGTTGACTTTTTTTAGGGGTTTTTTTTTGGATTGCAGTAAGTATCCTTCCTATCCTTTTCTGTCTAGGCAGATTGGGCCCCAACGTTTGCTCATACTATTTTCTGTCTGTGTCTGTATTTCCTCTTGTCTAACCGCCATTACATGTTTGGGGGCTTTCTATGTTCTTTGGGGATCTGCTCCGGGGCAGATAGCTTTCCTCTTTCTATCTTTAGGTGTTGTTAACCTCTCAGGCTGTGACGAGGCGTCTAGGACCAACGTAGGAACGCTCCACGGCTGCCTTTAGTTGTGGTGGTTAGTCAGGGTACTGCAATCCAGTAGATTCCAACCTCTCTGGTGTATTGCCGTTTTTTGCCTGCTCTCCTCAGCTGCCAAAACATAAGAGTAGGGCCCTGTATAAGCTGTGGCTTTGAGCAGAGGTAGGGTGTAGTGAAAATAATTAAGGGAGCTGAATATTCAATGAAACCTGTGACGTAATAGTGTACAGGAGTAAGACGTCCTCTTGAGAACTGTACCATACTATAAAGTTGCTGGTATCCCATCGTCACTGACAATGTGTTATCATGTATATCAATGCAGACATTATAGCAATACACTGCTGTGTCCTTTCCCCAACTGCTGGGATTAGAGAGCCATCATCAATAGTAACTGCCACATCTAAGTCAGTTGTGGAGCACCAATTAGGTACCATGACAGCCAGGGACCTAATAGAGGTCCACAGGTCTGTCTTTAAAGCACCACTCCAGCATTTTCCTTTTTTTCATTATAGCGCTGAAGTGTTGCAACTATTCAAAGTTCCCTAACTTTAGTATTATATTTACTAGCTGCCTTCTTCAGCTCTTCCTGGCTCCGCACCACCATTGTGTAACCACAACTTCTGACTGACCGGACATCAGAAGAAATAGTCAAAAACTCTCAATGCAAGTTAATGAGCCTCATTTTGGCTCTCAAAGACATATCTGGCAGGTCACAACTTGCAAAAGACAACCAGAGAGGTGCCAATAAAAAATTAAGACATTGACTGGCAAGTATAAGACTAGGGCAGGGAACTTACATTAGTAGTACCACTCCAGCTCTGTAGTAATGCAAAAAATGTTGGAGTAAAGCGCTAATATTTGCCTAAGCAGTGCTAGAATGGCAGGTAATAATGTTTTGTGATTCCATGTACAAAGTGCAGGTAATAAATAAATTACTATTTCAAGTCTTCTGGTATGACAATAAAAGTGTTTTTCTTCAAAGTTTTCATTTTTTGAAGAGATACCAATCCAAAAAAAACATTTTTTAAATCCAAATAATTTATATCGAAAACATACTGCATTACATCATGAGCAATACACAATTTCTACTGTGCTATATGGAGTAGTCTATAAAATGAATATAACTTTTATACTGCATCAAAAAGAATTGCTTTTCTTGACATCCTTCACTCTCAAAAAAATTATTAAAAGCTAATTACCGTATATACTCTTGTATAAGCTGAATTTTCCAGCACATTCGGCTTATACACGAGTCAATTGTCCCAGAAGACCGGCAGGGGAGAGGGAGCGGCAGGTGACAGAGGCAGGAGCCGGTGGCTGTGGCTAAAGCCTGTGCTGCTGCTAAAGAGAAATGACAGCCGCAGCCACCGGCTTCCAGGAGACATCATGCTCACCTCCAGCATGCCCTCGCAGCATCTTGTTGGTCCCGACGCTGGCTGCTCTTCCTGTGCTGAGCGATCACGTGGCCCCACTCATTAAAGTAATGAATATGCAAGGCTCTCCACTCACATAGGCAAGCATATTCATTACCTTAATGAGCGGGGCCACGTGATCGCTCGTCACAAGAAGAGCTGCCGGCGCCGGAGCCAACGAGATGCTGCCAGGGCGCTGAACCAAAGAGACCAAAGAGATGCTGCGAGAGTGCATGGAAGGTGAGTAGGATGTTTTTTTTTAATAGGAAACATTCATACAAGTATAGGGGATAAGGAGCCACTCATACTTGGGAAAAAAAAGCACAAACATGCAAATTCAAATTTTGCTTGAGTCGCTCAATTCAAGTTATTACCCTGAGCTGGACACCCTCATTTATAGAAATTCATAAAAAAAATGTTCCAGCTCACTTCAGCATAAAATGTTTTCTTTATTTCATATAAATTAAAACATAAAAAGCTCCTCGGACATCAAACAGCACTGGAGGACGCGTTTCGACCACCACCATGGTCGTTATCAAACGCTCATTTATGCCTATAAGGCTACTGAGTTTTGGCCACAACACACATGGCTGTGTGTATGTGTATGTACAGTACAGACCAAAAGTTTGGACACACCTTCTCATTCAAAGATTTTTCTGTATTTTCATGGCTATGAAAATTCTAGAATCACACTGAAGGCATCAAAACTATGAATTAACACATGTGGAATTATACATTACACTTTACAAAAAAGTGTGAAACAACTGAAAATATGTCTTATATTCTAGGTTCTTCAAAGTAGCCACCTTTTGCTTTGATTACTGCTTTGCATGCAGAAAAGGTGAATGGATGGACTCTACATGCCTAGTTCCCACCGTGAAGCATGGAGGAGGTGGTGTGATGGTGTGGGGGTGCTTTGCTGGTGACACTGTTGGGGATTTATTCAAAATTTAAGAGTTGAGGCGTCCAGCTCACCCCAAACCATCTCGATTGGGTTCAGGTCTGGTGACTGTGGAGGCCAGGTCATCTGGCTTAGCACCCCAACACTCTCCTTCTTGGTCAAATAGCCCTTACACAGCCTGGAGGTGTGTTTGAGGTCATTGTCCTGTTGAAAAATAAATGATGGTCCAACTAAACGCAAACCAGATGGAATAGCAAGCTGCTGCAAGATGCTGTGGTAGCCATTCTGGTTCAGTATGCCTTCAATTTTGAATAAATCCCCAAGAGTGTCACCAGCAAAGCACCCCCACACCATCACACCACCTCCTCCATTCTTCACGGTGGGAACCAGGCATGTAGAGTCCATCCGTTCTCCTTTTCTGCATGCAAAGCAGTAATCAAAGCAAAAGGTGGCTACTTTGAAGAACCTAGAATATAAGACATATTTTCAGTTGTTTCACACTTTTTTGTAAAGTGTAATGTATAATTCCACATGTGTTAATTCATAGTTTTGATGCCTTCAGTGTGATTCTACAATTTTCATAGCCATGAAAATACAGAAAAATCTTTGAATGAGACGTTGTGTCCAAACTTTTGGTCTGTACTGTATATATATATACTATTAACTCCTTCATGCATTCCTAAATGGTCATGTTTAACTGTTTTGTAACCAGTAAAACCAAAAAAAGTTTTAAAAAAAGAATCAGTTCTATGTACCCCAAAGTAACTTCACTAGAAAGTATAGAGATACACATATTTGGAATGTGACAATGAAACAATGAAAAATAAAATTGAAAATTTCTAAGTTCAAGTAGGCAGGTCTTCTCGGGGCAATATGATTGCCCACATCCAAATCCTAAGTGAATATCTTTGAATTTCTCCATTTTAAAATAAAAAATTCCTAATTAGGAAGCATTGCTTTATCGAAGCCACCTCTCTGTGCTTGTATAATTGTACTGCCCATCATCTGGTTTCTCCATAATTTAAAAGACATCCATCATGATGCATAAATCCATGGAGAGGGGGTCGAAAGCAAAAACACAAAGTATCAGGTATACACAAGTGACACAACCTTATTACACGTCGTAAATGAATGTATGTCCCTGGGGAAGGACCTATCCAAAGTGTTATTATCAGAAGTCTGGGGGATTAGGTTTCGCTAGCTGGTAATACCATTTCACATTCAAGTCACAGCTTTTCTTATCTCTTCTGACTGCCCTTATTCCAAGTAACTCACCGATTCTTGGTGTGCGCTATCCTCTAGCTGACATTCCTGTACGCCCTGTGGGTCTAGTCACCTTTCATTGACTCTGACAGCAAAGTAATTCTGCTTTTCCTAACACCATCGCTGCATTCACACTCTTTACATATCTTAATGAGCACCGATTGCCAGTCAATTTTCGACAAGCCAGCCATTATCAAGCCAAGATATCTACGGTTAGCTTCAGGGCCGGCACTTTCCAGTTACACAAGGTCAATGCCAGGATATTGGTTGTACATGTGGAGATACAAGCGGAATCAGAGTGTAGAGAATCAATTTACCAGCTTTAATTAAATGTACAAAGGAAATAGTGCTCATATTCTAATTTCTAATGAGTGTAGCGAGAGTGTGAGATGCTATGAAAATTGATATGTAAATTTAATTCAGCACGCTTTGGTGTCTCATTAAGGGCATTGCTGTGCAAGCCGGGGAACGCTAGTATGGTGTTATTTTGATATATTGGCTCCAGAATATGGGGTGTCAGTATAAAATATGTTACACCACATAGGTCACATTTTCTCTCCTAAATCTGAAACACATGTGCGATCTAGATAAGTTAATGTCACCTTGCTGAAGTGTAGGCAAATCATAGCCGCGGTGAATGATATAAAGCACTGGATATTATGATGATTAATGTGCTGCATTCTCTCCTGTGTTGTTCTATACAGCGCTTCTTTGCATCTGTTCTTTCTAATAACTTATCATATCACTCCATATAAGCACTCACGATAAATCCTACTGTAAGTGCCAGAAATCTCTCGGCTGCAATGACTAGGACACTTCATCCTGCCCTGCTTTTAATAATTCTTCGATAAAAGGAAATGAGTTTATTGTTAATATGTCACAGTGTGTACTGGAACTTACCAAACACAAAGTAATTTCTTTTTATATCTGCAACTAAAAGCAGAGCAGACTGTTACCTTATAATAACTTGTGAAAGGGAATCACTGAGAAAAAATATTGGATAAATCTCTCACCATGCAACGAATGGTGAAATCTGTCCTTTACGTGTGATGGGTGCGGTTTCAAATACTGCTGACCGCCAGAAATTTGTCCAAGAAAAATAAAGTTGATCAGTACTTCCCAAAAAAAGAGATTAAATCTTCAAATGTTATTCTATATATGTCAAGCAATTAGAATCCTCATGATCGTAGTTGAAAAAAACACTCTTACGCATTTCTGGCGCTGTGTGCACCCTTAATCGAAGAGAAGATTTTAAGATCTCTATAACTAAGGGCGCACAGAGCGCCAGAAATGTTTAAGAGTCTTTTTTCTTTTCACAGATATGTGGATTTTAATTGTTTGATATATATAGAAAAATATTTGAAGATTGTATCTATTTTTTTTTGATGCACCGATCAACTTTATTTTTATTGAAGAAGCACTCCCATCAAAATTTCTATCATCTTTATAAATTGCAGTCATCATATAATATACCGCTGTGTACTTACAATTGCTCATTTTGCCTTTCTACCCAGCTAATTCTTCTGTTTTCTATTAGGTCAATGGCATCATGTGATTAAATACTAAATAGCTGAATCCTTCTAAGCTCCATGAGTTAATTTTCCATGAATGTCTCATCACTAGCTGTAAAGGGTGTAGGGGCAGGGCTGCTGGGTCAGGAGTTGAAGGGGAATGATAAATGCAAGGACTTCCTGTTTCAACTCTTTATTTTTTTTCTTTTATATAGCGCTAACATATTCCGCAGCGCTTTACAGTTTGCACACATTATCGCCACTGTCCCCAATGGGCTCACAATCTAGATTCCCTATCAGTATGTTTTTGGAGTGTGGGAGGAAACTGGAGTACCCAGAGGAAACCCACGCAAACACGAGCAGAACATACAAACTCCTTGCAGATGTTGTCCTAGGTGGGATTCAAACCCAGGACTCCAGCGTTGCAAGGCTGTAGTGCTATCCACGGAGCCACTGTGCTGCCCTACTAATTCTTTCCTTTGCTCTATGTAGAAAGGCAAAATAAGAAATGGTAAGTATACAGTGCTACGTAATATGATGATCACAATATATTAATTGGATAAAAACTTTGATGGGAGTGTTTTTTTAATCCCTTCAGCTCAAAGCATGTTTTCACCTTCCTGACCTGGCCAATTTTTACAATTCTGTCTACTGTCAATTTATGAGGTCATAACTCTGTAACGCTTCAACGGATTACGGTGATTCTGAGACTGTTTTCTTTTGACATTTTGTACTTAATGATAGTGGTAAAATTTCTTCGATATGACTTGCACTTATTTGTGAAAATAATGGTAATTTTTCCGAAAATTCTGAAAATTTTGCAGTCTTCAAACTTTAATTTTTATGCTCTCAGAGTCATATTGCACAAAACAGTTCATAAATAACATTTCCCACATATATACTTTACATCAATACAATTTGGGAAACATATTTTTTTTGTTAGGAAGTTATAAGGTTTAAAGGTTGAGCAGCGATTTCTCATTTTTACAACAAAATTTTCATAACCTTTTTTTTAGGGACTATCTCAAATTTGAAGTGATTTTGAGGGACCTATATGACTGAAAATACCCCAAAATTACACCATTCTAAAAAGTGCACCCCTCAAGGTACTCAAAACCACACTCAAGTATTTTATTAAACATTGTTGTTCTTCACAGGAATTTTTGGAATGTGGAAGAAAAAAATTAACATTTACTTTTCTTTCACAAAAATTTTCCTTTAGACGCAATTTTTTTTACTTTCTCAAGGGTAACAAGCAAAAATGGACCATACATTTTGTTGAGCAATTTCTCCTGAGCATGCCGATACCACATATGTGGGGAAAATCTACTGTTTGGGCATACGGCAGGGCTCGGAAGGGAAGGAGCGCCATGTCACTTTTTGAATGTAAAATTTGCTGGCATAATTAGCCGACGCCATGTAATGTTTGGAGAGTCCCTGATGTGCATAAACAGTGGAAACCCCCAACAAGTGAAACCAGTTTGGAAACTAGACCCCTTAGGGAACTTATCTAGATGTGTATTAAGCACCTTGAACCCACAGGTACTTCACAGAAGTTTATAATGTAAAGCCGTGAAAATAAAAAAAAATCACATTTATTTTCCCAGAAAAATCTTTTTTAGCTTCAAATTTTGCATTTTCATAAGGGTAACAAGAGAATTGCTCCATACAATTTGTTGTGCAATTTCTCCTGAGAATGCTGATACCTAATATGTGGAGGGAAGCAACTGTTTGGGCACACAGCAGGGCTCGGAAGGGAAGGAGCACCGTTTGACTTTTTTAATGTAAAATATGCTGGAATAATTAGCGGTTGCCATGTCATGTTTGGAGAGCCCCTGATGTGCCTAAACAGTGGAAACCCCCTCAAGTGACACCATATTGGAAACTAGACCCCTTATGGAACTAACATAGATGTGTATTGAGCACCTTGAACCCACAGGTGCTTCACAGAAGTTTATAACGTAGAGCTGTGGAAATAAAAAAATCACATTTTCGCAAATAAATCATTTTTGGCTCCATATTTTGTGTTTTCACAAGGGTAACAGGAGAAATTTCTCCATCCAATTTGTTGTGCAATTTCTCCTGAGTACACCGATAACCTATATGTGGGGAATACTACTGTTTGGGCGCATAGCAGGGCTTGAAGGGAAGGAGCACCATTTGACTTTTTGAATGCAAAATTTGATGGAGTAATTAGCAGATGCTGTGTCGCGTTTGAAGATCCCCTGATATGTCTAAACAGTGGAAACCCCCCACAAATGACACCAGTTTGAAAAACTATGCCCCATTGTGACCTTATATACATGTGTATTAAGCACCTTGAACCACCAGGTGCTTCACAGAAGTTTTAAACATTGAGCCGTGAAAAAAAAAATCAAATTTTTCCCGCAAACATCTTTTTTAGCTGCAAATTTTGTATTTTCACAAGGGCAAAAGGAGAAAATGGACCACAAAGTTTATTGTGCAATTTCTCCCGAGTTTACCGATACCTCATATGTGGTGGAAAACTAATTTTGAGTCACAGTGCAAAGCTCAGAAGGGAAGTAGCATAATATCAGAGTGCAGATTTTGCTGCACTTGTTTGAGTGTGCCATGTTACATTGGCAGAGCCCCTGAGGTGCCAGAACAGCAGAATCCCCATAAGTGACCCCATTTTACCAATTAAACCTCTCAATGAATTCATCTAGGGATCCAGTAATTATATTGACATCACAGATGTGTCACAAACTTATATACCATTGGGCAGTGATTGAAGAAAAAATAATTTACAGTTTTGCCACTGAGATTGTGTGTTAGGCTAGCCCCAAGTTTTACATTTTTACATTGGGAAATGGGTAAAAATGACACCAGGCTTTGTCCCACAATTTCTGCTGAATGTACAAATACCCCATATGTGGCTGTACAGGACTACTTTGCCATACAGAGTGACTCGGGAGGGACGGAGAGCTATTTGCGCAGATTTTCACAGATTTGTGCAGATTTTCCTAGACTAGATTGCGGATTTCATATAAAGAGCCCCTAAGTGCTAGAAAAGCAGAATCCCCGTCAATAGACCCTATTTTGAAAATTATAACCCTTTGGGAATTTATCTACAGACGTAGTAACTATTTTGACTCCATGGGTGTTTTCCAGAAACAGGCGACAGTGGATGTTGCTGAGTGAAAATTGCAAACTGCCGTTGTAGTGACCAGTACATTATGCCCAGCTCATGCTTTTGTAGACACGCACCTGTAAATTAGGTGGGCTTCCATCACTACAGAAATGCCAAACATATGGGCGCTAAAAGTTGTTTATGCACATTGGGGCACAGAAGAGAGGGGGGTGTTATGATTTGGTAGCTGAGGAGAGCAGGCAAAAACGGCAATACACCAGAGAGGTTGGAATCTACTGGATTGCAGTACCCTGACTAACCACCACAACTAAAGGCAGCCGTGGAGCGTTCCTAAGTTGGTCCTAGACGCCTCGTCACAGCCTGAGAGGTTAACTACACCTAACGATAGAAAGAGGAAAGCTATCTGCCCCAGAGCAGATCCCCAAAGAACATAGGAAGCCCCCAAACATGTAATGGCGGTTAGACAAGAGGAAATACAGACACAGACAGAAAATAGTATGAGCAAACGTTGGGGCCCAATCTTCCTAGAAAGAAAAAGATAGGAAGGATACTTACTGCAATCCAAAAAACCCTAAAAAATACCAACTCTACTAATTGCAAAAACACTTGAGATCACACGACCTCTACCACCTAAATTAGTTCTCTGGTGTAACAAAACTAAGCCGCAGCCACTGAAAAAACTGGAAAAGGCAAACGAACAAACAACAGTGGCTCAGATAAACTGAGAGGAGCACAAGCCCCCGGAGGGGACCCGGCTGACCTCCACAGAAGTGCAGAGAACAATGCAAAAAGCAAGCACAAAAATAAAAGCAGAAAATATCTTATCTGATAGCAGAAGATACAGGCAAGACTCAGCAAGCTTCAAAGTGAACCAGGAACCGCAGTTGAGACAAGAACAATTGATCACCGGCAAACATGATGGGAGGGAACCTTTCTTATATAAGACCAGTCTGTAACTCCTGATTGCCAATCTTCACAATCTTCATTGAATGGTTCAGTACTGTTTGTAACCACCAGAGGGAGCTTCCGCTCAGAACTCATCTCTAACACATTCACAACAGGGGGGCATTTGTATTTGTGAGCGGAGAAATTGCTGAATATATTTTGGGGAGTGGGGAGCTATTTTGCTTTTCCAGAGACTCTGCGTTACCAGTAACATGGAAGCCCCTATATTTCCGTTAACAGATGATGGACTTGAGAGGGGACTTGCTTTTTTTATGGATTGAGTTGAAGCTTTTATTGTGAACATTTTACATAACGTTTAGGATCACATTTATCTGGCTTTTTATGCTGACCACTTCCTTTGGGGTTTCCATCTAAATCTCCAAGTGATGTGACAGATGAAACCCCTGAGAGATTTATTCACTGTAAGGAGGCAGCAGATTTACTCTGGACTCCATCTGGCCTCTGTTCAGCAGTGTCCTTTTCAGAAGTGCACAAAACTGTGCAATCCTAAAAAGATGGACACCGCCGGATCACAGGTCCCATGGCGTCCACAGTGACTCCATCTGCCTCATTATAGGGAATCTTCTGCCGGGAGTTCTGTCTGAATCACATATTTCAGAGATTTACATGGAAACCACGGTGTAAGCGGTCAGCGCAGAGCTCAGGATAAATGTGCGCTGAGCCTTACTGCGATCTTTGGGAGGCAGAATTAAAAACTCAACAGTAGATGAAGAATTGGTTTTATTATTTTTTACGCCGTTTCTTGTGTGGTATAAGTGATTAGGCGACTTTATTATTCTTCAGGTCGGTGCGATTACAGTGAACCAGATTTACATCAGTATTTTATGTTTGGCTGCTGTCACACACTAAAACACTTTTTATTGCGAAAACTAGTTTTTGCATCAACATATTTTGTGAGCCATAATTTTTCCATGTTTTGACCCACAGAGTCATGTGAGGGCTTGTTTTTTGCAGGACGAACTGATGTTTTTATTGGTACCATTTTTGAGCACATGACATTTTTTAATCGCTTTCTGTTCTGATTTTTGGGAGACAGAATGAACAATAATCATCATCAATTCAGGAATTGCTTTTTGTTTCATTCTTTTATACCGTAAAATTGATAAGGCAGCTTTATTCTTCAGGTCAATACGATTACATCGATAACTCATTATATATTTTTTTATGTTTTGGTGCTTTTACACAATAAAAACTTTTATACAAAAAATAATTATTTTTGCATCACTTTATTCTGAGAGCTATAACTTTTTTTTCTGCTAATGGAGCTGCATGGTGGCTTGTGTTTTGCATAACAAGATGATGTTTTCAGCGGTACCATTTTCATTTACAACCGTATTTTTGATCACCTTTTATTGCACTTTTTGTTCGGTGGTATGGTAATCATTGTTTTTTGCCTCGTTATTTTATTTTTTATGGTGTGCACTGAAAGGGTTAACTAGTGGGACAGTTTTATAGAGCGGATCGTTACGGATGCGGCGATACCAAATATGTGTACTCTTATTGTTTTTTTTTTATTTACATACAGTATATCCTTCCTGCTCCTTGGTTCTCTTTTGCATTTGGTATTATATCCTTTTTAATTGTTTTTAACATACTAATTGTTAATGATAAAGGGCAGCCTTAAGCAACAACCATTCAATGAAAATTTCTCCCACAGAGTTCATTTTATTCCCCCAAAATCCATATAACAATAGAATCTACAGATGTTCGTATTCTTCTCTTGTTCATCTTTTCAATGTCTCCCAAGAATGAATGGTTCGTGGAAATGAAGCCGCTTGCAAATGTTTCAGTGTTTTGCAACAAAATGAAATCTCTGAATCCTTGGTATTATTCCATGTTTTTTTCCCTAGAACACAAGATGTCTGGCTAAATAATAGGAGGTACAGGAATCTAGTGAAAAATCTTCTATTGCGTGATCCAGCATCTATTGACTTGACAATGAATAGCAGAGGTCAGTAACTATGGAATTCTAAAATACAAAGTCATTCACAGGGAAAACAGATTGAAAATAGTCTGTTTTCATGTGTAACATGGGAGGCAGCTTTCGGTGGAAGACTCAATTTAAAAGCAGCCAGTCCTCTGAAGTCTTCTGCGGTTCAAGAGATCCATTCATTAAGCTTCCAGCTTGTGGAGGAAAAATCTAATGTGCTTCTTGTAGAAACAATTGTAACTTTTTTTTTCCATATTCATAAAGGATTTGCAGCAAAGAAAGAAGGAACTAGCTGTGAAATTGGAAGAGCTGTGTGATGCAAATTGAAGAAATATTGGCAACAAAGATTAATTCACAGAAATTAGCGTATTTCAATCCTAACAAAATAAATTAGAGCTGTAATATCAAGAAAAAAAGTGAAAAAAGAAATGTATTTACCTTAAATAAAATCTGATCCGAAACTTTGCAGCTACATGGAATTAGTTATAGAGAACGACGTGGTTGGACTTTGGATACAAATGACCAATGTACAAAATGTAATCTAGTATGCAGAATAAAAACTGCCAACAGAGCAGCAAAACTATCATTAATGGAGCTATTATATGGATTGGAACTTTAGAAGAAAATTGAAAAAAGCTTAAATGATGTACAATTGGCTAAAGCTCTACCTGAGTAGTAAATTTCATATGCACCATGGTCTGATAATCAATAGAACTGTAACAACGGATCCATCTTCTCACTCCTTGTTTTGCAATTTACATTGTGAATGTGTGAACTAGCAGCGAACGTAGAATATATAAAGGAAATCTCACACAAAGAATTCCTGGCATGCATATAGACAAGAGAGGATTGCATCAATACATAATTAATCAAATTCATTACTAGTGATGATCAAGCACTAAAATACTCGAGTGCTTGTTGCTTGAATTGAGCAGGTCGTACGCCCGGATCTGCTCGAATCGAATAACGAGTATAAAGTATATATTGATTGCATATTATATCTATTGTTATATTCTTTACTGGTGACAGTCTTGTGGCTTAGCTATTTAACATTGACTGGAACACTCAGGAGGCGGCTTTGCGGGCCTAATCCTTGAATTTTTTACGTCATCTGGCAACTAGTGTTGAGCGATACGATACTGCAAATATCGGGTATCGGCCGATATTAGCTGTATCGGGCTTTCGATTCCGAGTACCGATATTTTCGTCATATCGGATACCGGAATCGGATTTGTCACTGTCACTGTGAGTGTCCGTCGGTCGGGTCTGTCAGCAGTCAGCGGCACTTACCTGGCAGAAGATCTCCGGCGGTCACGTCCTGGACTGCTTGATGGCCGCCATTATCTTCTCCCTGGCGGTCACATGCAGTTTTTCGCGATAACTGCAGTGACTGCAGGGTAATCCCGGCCGTAAACCAGTCCGATGACGTCACCGCCGGGGAAGCAGGTAATCAGCTGTGCTGCGCCGGGATAACAGGCTCTGCCTGTCATTCTGATGTAGCAGAGCTGGATCGTCGTGGGACACTCGTTACTATGGACTGCGTCGGACAGGTGGTATACTGCTGTTTTTTTTTTTCATTTTTTTACAGGAGATCAATGGCGTCGCAGGATGAGACTGTAATAAAAGTAATGAAAACTGTGTTGTGTTTTTTATTAAATTAAAAAAAATTTTTATGAACATTCACCCGTCCGGGTACATCAACAATTTAACTATTTACATACAGGGACCCTGTCCGGGTTATTTATAATTCTTTGGCAGGGGTGTTCCAGGTACCACCTGGTACTCTTCTGATGCTTGCCAAACATCCGAGACACCAAGGACCACCAGGACCTGATGACGTCGTGTGGCCTGTACAGTCAAGTCGTGACCCGCTATCTGTGTCTGTGTGGCCACCTCTTTCATCTCCCTCCGGGTCTGGAGCCCTATGTCCCGGACTGAACGAACCCCAGGGGGCCTAACAGGCGCCGGGTACGGGCCAGCTATAGTTATCATGTCCATAGCTGGGGCTGCTGAGGAGACCACTGAGGGAGGCTGGGGAGATTTACGGCTGGGGTGGGCACTTGTGCAGAGGCCTGGATGTGGGAGGCTGAAGGCTCCGAGGGTCTCACAGGTTCCTGACACTCTGGGGAGTAGGGGTCGCACCTGGTAACATTTAGGGCGTACCATCCATTGTAACCCCAATGTCGGGTGTAAGTCACCAAGTCTCCTGGCAACAGGTCCCTCCCCGGGTGTCCTTCTGGGAGGTGAGTCTCCACGTCCCGCCGGGTCACAAACACTTCTAAATAAAGTCCAGGCTCCTGGATGAAGCCCCAACCACCTTTCAATTTAAAGCTCCGTACTGCACCCTTACGCCGCGGCTCCCACAGGGTTCCTTTATCTTTTCTCATCCGGTCCTTATCTGCCCGGTCCTTCTCCAGGTGACGTTGCCGAAGCTTTTGGGATTCGCGCTGCTCCCTTTGTCGCTCTTTTTCCCGCTCCCAACGTCTCCACTCTTCCTCCTGACGCCGGTTGGTATTCTCCTCCACCAGCATCTCCATGTCTCCACCATCAAACTGCAGCTTACAATGTCCGGTTTGCGGCAGCTCTCCGGGCGCCCCCCAGTCCTGGCGGCGCTCACCTGCGGAGGAAGCAGCCGGCTCTGGAACAGATGACAGTCGGGGCTCCGGTACAGACAGGTAGACATCTGGTGCCTGCGCGGCCTCCTCCATGAGGACGGGTGTCGCTTCTTCTGTCTCAGCGACGGGGGCAGACAGCGGGATCTGGGGTGCTGCCGGTGCAGAGTTTTTTGCAGGAACGGGTGCCTCCACTGCGACAACGTCAACCGGATCACATTGCAAGGGCTGGGATGCCCGCACGGACTCCTCTACTAGAACGGGTGCCTCACCTTCCGGTACAGACACTTCAGGTAAGAGGGATTGGCGCCGCTCCAAGTTTAGTTTTAGGGCCCGCCAGCTGGCTTCCATCCTGGCGACCTCCTCCCGGTGCCGGGCCAGGCCTCTTAGGGTATCCTCCGCTTCTTGCAGCGTAGGAGGGTTTCCAGGCCGGGTGCCCAACGGTGGTTCCGTGGCGATCGGGTCGCTTCCGTGGGGGGAGAGCTCTGACTGCTCCATCCCTTCACACTTCTGCTCGTGTCCATTAGCCATCTCTGCCAAGTCACATGTATCATTAGCATCTGGAGAGGGCCCCTCTTTTGTAGGGAGGCTTGACCTTCGTGTTACTTTCCGCACACTGAGGAGGATGAGAAGGCGGAACTGAAGAGCTGTGGGGCACGATCTTACATTACAGTACCATTTAGAGTGGTCGGCCATCGTTTTCGCGCCACTGAGTGAGTGTACACCCACGAAGAGCACGCCCTTCTTCTTCACCAGTGCCTCCTCGTGACGCAGATATGACGGAAAAATGGCAAATACATTCTCTGATGATTTTAGCAATTCTCAAGCACAAAACCAGTTCAATTCAGGCACACAGAACTCGCTTATAGCGAGCTACAGAATCCTGTTCGTGACGCCCAAGTTGAGTCGCACAGAGCCAGAGGTTTTGGGGGTACTCGGCACCGAGCCCGTCGACTTCTATGGGGTATGTCACGGCTTTACCCGGCAATTGAATCAGAGTCTATTTTACTATGTAGAAGTGTATAAACTATAAATATATGTATATATATGTCACAATGACATGTATATATATATATGTATTCTATGTGTGTATATTTTGTGTTTACAACGAAAGAAAGGGTTTTTTTTGTTGCGATATTTTGTTCCCATAGACTTACATGGGACTTCCGGTATCGGAATCGGATATCGACGATATTTAGTGATATCGGCGATACCATTCCGATACGATATTTTTAGATATCGAGCAGTATCGCTCAACACTACTGGCAACCCCACTCCCAACTCAGATTTTTCTGGGCTAACATCAGACCTTATCTCGGCATACAAAATGGTGATCAGGTTGTGGTGGAACATCCGTGGTCTAGAGTAATACCGTAAGTCCAATATTGTGCTACTTGGGCTGAAGGTATCCATATACCCAGCCTGGGAAGCTACCTCTAGCTTTCGCACCACTTGTAAATAGAGCTTTCTTTGCTGCTTAAACATCATCATTAACATGCTCCATGAGCATGATAAGGAACTTTTTTCCAACATAAAAGCAAACACTAAGGCCCTGGTATTCAAGCTCTCCAAATTTGATGAAGCACAACAAGTACAGCCATTTAAAGTGAAACAGAAGGACTTTCTTGATAAATATGACAAGGACATTACTCAGAGGAAGAGAGCAAAATACTTAAGGGACGAAGGGATTTTGACAACAAACAGATATTCAAGTGAAGACACCATGGTAATCAACAACAAAGGACTCAACCACGCTGTTAACACATAGAGACACATGACTGTCCAGCTCGCTAACTCAGTCGAAAGAGAGCTGGACACAGGATAAGGGTGCAGGGTGCAAGCGGCAGAGAAGCCTTTGTAAGGACAACCAGGAACAGGGGCCGCAAACCCCCCTATTACCGAAAGACCTACCGCAAATGAACACGTTACCACTATCTTTGATTCAAACGAAGGATGTGCAGGTACCCTCAGGCACACTACACATCATCAACTTGTATGAATATCGGTTGTCTGCCTGTGAGATCTTGGTCTTACAAAGAGAGTTGGCCTTCTCCCCTTGCAATCCCTTGATAAATTTACATCAGTGAAAGACCTTTGTCTTTTTTTCAGGAATCTGGTACTTCAAGTCTTATATAGGAAACCATCTGTGATTGAAACTTTGGATGAGACAGACCGATAGGTCTTTCGTGACCTAGTTGATCTACTTGATCTACTTCAAGAAAATGAGTCGGATACAGGTAGGAGACACTGCCTCCACAAAAACAAATCCAAGGCTTCTCCCTCCTTATCTTTGGTTCCGGCAATCAGAATCTTTTTTGAATTAGTGAAGAAAGATATACTGCATTTACCTTCATACTCATACCATCATGGGAACCTTAGTAATATAGAGAAGCAATCTGTTTCAGATCTTAAGCATAACAGCACTTTTACCATAAAGGAAGTTGATAATAGGAGTAACGTGGCCTTGTGGCCACATCACATGTATTTGGAGGAGACACACAGACAACTTGATGATCCAAGTTCTACCATAGACTCCCTTTTGACTCCACTGGATTTTTTTCTACTAAACTCAGGGACCTATTTGACAGGGCCTGTGATATGGGCATCATAAATACTCAAGAAGGGAAGTTTATATGGGTAGAACATCCGGTAACATCTATGTTCTATATGCTACCCAAAGTACATAAAAACATCTCTAAACATCCAGACTGTCCCATTGTGTCCAGTATATGCAGCCTGTGTGAGAAGGCTTGTACATTTGTAGACTTGTTTCCACAGCTGATGGTCAAGTGTCTTCCCTCATTTGTGAAGGACACATCACATTTCATCAAGATATATTATGACATTACTCTTCCTGCCCAGGCACTTCTGATTATGTGTGATGTGGAGACATTGTATTCCAACATCAATCATTCTTATAGGATGAAAGCATGCATTAATTTCTTTAACCAACAACTGCATTCTGACAGGATCGAAGACTCTGTTGTTATCGATCTTCTTGATTTTGTCCTTAGATAAAATTATTTTCGGTTCAATAGGTCTTTCTATCTGCAGATCTCAGGAGTGGTCATGGGGGCTCGCTGTGCATCGGCCTTTACTATCTTATTGTTGGGATGGTATGCTGCATACAAAAAAAGGTTCCCATTGGGCAGTTTTTGATAACCAAAAGAAATTATATGAGGGACACAAACTTTTGCAGCCAGACACAAGAGCTGATGGATACATTTAAGAGAAGAGACTATCCTAGCAAACACATCTCATCAGACTATCAACATGCCAAGTCACATACACAGGACTCGTTGCTGATCACCAATTATAGACAGCAGGACTCCGAGCCTTGATTTATCACCAGCTATAACATATAGCAGTGAACACAGGTGAGACAGGTTCTACAAAAACATTGCAGAATACTTACAACTGATCTCCAAACCACTAATATCTTAAGTGATCAACCATTGCTCACAGCGAGAAGGGTTCCTAACTTCAGGGACATTTTCAGTACTAGGAGCCAAAATGGAATTGATGAGTGATTTTGAGGGGATCTTTCCCTTGCGGCGCACCTTTTTAGACCCATGGGACTTGACACAACATGCTTTGAAATTTTACATCAACTGCAAAACCACAACATGTTGTTTACGCTATTATCTGTCCTTGTGAACAGGTTTACGTTAGACAAACATCCCAGGAACTGAGGAGGATCCAAAAGCACTTTTCCACCATCAACCTGGCCTCCACTGACCTTCACAAATGTAAAACTCTTACCTGTGTAGCCACACATTTTTGACTGATCATTCAGGGAGATGTACCCACATGTGTGTGGTTGGCCTAGACAAAATTATGAAATCAGTGATAGGTGGCAATTTTCAGAGACGCCTATTATAAGTCACGATGGATTTTTCTTTTGGAATCTACTTCCTCGACAGGACTAAATGTGGAGCTATTCTTTACAGGATTTCTGGGCTGACTAAAGCCCCATCACACTAAGCGAGATCGCTAGCGAGATCGCTGCTGAGTCACAAGTTTTGTGATGCAACAGCGACCTCACTAGTGATCTCGCTAAGTTTGACACGTACCAGCGATCAGGCCCCTGCTGTGAGATCGCTGGTTGGGTCGGAAATGCCTGGACCATTCTTTGGTTGTTGAGATCCAGCTGGGTGGCATGCATTGGTGTCTTTGACACCTTTTACCAACAATCTCGCTAGCGACTCAGCACTGAGACACATAGGAGACACATCGTTACACAGGTCGCCGATCGTTGCTGCATCGTTGGGAAGATCTGACTGTTTGGCATCTCACCAGCGACCATAAAACGACGCAGCAAAGATTCCTGCTAGGTTGTATCGTTGTCGGGATCGCTGTTGCGTCGCTGAGTGTGACGGTACCCTTACATGTGCCCTTTAATTGGCTGACACAGATATTTCTTTGCTTACTTACAGGACCCTCTGGTTGGAGCACAGTCCATCCATCATGATGGCCCCAGATTCAGCTTCCAGCAAATCTTGGATATATTATCTGCTCTTGGATCCTCCTCTGGTTTCCAAAAATCATCGGTTCCTACCACCATCCACACTCGATTTCAGTCTGTATGACTCTCTATAGGTTCCATGGAAGTCCCTACCCTGGCTACTCTGTGGTAAGGCTTTACATGGTCCCTTGAGCTTTTCTTTATATTAGCCTTTTGCCTAATAAATTATTTTTATCGTCTCTCTGTGGACAGCTGGCTTATACTGGCCCTTTTGGTCCACATGCCTTCTTAACAAACCATCTGTATCCATCTACATCCACTATTCATTTTTATTAGGTGTTGTGCTCTGTACTAACACACATGAGCTAATATTCACAGCCTACATGCATGCATTTTTGTCTTCTGTCAGGTTTTACATTTCCTTACTGTTTTCATTGGCTTATATGAAAAAATGTTTTTGGCACTAATTTGCTCCTATACAGTGGAAAATGCTTTTTACACCATAACCTGGCAACAGCATGTTCGGAGTACACTGAGCAGGCTTGATATGCCTCATCTTACCTGTTATTGGAAGTATTTATTTATGCCTCAGTTTTCCTGATATGGGTAATATTTACTTTTGATCGTCCTCCATTTTCTGCACTTTGGACGGCGTACAAAGCATTGTAAGTACCAACTACCTCTTATGGATATGAATAGTGGTTGACACTTATTGGCTTTATTACCCTACTTATATATATATATATATATCGTGTGTGTTTTTTGTGTGTTTTTTCCTCTCCTTGATCCGCATGTGACCTTATCTGGTCCTGTGCTTTCTATTCTTCTATATTTTTATTTATATCTGCGCCCCGCCCATAAGTGGCTGTATGTTTTATCCAGCCTCCTGGGAACTGATCATGCACTCTGCTCACGTCTGTGCCTGCATGGCTTGCTGCTTTGTTGCCGTTCGCCTCCCTCACCTTCCATCATCAGCGATTTGTCCTTTGCGCATGTGCATTAATTGTGTCAGGGCAGAAATGTCTGCCCTTACTTAACACAGTGCATCATGAGGCATCTGCTTCTCCTTCTGTACAGCTACCACATGATTATCACCAGTATGATATTATGCTTAATTCGACTTTTGCATATTTTCTGACTTCCTAGAGAGATGACACTTTCCCTGACGATGCCGTGCTTGACACAGCGATAAGCATGCTGTCATTTCCCTGGTCCACTCACACTCTCTTGCTCTGTGTGCTTTTAGGGCTATTTGAGGATTTTCTCACATCGGATGTCAGCAGGTATTTTCCCCTGTGCCTAGACTACCCTCCTTAGGGGCTAACTTTCTGTACTATAAGCCCCATTGCACTTTACCCCAGGTGCCATAGCTTACACAGCCTGAGCATCTTTTTTATTCTTGCTGGCCAGAGACAAATACATGTCCTTGCCTCAGCCCTTCTTGCCCTCTCTGGTTTGACCCCCTTTATTTCTACGAGGGCTTACGTATATTACTTATCATGGGCTGGTGCTACCTAAAGTCTTGTGTTCTGTCACCTACCACATGACCAAATAGAAGGGTTCTTGCTTATCTCTTATGTTGGGGAACTTCCTTCTCTTTATTAGTCTCGGTTGGGGACTGTAGTATTAATGAGCTCATGATTGATTATAAACACTGGTCTTGAACTTTGCATGCTTGGCACTTGTTTAAGGCTCAATTTCATCTGCACACATTGGATGGGACACATTATATTGTAGTGTCCCCAATACTGTATAAGCCTTTATATCTATGATTGTGGAGCACATTTCTGATTTTGCACATTATATCATTGTGAACATTAGGACCTGGACCATTGTATGGTTTATCTTGCTTTTAAATGTATATCTCTTTTTTGCCAGTAAACATTTTGCACATTTTTCTGTATATTCATGAGTGTACACATAATTATGTAGTTCTTTTCCTCTTCTTTCATATTGAATTCTTGTCCAACTACTGGATGTAGCACCCTTATTTTTATGGGGCATTTCTGCAGTGCATCCTGCTCACATTACTTTTAAAGGAAGTCAATGGAAAAGACAAGAATTTTTCCAGGAGATCCTAGGGGTGGAGGGCAAAAATATTATTGAAATGGATGGGAACAGCATGCCGAAGATGCCTGGATACAGGCATGACTCCCAGGTTGCTGCTGTAAAGTAAATAAATAATTTATAAAAATGACATGTTTTTCCCCTCATTTTTTATAACCAGCAGAGTTAAAGCAGACAGTTGGAGGCTGATATCAGGCTGGGAAGGTCCATGGATATTGACCCTCCCTGCCTAAAAATACCTTCCTGCAGTTTCCTCAGAAATGGTGCATCCGTTACATTACAAAGCTGACATCAACCCTCAAAACATAGTGTGGTGGCAATCATGGTAATAATTTCATTTCCGCTGTCAGCAGACGCAGGGGTTAGTAATGCAGAGGCGTCTATTAGACAACCCTATTAATAACTCAGTAATCTCAAAAAACACACACTGGCACAGAAAAAATACATTATTTGAATAAAGACTCCCTTACATAATTTCTTATTCTCCATGAAGCTACTCCACTGTAATCCACTTTCCTTGATATCTCTGGCATCTGTGAATAGCAGCAAAAGAGTTTTCACTACCCAGCGCTTGTGAATAGCAGCATTTCACTGCTATTCACAGATGCACTAGACATTGAGGAACGTGGATTACACTGGAGGAGCTTTGTGGAATTTTTTTTTTAATACTTATTGTGAGACAGTGACCGGTCTCATATGTGAGAGTCGCTGTGTGTCCCCCAGGATGCGCTCAGAAGCGTATTAGATCCGCTGGAGTGTCTTGTGGTCATAGCAGGTTGCCTGTGAGTCACAAGGCAGAATAAAAGTAAGTGTGAACTTGGTCAAGCTATTTGACCAAGGAATTGTGCAGGAAAACCAGGTATGGGCTATTATTTTTTAAACGGACTGCAGGAAGGTAGTGGGGCCTGTCCGTTCCCTCCAGCCCAGGTCTTATAAGTGGCCCATGGCCACAGAGTCTGGAGGAAAGGAAAAAACCCTGCAAGAGGGTTTTGGTTGTGTCAATTTGGGCTTGCAAGCGGATAGAGCAGTCGGTCTGCATAGCACTCCCTGTGTGAGGCAACACAGGGCCAAGCGGAGCCAAGAAGCCTGGCACCCTCAGCATACACGGCGGTGTTGCAGCCTCGGCAACCGGTCACGGACTGTCTTTGTTTCCCAGCTGTGATCCGGAGTATACGTTTTGCTTTTCCTGTTTGTGAGTACGCTATACAATAAACGATACTTTATTTTGAACTTTTGCTGGGTCACAGCCTTCTCACTGCACAGCGAGGACACCGCTGCATCACATTATATATTAGTAAGTGCCACAAAGTCTTGTCCCAGACTCATCTGTTATAATATGGATAAATCCTTCAATAAATCTTCCTTTATATGTTTTTGCACTTGTTACAGCAGACTGGGAACTTATTGTTTTATCTGGCCAACAT
>JARQOD010000005.1:72090074-72127984 GCA_033576555.1 Oophaga sylvatica
TTTTTGGTACCAGAGAATTGGTTATCGTCCTTTTGGTGGCCTACTTTGTCTCGTGACGTCAGGGAATTTGGCGTCTGGGGGAAATTGCTCTCGCTCCAAGCCTTGTTTCCCGCTCTAGTGGTTTGTTGATGCCATTCCTGGCCCAAGAGACCATGGACCCATATTTTATGGATTCATTTCCGACCCCCTGCTTTCAAGAAATACCGTATCTGGGTGATTTGTGATAGTTTTCCAAAATTATACATCTTTGCCTTACCTAAGTTGCCTTCCCCTCCGAATTGGTGCCTTTTTCCTTCGCACGTGGTTCGGTTACCGGCATTCCTGAAACATTGTATCTCAGAGGAGTCCTTTGTTTCCAGATTTTGGGGCCTTTTGTTCTAAACTGGTGTTCAATTTCTTTTCCTCGGCTTTTCTCCTCAGACCAATGGCAAACTGAGAGAACAAACCAGACATTGGAACTTATTGAATGCTTTGGTCTGTGATCAGGATGCGGGTCTTTTTTTTTTGCCTTTGGGCTGTGTTTGCTCTTAAATAAAGGCTAGCTTGCCACTTTGTGTCTCCATTTTTCTGCAATTTTGGGTTTCACCCTCGATTTTCTTCGGGACAGAGGAGGCTTCTGTCTGTCCTGGTGGACTCTGTTGTGGAGGTATGCGCAGATTTGGGACCAGGTAGTGAGAGGTTGTCCCTTTCAGGGAGGGCCCACGTTTGCCAACCGCATAGGACTGATGGCCTCAGTTTTAAGTGGGGGACTTGGTTGGTTGTCCTCAAGAAATATCCCAGAGAGTTGCATCTCCAAGTTTAAGCCAGGTTATTGGACCTTATAAGATCGGAATTCAAACCCGTTTCCTTTCGTTTACTTCTCCAGGCACATTTAAGATCCATAAGGTTCCAAAGTTTATTGAAGAGGTTTGTCGAGCCAGTGGTTCCTATGGCTGCGCCTCCTGACCCTGTTTTGGTTGAGGGCAATCGAGTAATTGTGGTTGAGAAAATATGGATTCTCGTTTTTCTAAACGGAAACTCCAGTATTTGGTTTAAGTGGAGAGGTTTTGGTCAGGAGGACAATTTTGGGTGTTTGCTTCGGACATCCATGCTAGGAGACTGATTCCGTGCGTATCAAGAGCTCATCCTAACCGTCCTGGTTGCCCAAATGAGGGTTCGGTGACCCCTCCTCAAGGGGGGGGGTACTGTTTGAATGTTTTTAGAAATGAATTCTGAGCAGAAGCTCCCTCTGGTGGTTCAAACAGTACTGAACTATTCAATGAAGATTGTGAAGATTGGCAATCAGGTGTTACAGACTGGTCTTATATAAGGAGGTTCCCGCCCATCAGGGTTGCCGGTGATCAATTGTTCTGTTTCAACTTGGTTCCTGGTTCACTTGGAAGCTTGCTGTGTCTTGCCTGCATCATCTGCTAACAGATAAGATTTTTTCTGCTTTTATTTTTGTGCTTGCTTTTTGCATTTTGTCCTGCACTTCTGTGGAGGTCAGCCAGGTCCCCTCCGGGGGCTTGTGCTCCTCTCAGTTTATCTGAGCCACTGTTATTTGTTCATTTGCCTTTTCAGTTTTTTCGTGGCTGCTGCTTAGTTTTGTTACACCAGAGAACAATTTAGGTGGTAGAGGTCGTGTGATCTCAGGTGTTTTTGCAATTAGTGATTTGGTATTTTTTAGGGTTTTTGGATTGCAGTAAGTGTCCTTCCTATCCTTTTCTTTCTAGGAGATTGGGGCCCCAACGTTTTGCTCATACTATTTTCTGTCTGTGTCTGTATTTCCTCTTGTCTAACCGCCATTACATGTTTGGGGCTTCCTATGTTCTTTGGGGATCTGCTCCGGGGCAGATAGTTTTCCTCTTTCTATCTTTAGGTGTAGTTAGCTTCTCAGGCTGTGACGAGCGTCTAGGACCAACGTAGGTACGCTCCACGGCTGCCTTTAGGTTGTGGTGGTTATCAGGGTACTGCAACCAGTAGTTTCCAACCTCTCTGGTGTAATTGCCTTTTTTTGCCTGCTCTCCTCAGCTACCAAATCATAACACCCATTTTACAAATACACCTCTCAATGAATTTAATTTAGGGGTCCAGTGTCATATTGACAACAGGTGGTCACAGAATTTTTATACCATTGGCAATGAAGAAATAAATAATTACATTTTTACCACCAAAACGTTGTTTTAGCCCCAGATTTTACATTTTTCACACTGGGAAATGGGCAAAAATGGCATCAAAATCTGTCTTACAAATTTATGCTAAATAAGAAATGCCACATATGTGACTGTACAGTATGCTAAGCCATACGGTGAGACTACAGATGGACAGAGCGCTATTGGCAAAAGGCGCTCCATCCTCCTGAGTCTCGCCTATGGCTAACCAGTATTTTATACAGGAGTCATCCTGGACAACAGAATTTTTTATAATAGTTTGCAGACACCATATACAGAGCCCCAAAATGCTAGAAAAGCAGAATACCCACCTCAAGCGACCCTTTTTGGAAATTATACCAATTGGGAATTTATTTATAGGTGTCGTGATGTTTTTGACTCCATGGGTGTTTTCCAGAAACAAGTAGCAGTGGATGCTGCTGAGTGAAAATTGCAATCTGCCATTGTAGTGACCAGTACATTGCAGTGCCCGCAGAGTTGAGTGAAACAGGTCGATCAGATTCAAAGTCGTCGACTTTCGCCAAAGTCGGGTTTCACCGAGCGAAACCCGACCATAGCGAGAAGTCGGCCATGTGGTCGACACCTGAGTTGCCAAAGTCGGTTTTCCCATAATGCTTGCAGGCGCCTTTTTTCAGCCAATGAGCAAGGACGTACACTTTGGGCACGAGAGACATGGGCAGCCTCCACCATCATCTAGAGAAGGGCATGCAGTGATGGCTATTGTCTATAAAAGCCTTGACCGCCGACCGCCATTTTACTTCTGCCGATCTTAACAGTAGGGAGAGGTTGCTGATGCTGTTTATCAGTAGGGAGAGAGGCTGGAAAGAGAAACTCTTATGTGCTTGTGCTGATAGCAATGTGCTGTACAGTTAGGTCAGTGACAGGGGAGGATTTTCTTGTGTGCGCAGCGCTGGTCATTAGGCCTGCCTGCCAGGGACAGGGGAAGATTTTCTTGTGTGCCAGCAGCGCTGGTATTAGCTGCCTGCTAGCTGTATTGTGTGTGTACCCTGCCTGCAGACTGCTTTTTACACAGCACTAAATACTTTTATTCTTTTTAATCTGCACAGTTACCGAGCCTTCATTTTTTTCCACAACGTAAAGAGCTTAAGCTCCTCCACACTACTGTTTACCCGGTGGTATCACGGAAAATACTGCTGACTATCTGTGTGTGACTCCGGAAATATATATGGAGATTGAAATTTTCCCCTACACTATATACACCTGGTATCTTCTGATACAGTACCTTTTTTCGCCTTTTGTATTACGGTCAAATCCATACTGAGAGAGCGTCTGTGTGTGACTCCGGAAATATAAACGGAGATTTAAATTTTCCCCTACTCTGAATACACCAGCTGTACGCTTCTGGAACAGTACCCCTTTTACTGCTTTTTATATACTGGTCTAATCCACACTGAGTGAGCGTCTGGTGTTGACTCCGGAAATATATACAGAGATTAAATACCCCTGTTCTTGTCCTCACTGAATGAGGCACGACGTCATTGCAGTTATACAGACAGCTAAACGATATACCGGTCCAATAAGGAGATTGTGATTGAATCTGTGCTTTTATGAACTTGATATATGATGCAGTGAAACTATAATACAAACATAATATACATACATATCAGTACATGGGCATAGTGGAACTACATATACATAGTACACTGTGAATTACATTTGCAGACTAATACCTAACCAGGGGCAGGACTGATTGGACAGGGCTAATATAGGACAGGAATTAACTAGAGAGAACGTAAGTACATACCGGCGATGCTATCGCAAGAGGAGAGGAAAAGATGAGCTGCTTCCTGGATGCAGGCTGAAGGAAAATGGAGGGAAATTGCGGGGAAAGCTCCCAGAATACATTGCTAAGCAACAATCATGCATTGCTTAAGCTACCATCATGCATTGCAAAGGGAGGGAAAAGGATTTGCTGAAAGTGAAAGAAAAATTATAACTGTGAATATGACACTGGTCACTAGAGGGAGCCAAACACTAGATTGTTAAACTCTTGCATAAACAGTAGAAAAAGCAACAACTACAGTCATGGCCAAAAGTTTTGAGAATGACTCAAATATTATTTTCACATGATCTGTTTGCCCTCTGGTTTTTTTATGTGTGTTTGACAGATGTTTTTTCACAGACAGAAATATATAATTGCAAACATATGAGTAACAAAAGCTTATATTGACAGTTAGAATGAGTTAATGCAGCAAGTCAATATTTGCAGTGTTGACCCTTCTTCTTCAGGACCTCTGCAATTCTCCCTGGCATGCTCTCAATCAACTTCTGGACCAAATCCTGACTGATAGCAGTCCATTCTTGCACAATCACATGCTTTCATTTGTCAGAATTTTTAGGTTTTTGTTTGTCCACCGTCTCTTGATGATTGACCACAAGTTCTCAATGGGATTAAGATCTGGGGAGTTTCCAGGCATGGACCCAAAATCTCTATGTTTTGCTCCCTGAGCCATTTAGTTATCACCTTTGCTTTATGGCAAGGTGCTCCATCATGCTGGAAAAGGCATTGTTGATCGCCAAACTGCTCTTGGAGGGTTGGGAGAAGTTGCTCTTGGAGGACATTCTGGTACCATTCCTTTATTCATAGCTGTTTTTTAGGCAAGACTGTGAGAGAGCCGATTCCCTTGGCTGAGAAGCAACCTCACACATGAATGGTTTCAGGATGCTAACAGTTGGCATGAGACAAGACTGGTGGTAGCGCTCACCTTGTCTTCTCCGAATGAGGCGTTTTCCTGATGTCCCAAACAATCGAAAAGGGGATTCATCAGAGAAAATAATTTTACCCCAGTCCT
The DNA here is from genome assembly GCA_033576555.1 of Oophaga sylvatica. NCBI lineage: Eukaryota > Metazoa > Chordata > Amphibia > Anura > Dendrobatidae > Oophaga > Oophaga sylvatica. Next base: position 72,095,038 of record JARQOD010000005.1, read on the forward strand.
GAGCAGTCCACTGCCTGTACCTTTTGCAGAATATCAGTCTGTCCATGATGTTTTTTCTGGAGAGAAGTGGCTTCTTTGCTGTCCTCCTTGAGACCAGGCCTTGCTCCAAGAGTCTCCGCCTCACAGTGCATGCAGATGACACTCACACCTGCCTGCTGCCATTCTGAGCAAGCTCTGCACTGCTGGGAGCCCGATCCCGCAGCTGAAACACTTTTAAGAGACGGTCCTGGCGCTTGCTGGTCTTTCTTGGGCACCTGGATACAGTAACCATTTTTCTGCTTTTTATATTCTGGTCTAATCCATACTGAGCCTGTGAGCGTCTGTGTGTGATTCCGGAAATATATATACACAGAGATTTACAATTACCCCAACACTGTATACAGCTGTACGCTTCTGATACAGTACCGTTTTCAGCTTTTTATATTCTGGTCTAATCCATACTGAGTCTGTGAGCGTCTGTGTGTTACTCCGGATATATATACTGAGATTTACAATTCCCCCTACACTGTATATATCTGTACGCTTCTGATACAGTACCGTTTTTCAGCTTTTTATATTCTGGTCTAATCCATACTGAGTGAGCGTCTGTGTGTGACTCCGGAAATATATACGGAGATTTACAATTTCCCCTACACTGTACACAGCTGTACGCTTCTGATAAAGTACCCTTTTTCTGCTTTTTATATTCTGTTCTAATCCATACTGAGCCTCTGAGCGTCTGTGTGTGACTCCGGAAATATATATAGGAGATTTACAATTACCCCTACACTGTATACAAGCTGTACGCTTCTGATACAGTACCGTTTGTCTGCTATTTATATTCTGGTCTAATCCATACTGAGTGAGCGTCTGTGTATGACTCAGGATATAATATACTGAGGTTTACAATTTCCCTACACTGTATACAGCTGTATGCTTCTGATACTGTACCGTTTTTCTGCTTTTTATATTCTGGTCTAATCCATACTGAGTGAGCATCTGTGTATGACTCCGGAATTATATACGGAGATTTATAATTTCCCCTACACTGTATAAAGCTGTACGCTTCTTATGCAGTACCCTTTTTCTGCTTTTTATATTCTGGTCTAATCCATACTGAGCCTGTGTCTGTGTGTGACTCCGGAAATATATACCGAGATTTAAATTTTCCCCTTCACCATATACAGCTGTACGCATCTGATACAGTACCATATATCTGCTGTATTTTTGAAACATTTTCACAAACATGAGGAAGTATGGTGGAAGAGGTCGCAGACGTGAGCGGGGGGGGCAACTGGTACTGATCGTGGTGGTGGTGCATCTGTGGTAGTGCCAAAAGCACAATACCACCTAAGGCAGGAGTTTTTGAGCCTGCGTCATCGTCTGGCTCCAGAAGGCCTGGAAGGCTCCCTTTTCTGGGAGTAGGTAAACCGCTTTTAAAGCCCCGGGGCATTAGGAACAGGTTTTTGGCTTACATTGCAGAAACTGCCTCCAGCTCTATCGCCTCCTCTTATGAAGTTTCAAAAAATGCAAGCACTGAGTCGTCAGCGCAGGCTCCTGGTCAGGAACATCACCTTTCCATGTGTCCTTCACCCCCACCAACAGTGAAGGATGCGGCAGGCCACAATTCAAATTACTCCATGGAGCTCTTTTCACATACCATGCATGGGTTATCAAGTCAAATCCTGAATTCCCCAGACCAATATGAATCTGACATGGACTGCACTGATGCACAGCCACTGCTATATGATTCTGCGGTACATTCACCCCGAGCACTACATTTCCCTCGCAGTCTACTGACCAGAATCTTACCCTGATGAAACTCAGGTGCCCCTTCCCACATACTATATCAAATTACACGGTGACAGAGAGGAAGGTGCAGATGAAATTGAAGAGGAGGGGATGGATGACCCAGTTGTTGACCCGGATTGGCATCCATTGGGGGAAGAGGGTGCCACTGGCAATAGCTCAGAAGAGGAGGAGGATCGCAGCAGGCATCGACATCACAGTTGCTGTTATCTGGCAGGCCCGTAGCAGTCCAAAAACGTGTTAAAAAAAAACAAAAAGAGTTGCAGGACAGCTTGGCCAGACGGTCAAATAAGCACAGCGTGCAAGCCCTGAAAATTTGTCCCATAGTAGGAAGAGTGCAGTGTGGCACTTTTTTGACCAAAATCCTATTAATGAGGCAAAGGTTATCTGTAAGAATTGCGGAAGGACCTTTAGCCGAGGGAAAAATCTCCAAAATTTGAATACCAGTTGCATGCTTAGACATTTAAACACCATGCACTTGCAAGTGTGGACGGACTACAAAACCTCAGGTAGCACATGTGCACCTGCTCCAACTGAAAGTAGCCAGCAACGCTACAACGCTTCACCTACTGTAAGCCCAATGGTTAGCACGCCACCAGCAACAAATAATGAGGTGTCATCGCAAGGCCAAAGCAGTCAGGGAATCACAACATTTTTCCAACGAAAGACTGAATCTAGGCCATCACCACCATCATCACCATCACCAACCCCCTCTCAGTCCGCCATGTCCAACGCTAGTTCCCCCATATGGAGCTCTCAAGTCCAGCTCACCCTAGCAGACATTCTGAGTAGGACAAGAAAATACTCATCCTCTCATCCGCGTTCACTGGCTTTGAATGCCTACATTGCCAAACTGATCTCATTAGAGATGATGCCCTTCCGTTTAGTTGAAAGCGCAGCGTTCCGAAAGCTCAAGGCCTATGCTGTCCCACACTATGACCTACCCAGTCGGCACTTCTTTTCTAGAAAAGCCATCCCTGCCCTCCACCTGCTGTGAAAGACCGCATTGTCCATGCACTCAAACAATCAGTGAGTGAAAAGGTGCACCTCACAACAGATGCATGGGCCAGTAGGCATGGCCAGGGCCGTTACATGTCCATCACTGCGCACTGGGTTAATGTGGTGGATGCAGGCTCCACAGGGACAGCGGAAGTGGGACAGTGCTGACTAGCCCACTGTATAGGCAACAGTTGGCTGTAGGCGTTCTACCCTCCTCCTCCTCCAGAAGCGAAAGCTCGTCGACAGAGCGCAGTCGCACGAGCATTCCATCCGCAGTTGCCAGTGTTGCACATGAGGTGTCCCACTATCGAACAGCTAGGGGTAAGCGTCAGCAGGCTGTTTTGAAGATGATGTCTTTGGGCGACAACAGACACACCGTGGAGGTACTGCCCGACTACTTGCAGCGAGAAACGAGTCATGGCTGGGCAGTCTACATCTTGAGCCAGACAAGGTAATCAGTGATAACGGCTGTTCTTTTGTAGCGGCCATAGCCCTGGCAAAACTCAGACACATACCTTGCCTGGCTCACACCTTGAACTGGTGGTGCAGTGCTTCATAAATAATTATCCGGAGTTACCAGCCCTGCTCCATAAGGTGCGAAGACTGTGCTCGCACATCCGTCACTCGCCCGTAGACTTCAGTTGAATGCAGAGGCTGCAGCGATCGCTCCACCTCCCCAAGCACTGCCTAATCATAGATGTTGCAACAAGGTGGAACTCCACCATGTACATGGTTGAGAGGCTGTACGAATAGAGGAAGGCTGTAATGCATTTGTGGGAGGATACACGGGCTGGCAGTTTGAGGGCAGACATCGAGTTGTCGGGTGTGCAGTGGTCAAAGCTGAAAGACCTCTGTAAAGTCCTTCAGTGTTATGAGGAATGCACACGGCTGGAAAGCAACGCAGACGACGCCATCATAAGCATGAGCATCCCACTTATGCGTCTGCTCATGCAAACTTTGACCACATTAAGGATCAGGCGTCTGCAGCGGAAGAGGAAGAGGAGGAGGAGGAGGAAGCCTTGATGACAGTCAGCCATTGTCTGCTCAGGGAACTGTCCTGGATGAGGTGGAGGAAGAAGAGGAGGAGGATGAGGGGATGATTATTTTGGGGAGGAGGATGCTTCTCAGGGGGCAAGAGAAAATGTTAGCTTGCCAAGGTCAGGTACAGGGTTTGAGCGTGACTGGAGGGATGTGGATTTGCCAGAAAGTGCTCCTCCACCCACCACTGTCAGTGCATCATTGACACCTGGAAACTAGGCCCACATGTGTGATTATGTCTTGCGGATCCTAAAAAGGGACCTCCGCATTGCCAAAATTATGAAGGATGACAACTACAGGTTGGCCAGCATCCTTGATCCACGCTATAAAGTCAAATTACAGAGCATCATGCCAGAGGAGAACCTAGAGCTAATATTGGCAAACAACCAAGCAACTCTGGTAAACCGTTTGGTAGAGGCATTCCCAGCACACAGCAGTGGTTCAGGTTCTACCGTGAGGCGTACTGGGCAACATGGAAGATGTGTTCGTGGTGCACACAGCCGAAGTGGCGTTGGAGACAGGGGTTTCATGACCATGTTGTCGACTGATTTCTCGAGTACCGCTCACATGACTGTTATTACTGAATCGATTGCAACAGACAGGAGAAAGCAGTTGACAACTATGGTTCAAAATTATCTCTCCTCCCCTATCGATATTCTCCCTCACAGTTCATTTCCCTTTGACTACTGGGCCTGTAAACTGGACACCTGGCCTGAATTGGCACAATATGCCTTACAGGAGCTCGCTTGCCCTGCTGGTAGTGTGCTATCAGAAAGAGTCTTCAGTGCAACAGGATCAATCCTGACAGAAAGAAGGACCCGGCTGTCGACCAAAAATGTTGGTGATCTTACCTTCTTTAAAATGAACCATGCCTGGGTTTCAAAGGATTTTGTACCACCTTCCCCTGATGACACATAGGTTGCCAGCAAAATGGCTCGCTTTGTCCTCCTCTTCCTCCGACTTCTCCAATTCCTCCATTTGCAGCTGCTGAACGTCCAGCCTACACCTCAACATATGCCAGTTTTTCCACCTCCCTAACTGGGCTTTACCCCCCCAGGGCTGGCGTCAGCACCTGGCGCACCCGGGCAAGTGCCGGGGCCCTGAGCAGGTGGGGGGGCCTACTAGCCGTCAGATACACCGGCGTGCTATAATGGGCCCTGTGCCAGTGCCGGCGCCCACGAGTGGGCCCCCCCTGCTAGCTCAGGGCCACAGGACTTGCAATACTTACCTCTCCCTGCTCCACCGCTGTGATGTCTTCCATGTTTCCTGACAGTGACCTTCAGGTTAGAGAGCGCGTTGACGTTACTTCTGTGCGCCCTCTGCCTGAACAGTCACAGTGTAGAGAGCTGGAAGCTGGAAGGAGTCCAGAGTAGAGCAGTGCCCAGCGAGGAGAAGTACCGTATTTTTTGGACCATAAGACGCACTTTTTTCTCCAAAAATTTTGGGGGAAAATGGGGGTGCGTCTTATGGTCGCAACATACTGGAAAGTCCAGTGGCGGCGGCGCTCCCAATGCAGCTTCGCTGCGATGCGGTGGTGGTGTCCGGGCAGCAGCGGGCCTCTGGGCTGTGTGGGGGGCTCCGCCGGCATCTAGTCCCAGCCGGAAAGCCCCCCCGCAGCTGCGATGCGGTGCCGGCATGAGGAATGGCCGCCTGGGGCCTCCGGCAAGATGGCCGCCGCATAATCTCGTTCAAATCTCGGCAACGAGATCTTGTCCTGAGATCTCGGGAGACGAGATCTCGGGAAGAGATCTCGTTGCCGAGATTTGAACGAGAGTATCTTGCCGGAGGCCCCAGGCGGCCATTCTTCATGCCGGCACCGCGTCGCAGCTGCGGGGGGGCTTTCCGGCTGGGACGAGATGCCGGCGGAGCCCCCCACGCAGCCCAGAGGCCCGCTTGCTGCCCGAACACCACCACCGCACCACACTCTGCATCGGGACCGCCACCGGAGGCCCCGGCGGCCTTCAGCCCGGCACCGCGTCGCAGCTGAGGGGGGGCTTTCCGGCTGGGACGAGATGCCGGCGGAGCCCCCCACGCAGCCCAGAGGCCCGCTGCTGCCCGGACACCACCACCGCATCGCAGCGAAACTGCATTGGGAGCGCCGCCGCCACCGGATTTGTGAGTATATAGCCACCCTGGCCACCCCACAGAACACAGCCACCCCACATAACACAGCCACCCCACATAACACAGCCACCCCACAGTGCCCAACCACCCCACAGTGCCCAACCACCCCACACGGTGGTAAACTAAATTCGGACTGTAAGACGGACCCCCATTTGACACATTATTTTTTTTCCCAATTTTCCTTCTGTAAATTTGGGGTGCGTCTTATGGTCCGGTGCGTCTTATAGTCCGAAAAATACGGTATTTTATTTTTTTAATGTTTGGAGCAATATATGGGGAGCATTATACACTGGAGAATTATATATGGGACCCATCATACACTTGAGCATCATAGATAGGGCCCATTATACACTGGACCATTATATATGGGGCCCATCATACACTGGAGCATTATAAATGGGGCCCATCCTACACTGGAGCATCATATACGGGGCCCATTATACACTGGAGCATTATATGGGGCCCATTATATATGGAGCATTATATAGGCCCATCATACACTGGAGCATCATCCATGGGGCTCATCATATACTGGAGCATCATATGGGGCCCATCACATACAAGAGCATCATATGGGGTTCATTATTCATGGAGCATCACATGGAGCCCATTTTATATGGAGCATTATATATGGGGAATATTATATTTGGAGCATTATATGGGGCTCATCATACACTGGAGCATTATAAATGGGGCCCATCATACACTGGATGGGGCCCACTATACACTGGAGCATCATATGGGTCCCATTATATATGGAGCATTATATAGGCCCATCATATACTGGAGCATGATATGGGGCAAATCAGATACTAAAGCATCTTATGGGGTTCATTATTTATGGGGCATCACATGGAGCCCATTATATATGGAGCATTATATATGTGGACCATTATAATTGGAGCATTATATGGGGCTCATCATACACTGGAGCATTATAAATGGGGCCCATCATGCCATCATGCACTGGAGCATCATATGGGGCCCATTATATATGGAGCATTATATAGGCCCATCATACACTGGAGCATCATATACGGGGCCCATTATACACTGGAGCATCATATGGGGCCCATTATATATGGAGCATAATATAGGCCCATCATACACTGGAGCATCATATACGGGTCCCATTATACACTGGAGCATCATATGGGGCCCATTATATATGGAGAATTATATAGGCCCATCATACACTGGAGCATCATATATGGGGCCCATTATACACTGGTGCATCATATGGGGCCCATTATATATGGAGCATTATATAGGCTCATCTTATACTGGAGCATCATCTATGGGGCCCATCATACACTGGAGCATCATGTGGGGCCCATCATATAGTAGAGCATCATATGGGGTTCATTATTTATGGGGCATCACATGGAGCCTATTATATATGGAGCATTATATATGGGGACCATTATATTTGGAGCATTTTATGGGGTTCATCATACACTGGAGCATCATATATGGGGCCCATCATATACTAGAGTGTTGTGAATGTGCTAGAAATGAATTCTGAGCAGAAGCTCCCTCTGGTGGTTACAAACAGTACTGAACTATCCAATGAAGATTGTGAAAATTGGCGATCAGGTGTTACTGACTGGTCTTATATAAGGGAGGTTCCCTCCCATCAGGTTTGCCGGTGATCAATTGTTCTGGTCTCATCTTTGATTCCTGTTCACTTTGTAGCTTGCTGTTTCGTGCCTGCATCTTCTGCTAACAGATAAGACATTTTCTTCTTTTAGTTTTTTGTGCTTGCTTTTTGCATTTTGTCCTGCACTTCTGTGGGGGTCTGCCGGGTCCCCTCCGGGGGCTTGTGCTCCTCTCAGTTTAGTTCAGCCACTGTTGTTTGTTCATTTGCCTTTTCCAGATTTTTCAGTGGCTGCTGTTTAGTTTTGTTACACCAGAGAACTAATTTAGGTGGTAGAGGTCGTGTGATCTCAAGTGTTTTTGTAATTAGTAGAGTTGGTACTTTTCAGGGTTTTTTGGGATTGCAGTAAGTGTCCTTCCTATCCTTTTCTATTTAGGAAGTTTGGGCCCAATGTTTGCTCATACTATTTTCTGTCTGTGTCTGTATTTCCTCTTGTCTAACCGCCATTACATGTTTGGGGGCTTTCTATGTTCTTTGGGATCTGCTCCGGGGCAGATAGTTTTCCTCTTTCTGTCTTTAGGTGTAGTTAGCTTCTCAGGCTGTGACGAGGCGTCTAGGACCAACGTAGGTACGCTCCACGGCTGCCTTTAGTTGTGGTGGTTAGTCAGGGTACTGCAATCCCATAGATTCCAACCTCTCTGGTGTATTTCCTTTTTTGCCTGCTCTCCTCAGCTACCAAATCATAACAGTATCACCGGCCCAAAAACTGATATTTGTATGGTACTCACAGAAGGGAAAAATAGTGTTAAAGAAAAGATTGTCAGAGTTGTCAGAGATTTTTTTTTTTTTTTATTTCCCTCTGTTTCTCTGAATGCTGAGGAGGATTTTTTTTCTCTCAATGGAGTTTGCACAGTTGTCTGGCCGTGTGGATCAGCTTGCCACTGAAGTTCGGAGTATTGCTACCTATCTTGCAGGGTTGCCTGTTGTGGAACCTAGGATTCCCATGCCAGATTTGTTTTTAGGGGATCGAGCTAAATTTCTGAATTTCAAAAATAACTGTAAGTTGTTTTTTGCCTTGAAATCTAAGTCCTCAGGGAATGCAGCACATCAGGTTCAAATTGTCATCTCTCTCCTGCGCAGCGATCCTCAGGATTGGGCTTTTTCCCTGACACCTGGGGATCCTGTTTTGAGTAATGTTGATGCATTTTTTCAGGCTCTGGGGTTATTGTACGATGAGCCTAATGTCACTGATCAAGCTGAAAAAGCCTTGTTGGCATTAAATCAGGGGCTTGAGGACGCTGAGTTATACTATCAGAGATTCCGAAGGTGGGCAGTCCTGACCAAATGGAATGACGATGCTTTGGCAGCCCTTTTTCGGAAGGGTCTGTCAGAGAATGTAAAGGATGTTATGGTGGGATTCCCTGTCCCCTCTGGTCTCAATGATTCTATGTCATTAGCGATTCAAATTGACAGACGTTTGCGTGAGCTAGAGGTATGCGTGGAACAGTGTTGCCTTGTGAACCAGCTTCTGAACCCATGCAGTGTGATAGAGTGGCTTCTGGGGCACAGCGTCATGAGTTTCAAAAAAGCAATGGGTTATGTTTCTACTGTGGAGATGACTCTCATGCTATTTCAGTCTGCCCTAAGCGGGGAAGACGTTTTGCACGTTCAGTTGTCTTGGGTAGTGTTCAGACTAAATTTTTGTTGACTGTTACCCTGATTTGCTCCCTGTCCACATTTTCTGCTCAGGCTTTTGTTGATTCGGGAGCAGCTATTAACCTGATGGATTTTGATTTTGCTAAACGTTGTGGGTTTCCCTTGATACCCCTACGGAAGTCTATTCCCCTACTGGGGATCGATTCTACCCCTTTGGCTGAGAATAAACCTCAGTTCTCTACTCAGGTGATAATGAGGGTTGAACCTGATCATCACGAGAGTTGCAAATTTTTGGTGCTGTATAATCTGCATGACATTATCGTACTGGGTTTCCCTTGGTTACAGTCTCATAATCATGTTTTGGATTGGAAATCTGTGTCTGTAACCAGTTGGGGCTGCCAATGTGTTAATACCAACACTCCTGTTTTTTCTGCCTCCCCCCAGGCTCAGGATGTTCCTGACTTTTTGACTGATTTTTCTGATGTGTTTAGCGAAAGTAAATCTGCATCCTTGCCCCCCCATAGGAGCTATGACTGCGCTATTGAATTAGTGCCTGGTAGTAAATTCCCTAAAGGTCGCCTTTTTAACTTGTCTGTACCTGAACATGACGCTATGCGGTCTTATATCAAGGAGTCATTGGAGAAGGGTCATATCAGACCATCCTCTTCACCCTTGGGTGCCGGTTTTTTCTTTGTGGCCAAAAAGGATGGTTCATTAAGGCCGTGTATTGATTATCGTCTCTTGAACAATATCACTGTGAAATATCAATATCCGTTACCCTTGATTTCTGACCTGTTTTCCAGGGTGAAAGTGCTACTTGGTTTACCAAGCTTGACCTCAGGGGGGCATATAACCTTATTCGCATTAAGCACGGGGATGAATGGAAGACAGCATTTAATACCCCAGAGGGGCATTTTGAGTACCTAGTGATGCCCTTTGGGCTCACTAATGCTCCTTCTGTCTTCCAGTCCTTCATGAATGACATTTTCAGGGATTTTGTGGATAAATTTCTGATTGTTTATTTGGATGATATCTTGATTTTTTCCAATGACTGGGACTCTCATGTGAAACATGTTCGGACTGTGTTCCAGATTTTGAGAGAGAATGCTCTGTATGTAAAGGGATCAAAGTGTCTTTTTAGCGTACAGAGGATCTCATTTCTGGGATTCATTTTGTCCCCATCTGTTATTGAAATGGACCCGGTCAAGGTTCAGGCCATCTGTGATTGGGTCCAACCTACTTTATTAAAGGCTCTTCAAAGATTCTTGGGTTTTGCCAATTTTTATCGTAAATTTATTGGTAATTTCTCTGTTATTGTTAAACCATTGACTGATTTTACCAAAAAGGGTTCTGATGTGGTGAAATGGCCTCCTGAGGCAGTCTCTGCGTTTCAGGAACTTAAGCAGAGATTCACTTCTGCTCCTGTTCTACGGCAGCCTGATGTTTCTCTGCCATTTCAGGTGGAGGTTGATGCCTCTGAAATTGGGGCAGGTGCCGTTTTGTCCCAAAGAGATCCAGAGACCTCTAAAAGTAACTCTTGTGCCTTTTTTCCTCGAAAATTTTCTCCAACTAAACGTAATTATGACGTGGGTAATCGGGAGTTATTGGCCTTGACGTGGGCTTTTGAAGTGTGGAGACATTGGCTGGAGGGAGCCAAACATCAGGTGGTGGTCCTCACGGACCATAAGAATCTGGTTTATCTGGAATCAGCCAAGCGACTTAATCCTAGACAGGCCAGGTGGGCCTTGTTTTTCACACGTTTTAATTTTGTGGTTTCCTTTCTTCCTGGCACTAAGAATGTTAAGGCGGATGCCTTCTCGAGGAGTTTCCTTGCGGACTCTCCTGAGTTATCTGATCCTGCTGTTATTTTGAAAGAGGGTGTAGTTCTTTCCGCCATCTCGCCCAATTTGAGACTGGCTCTGGAGGGGTGTCAGGAGGATAAACCCGAGCGCTGCCCTATTGGGAAATTGTTTGTCCCAGACCGGTGGAAAAAGAGTGTGATGTCTGAGAATCATTGTTCCGCGTTGGCCGGTCATCCCGGAATTTTTGGTACCAGAGACTTGGTTAGTCGGTCCTTTTGGTGGCCTACTTTGTCTCGTGACATCAGGGAATTTGTGCAGTCCTGCGGGACTTGCTCTCGCTCCAAGCCTTGCTCTCGCTCTAGTGGTTTGTTGATGCCATTGCCTGTGCCCAAGAGACCATGGACCCATATCTCTATGGATTTCATTTTCGACCTCCCTGTTTCTCAGAGAATGACCGTTATCTGGGTGATTTGTGATAGGTTTTCCAAAATGATACATCTTGTGCCATTACCTAAGTTGCCTTCCTCCTCTGAATTGGTGCCTTTGTTCCTTCAGCACGTGGTTCGGTTACACGGCATTCCTGAGAACATTGTGTCTGACAGAGGAGTCCAGTTTGTTTCCAGATTTTGGAGGACTTTTTGTTCTAAACTTGGTGTTCAATTGTCTTTCTCCTCGGCTTTTTATCCTCAGACCAATGGACAAACTGAGAGAACAAACCAGACGTTGGAGACTTATCTGAGATGCTTTGTGTCTGCTGATCAGGATGACTGGATCTCTTTTTTGCCTTTGCCTGAGTTTGCTCTTAAAATTAGGGCTAGCTCTGCCACTTTGATGTCTCCATTTTTCTGCAATTTTGGGTTTCACCCTCGATTTTCTTCAGGACAAGCGGAGGCTTCTGTCTGTCCAGATGTTGACTCTGTTGTGGAGCGTATGCAGCAGATTTGGGACCAGGTAGGGGAGAGGTTGTCCCTCTCTCAGGAGAGGGCCCAGCGGTTTGCCAACCGGAATAGGACTGATGGTCCTCGGTTTGAAGTGGGGGACTTGGTCTGGTTGTCCTCAAGAAATATCCCTATGAGAGTTGCATCTCCTAAGTTTAAGCCTAGGTTCACTGGACCTTATAAGATCATGGAGATTCTTAATCCTGTTTCCTTTCGTTTACTTCTTCCAGGCACATTTAAGATCCGTAACGTGTTCCACAAGTCCTTATTGAAGAGGTTTGTCGAGCCAGTGGTTCCTATGGCTGTGCCTCCTGACCCTGTTTTGGTTGAGGGCAATCTGGAGTATGTGGTTGAGAAAATATTGAATTCTCGTTTTTCTAGACGGAAACTCCAGTATTTGGTTAAGTGGAGAGGTTATGGTCAGGAGGACAATTCTTGGGTGTTTGCTTCGGACATCCATGCTAGGAGACTCATCCGTGCGTATCACAGAGCTCATCCTGACCGACCTGGTTGCTCAAATGAGGGTTCGGTGACCCTCCTCAAGGGGGGGCTACTGTTGTGAATGAGCTAGAAATGAATTCTGAGCAGAAGCTCCCTCTGGTGGTTACAAACAGTACTGAACTATCCAATGAAGATTGTGAAGATTGGCGATCAGGTGTTACTGACTGGTCTTATATAAGGGAGGTTCCCTCCCATCAGGTTTGCCGGTGATCAATTGTTCTGGTCTCATCTTTGATTCCTGTTCACTTTGTAGCTTGCTGTTTCGTGCCTGCATCTTCTGCTAATAGATAAGACATTTTGTTCTTTTAGTTTTTTGTGCTTGCTTTTTGCATTTTGTCCTGCACTTCTGTGGGGGTCTGCCGGGTCCCCTCCGAGGGCTTGTGCTCCTCTCAGTTTAGTTCAGCCACTGTTGTTTGTTCATTTGCCTTTTCCAGTTTTTTCAGTGGCTGCTGTTTAGTTTTGTTACACCAGAGAACTAATTTAGGTGGTAGAGGTCGTGTGATCTCAGGTGTTTTTGTAATTAGTAGAGTTGGTACTTTTCAGGGTTTTTTGGGATTGCAGTAAGTGTCCTTCCTATCCTTTTCTATTTAGGAAGTTTGGGCCCCAACGTTTGCTCATACTATTTTCTGTCTGTGTCTGTATTTCCTCTTGTCTAACCACCATTACATGTTTGGGGGCTTTCTATGTTCTTTGGGGATCTGCTCCGGGGCAGATAGTTTTCCTCTTTCTGTCTTTAGGTGTAGTTAGCTTCTCAGGCTGTGACGAGGCGTCTAGGGCCAACGTAGGTATGCTCCACGGCTGCCTTTAGTTGTGGTGGTTAGTCAGGGTACTGCAATCCCATAGATTCCAACCTCTCTGGTGTATTTCCTTTTTTGCCTGCTCTCCTCAGCTACCAAATCATAACACTAGAGCATCATATGGGGTTCATTATTTATGGTGCATGACATGGAGCCTATTATATATGGAGCATCATATGGAGCACATATGGGGCTCATTCTGTATGGCGCACTATGTGGTGCCCATAATACTGTATGGAGGACTATACTGTCCGGTTTTTGAGCAAATGTAGAATTTACAATAGATATCACTCATGTAATGTAAGAAGTGAAGTATTTTTCATTGTACTATACCTATATTTCTCTGCCGTATCGGAGCATCATGAATTGTCGTATGTGTTAAAGGGACCCACTGAGACTCTTTCGCCCGTGGCCCATGAAAACCTGGAGCCAGCCCTGCCCCCCCAAAACTTTAGCCATATAACCCCCAGTTTTCAATGTGTTACTATTATTATAAATATGCAAATTGCCTCTTCAAACAAAGAGGACTTGTACTCTATAGCGCCACCTATTGGAAGTAGCGATCCTACAAGTCACAATCAACCCTTTAACGAGTCTTGTAATATGACTTAGGATAAAAGCCAAATCAGAATCTCCATTTGCAGACAGGGTGTTTCGGACTGTTGGTCCTCGTCAGTGCAAAGTAGGAGAGATCTGATCTTGACACGCCAGAGCTGGTATGTCACTCTCCACAAGGAGAAACCTTACCCCTCAGACCCCAGTCCAGAGCCTCTCATCTAGCCAAATAAGATCTCTCCTACTTTGCACTGACGAGGACCAACAGTCCGAAACACCGTGTCTGCAAATGGAGATTCTGATTTGGCTTTTATCCTAAGTCATATTACAAAACTCGTTAAAGGGTTGATTGTGACTTGTAGGATCGCTTCTTCCAATAGGTGGCGCTATAGAGTACAAGTCCTCTTTGTTTGAAGAGGCAATTTGCATAATTAAAGTGTGAGTGTTTTTCAATGCTGACACGCGTGACCTCTCCCACCCATCCCTCTTTCTTTAGGTACTGCCCACAATTGAATCTCACAGAATCTCCATTTGCAGACACGGTGTTTCGGACTGTTGGTCCTCGTCAGTGCAAAGTAGGAGAGATCTGATTTGGCTAGATGAGAGGCTCTGGCGTGTCAATTATTATAAAGTAAATTAAGGTTGACGAGCTTAAGAATTAAGAATTGATGTCTTTGGCATTGAAATGGGCACTGTAGGTGTGTTTAATGTCCTCCACTGACTGACGACTTTTCTTCCCCATTGACTTGCATTGGGGTCGTTTCGAGTTTCAGTCGGAACTCCGACTTTTTTCGATAGTCGGCCGATTTCGTTCTACACGACTTTTGCGAAAGTCGGGTGGTCCGAAACCCGACTTGACCCTCCCGGAGGCAAAGTCGCTCATCTCTAGTGCCCGCATATTGTGCCCAGCTCATGCACCTGTAAATTAGACAGGCTCTCATTGCTACAGAAATGCCAAACATGAGGACACTAACTGTGGTTTAGGAACATTGGGGCTAAGAAGGGAGAAGGGCAATTGGGAGGGGGGCAAACCACATGATTTGTACAGATGAAGTAGTTATAAAACTTTGAAACGCGTTGACAAATAAATCGCTAACATTTGGATTCTACATCTCCTCACTCTTCTTTAACAGGAGCTAAGATTAACCCATTTGTTATCAGTTTTAATCTTCTGAGTCTCTTTGTGGATCTGCTGCAGCCACTCTATTAGTGGTTGCGTGCACACAACCCCAAACCAGGTGAGCTCCACTGTGCATATTCGCTTAACAATTTTAACCCAGATGAGACCCTATTTTTGAATTTTATTCTTTCTAGTGTTCTTCGCTGAACTATATCACACCCAATCATAGCACAATGCCAAAGGCAGAAAAAAAAACACAAAAGTCTTTGAACCATATTTGACTGCAGGTACTATGTTCTTTTCTTTGTACGCCACATTCTGTTTTCAGTAAACAGTAAAATTATATGCTTAACCAAAAAGCTCTATGTTGGTCTTATCTGTCCACAAAATGCTTCCCAGAAGGATTCTGTCTTACTCATGTATATTTTGGTAAACTGCAGTCTAGCTTCTTTATGTCTCTGTGTCAGCAGTGGAATCCTCCTTGGTCTCCTGCATTACATTTCATTTCATTCAATGTGGACAGATAATTTGTGATGACACTGAAGCTTCCTGAACTTACAGAACAGCTTCAATTCCTTTGATTGGGGCCGCTTATCCACAATTTGGACAATCCTGTGGTGCAACCTTTCATCAATTTTTATCTGCAGTCCACGTCCAGAGATATTAGCTACAGCGCTATCGGTTGTAAACTCCTTGATTATGTTGTGCACCGTGAACAAAGTAACATCAAGATCTCTGTTGAAGAACTTGTAACCTTGAGATCGTGTAAGGGGATGCAAAGTCTATCCCTTTAAGTTTTCCATGTTGCCATATATGTATGTATGTTTACGTGTAAGCATTATATAATTGTAAGTGTATATCTATATCTATATCTATAGATATATATATTGGTGTATAGATATATATATTGGTGTATATCTAATATGTAGGGACAGTGTAGTACCTCTGTTTGGCCACTAGAGGGGGCATTTTTAGTGTACATAGTTGTAGTTTAGGAGTTTCACTAAGTAAATAGTTAAACATAGGAGGGGTCAGCTGCAGATAAGAGAGGGATGACTTCCTTATACAGTTTAGTTGGGCCACGGTGCCCTAACCACCTGCACGGGCTTAATTGCCTGGAAAGATAACAGTGACCATGCAACATTTAAAGGAAAAGTCCAGCCATCCACAGCACCAAGCCAGAACAGCAGTGGGCCAGTACAGCAAGGTACCACAGCAAACTTGGAACAGAAGTGTAAAGCAGATGCAGTGGCAGCAGTGATAGCAGTGCAGTATTAGTGGGACTGCAGTTGCTAGAGAAGTTTAAACGGGGACGCAGGTGGCTCCATAATGTGGCAACTTATCGCATGGGCTGATGCTCTCACATAAGGGGCGAAACAGCTTAGGGAACTCCCAGATGCAGTGAGTTTGGACCAGGAGGATGCTGTGTCACCACAGGATAAAGTACAGAAGGGCAGGTCGCTCGCCTGGTGGCAACTGACTTCGGAGGCAGAGGCTCTCATGTCTGGGGCGAAACAGTCTAGGAAATGTCTAACCATAGCAGAGCTGAACAAGGAGGACGCTGAGGAACCGTATGAGACGGATCGACCTGGATACGTGCCGTGTGACAGTGAGAGAAGTGCAGTGACAGAGAAAGAACTCTGCAATGTGGAACATGTGGTTAATGCTGTGAAGACTATGGATGTGCTGTGTAAAGAAAACAGTAAGGTTGTTCTTTTGCAAGTTGAAATGGACTGTGTCTCTGTTCATGTGAAATCGTCTATAGGGAACCTTCAGCAGCGCAGAGATGACCCTGACAGTGCAGAGAATGAAGCCACAGGTGTGCAGAGTAATGGACACTATCTTCATGTGATGGGAGGACAGGGCACAGATATACCGGTGTCCTCAGCCATGACTACAGCCCTGTCACTCCGTCATAATTGTTATTTTTCATTCATTTTGGTTCTCAAGTTCTTAGACAGTTCTCTTCTCCTGTTTCTGTTCTCTATACTTAGTTTGACACAGACGGACACACAATGCAAATGTTGAGTCAGCATCCCCTCTTTTCAGCAGCAGATGGAAGGAAGGGAGACACAGTCATTACTAGTGGGTAGGCGGAGCCCACACAGGATAGAACACCTCAGATTAAAAAGAGTGTTGACCGGCCCCTCCAGCTTGGGCTCCTCCTACTCCAGCTCTCCAGTCTAAAATTTGAGGTCACAGAGGATAGTCGCTGCTGGAGCAGCTCCTCAGAAGAATTTTTTATTTTTATCGGACAGGGACTTGGACCCCCGTGGTCTTGAGGTCTCAGGGGTCTCAGCGCTGCTGGACCCCCACCCCTCCCTTGGCGGATCTGCATTACCCTTTAAGGTGGTCCCTGCAGAACCCTGCCGGCCCTGGGGGATGAGGGTTGCTTCCCTGGCGGCGACGCAAACCGCGCTTCTGGGGTCACTGCGTTCCCCGCCCTGGGGGGAAAGCTATGGGCACAGCGCCACAAATCCCTGGGGGTCCCTGTGGTGCTCAGCTGGGTGAGTACTCATCATTTTAATGTGTTTGAGTGCTTCAGCGGCCGCTGCGGCAGCCGCTGCTACATGTTTTCAGTGTGGTGACTTGTGTACTTTTGTCCGCAGGTGGATGCCTGCAGGACATGGGAGCGGGGCAGGAACGGAGAGCGGAGGAGTATCGCGCTTTTTTGAAGCCGGCGGGGGGCGTGGCTTCGCGCTTTCCCGTCATTTCGCGGGCAGGAAGCGCTCTGAGAGCGCGCTTTACCCTGCCTCTCCTCTTCCGGCTTCTCTCCTTCAGCGCGGCGCCATTACTGACGGCCTCCTCGGGCTCCTCACTCTCCGCTCCCCCCGACCGACCAAAGGAACAATTAGGACACTGCATCGCGGCCAGCTGGGTGAGTCGCTTCAGCCTGTCAGGGCAGAAGCTTAACTCCCTCACCCCCACAGCGCAGGACATCTTTCTGAGGCACAATTAGGTGGCAGACTGCGCTGTCCTGCAGCTGTTACCTCATAAGAGGCACCTTTTTTTGTCTGGGGCTCGCACACCTTTTTCATTAACAGAGGTTGTGGGGAGTCTGCGACATTAACCCCTTCTTAGGCGGTTAACCCTTAATTGGGGACAGCTGGGGTAACTCTCTTTTTAAGAGTTTTAACCCTTCAGCGTTCGTTTTTTCTTTAAGAAACCACACTGTTCTAGTTACTGACAGGTTTAACCTGCCATATACTGTGTGAGGGCATGTCAGATCAGGTCCAGGAGGTGCGGACCGTCTCCCAGATCCGCTACAGGATCAGTCTCGCATATCTGACACGCAGACCTCGACGGCGTCAAGCGCAGTGGTTGGAGGTTTCAGTGATGTCAAAATGGAGGCCCTCTCTCTATTGATGGCCTGTCTGACCTTCTAGGTTATTGGGTGTCAGCTAGATCCTCTCATGGCAGGAAGCGACACAGGCCAGTGCCATCCTTCCCACGTAGCGACTCGGAGATCTCGGGCATGGAGGGTTCCCCTTCAAGCTCGGATGGGGAGATGTCCGATTCGGATAAGGAGGATCGGCAGGGACACTCTGCCTCTCTTTTGGGCCGTACAGAGGCTTTTATTGGAGCCATGAGGGAGGCGTTGCAGTTACCGGAGGAGGTAACTAGACGTCCTGGTAAGTCGGCCCGGATGTTTCAGGAATCGCATAGGTCGCGATCAGCATTACCATCTCTGGATGAGCTTAATGGGGCAGTGGAGAAGGAACGCCTGTGTCCAGATAAACGTTTTCAGGGGACACGGTTTTTTGAGACGCTGTATCCGTGTACGACGGAATTGATTGATAATTGGATTCCTTCTCCTGAAGTGGATGTCCCTTTATCCCAGCTTAGCAAATCCTCATTACTTCCTGTTAAAGGGAAGGCGAGTCTGCAGGATCCGCTGGACAGAAAAACGGAGATGGCGGCAAAATCCATCTACAAGGCCGCGGGTCATGGATTCAGAGCAGTGCTAGGATCCATGTGTGCTTGTAAAGCTTCCCTGAGCTGGTTAGACCGTCTACGGACGGCGTGGCAAGATGGATCCCCACTATCCGAGGTAGATGGGCTTTTCAAGTCATTGGAGGATGCAGCCTGATATGGCAGTGATGCAGGTTTGGATACTGTGTCACTGCTGTCCAGGGCGCAATCCTCGGTGGTCACAGTCAGGAGAGCACTGTGGCTTAGACAGTGGACCGGGGACGCGGTTTCCAAGCAAGGTTTGCTATCTTTAGTTTACAAGGTTGGTCAGTTATTTGGATCTGACCTCACGGAGCTGATTGCCAAGGCAAAGGCAAAAGAGACGGCTTTACTGCAGCGAAGAGCTGTGACTTCTGCGTCTGGCAGGCCTAGTGCCGGTAGTAGTCGGCGGTCCTTTCGGTCCAGGGGACGGTTCGGTCAGCCCTCTTGGGGATCGGGTCATCCCTCTTTTTCGGGAAAAAAGAACTCTCAGAAATCCCGCACTCCCTGGAAACAGAGCTTCCGTCAAGACAAGCGGGAAGCTGACAAGAAGCCCGCTAAGGCGGACTGACGCCAGGGTCTCACACGAGGACTCTCGAGTGGGGGGTCGTTTGCTCCAATTCAAACCGACTTGGGCTTCCCGCATGTCGGACGCCTGGGTGACGCGGGTCGTGTCGGCAGGCTATTTTATAGAGTTTCTTTCTCGACCCCCAGACAGTTTTTGCCAATCTCGCATTCCTTCAGAGCCCGAGCTATTTGCCGCTCTACTGAGGGAGGGCGATTCCCTACTGCAGAAGGGTGTGGTGGTACCGGTTCCGCCGGAGGACCGGGGAAGAGGGTTTTATTCCAACCTCTTTGTGGTCCCCAAAAAGGAGGACAAATTTCGCCCCATTTTGGATCTCAAAAGATTGAATCGGCATGTCCGCACCCGGAAATTCCGCATGGAGTCGCTTCGCTCCGTTGTGGCGGCCCTGTCGCAGAACGACTTTTTGGTGTCAATCAACATTCGCGACGCTTATTTGCATGTTCCCGTCGGAAGGGCCCACCAACGCTTCTTTCGTTTTGAAATAGGTCAGGACCATTACCAGTTTGTGGCCCTGCCATTCGGGTTGGCCTCAGCACCCAGCGTTTTTACAAAAATCCTGGCACCTCTCATGGCGATTCTTCGAAGAGAGGGGGTTACGATTCTTCCCTACCTGTACGACCTTTTGATTGTGGCGTCCTCAAAGGAGGAGGCGGTGACGGCTCGCAATCTATCCCTTCAGCTCCTGGAGGACTTCGGGTGGCTGGTCAATTGGGAGAAGTCGTCTCTGGAACTGTCGCAGTCATTCCTGTTTTTGGGAATGCATTTCGACACGGTACGAGCAGTGGTGTCTCTACCTCCGGACAAGCAAGCGAGTCTTCTTCGACATGTACAGGTTATGAAGTCTTCGACAGCAATGTCCCTTCGAAGGTGTATGCGCCTTCTGGGTTTGATGGTGGCGTCGATGGAGGCAATTCCGTTTGCCCAATTTCATTCCAGGGCTCTCCAAATGCTCATTTTGAACAGTTGGGATCGATCGCAGGTTTCACTGGATTGCAGTGTCATCATCTCCCACAGGGTGCGAGAGTCTCTAGGATGGTGGTTACGTCCGAAGTGTTATCCCTGGGGAAGTCCTTCCTCCCTCCAAGGTGGTCGGTCATAACCACCGATGCCAGCCTGACGGGCTGGGGGGGTGTCTGGAACGATCTCTGGATTCAGGGAGTATGGTAGTCGGAAGAGTCTGTCCTGCCGATCAACATCCTGGAATTGAGGGCAATTTTCCTTTGCCTTCAACACTGGACGGTCCCTTTAAGCGGTCTACCAGTCCGAGTGCAGACAGACAATGCGACGGCGGTCGCGTATATCAACCATCAAGGTGGGACGAGGAGCTTCAGGCTCATGATGGAGGTGTCTCGGATCCTGGTATGGGCCGCGGCCAGGGTGCCAGCCATCTCTGAGATTCACATTCCAGGAGTTCAGAATATCACAGCGGACTTCCTCAGTCGTGAAAAGATGGATCCCGGAGAATGGAGTCTTCATCCGGAAATTTTTGCACTGCTGTGCTCCCGTTGGGGAACTCCCCAAGTGGATTTGATGGCATCCAGGTTCAATGCCAAGTTACCGACGTTCATGTCCAGGTGCAAGGATCCGAAGGCTGTGGCGGTGGATGCTCTGATGGCTCCGTGGGACCAATTCGAGCGAATCTATGTGTTCCCGCGATATCCTTACTTCCCCTGGTGTTGCGTCGGATCAGACTGGAGAGAGTCCCGGCTATGTTGATAGCCCCAGATTGGCCAAGGAGGACGTGGTTCTCGACGCTGGTGTCGCTTCTGGCAGCGCCTCCACTTCCACTCCCTCTTCGCCCGGACCTGTTAACCCAAGGGCCCGTTCGTCACCCGGACCTGAAGTCTCTGCGTTTGACGGCGTGGCTCTTGAGACCGAAATCTTGATCCGTCAAGGTTTTTCAGCCGAAGTCATTGCCACTCTGCGAGCTGCCAGAGGTCCGGCTACTACTAGGATTTATCACAAGACTTGGTAAGCCTTCTTTTCGTGGTGTTCGGGTTCTTCTAGGAACCCGAGGATTTTTTTCATTCCCAATTTGTTGGCCTTTTTACAGTTCAGGCTGGACAAGGGTTTGGCAGTTAGCACTCTGAAGGGTCATGTTTCTGCTCTATCCTTGCTGTTTCGGAAGGCTATCGCCTCGCTAGGGACGTACGTTCCTTTTTTTCGCGGGGGAACCCGTCAGTTTCCACCGTGGAAGGCGCTTGTGTCTCCTTGGCGGCTCAATCTTGTCTTGGAGGCTCTTCAACATGGGCCTTTTGAGCCTATGGACTCTGTTAGCCTTTCTTTGCTCTCTTGGAAGGTTGCCTTCCTAGTGGCGGTCACTTCTTTGAGAAGGGTTTCTGAGTTGGCGGCTCTTTCTTGCTCGCCTCCTTTTCTGGAGTTTCACCCGGATCGTGTAGTGCTTCGCACACGCGGCGACTTTCTACCTAAGGTGGTGTCACAATTTCATGTTAACCAGGATATTGTGCTGCCTTCGCTTTGTCCGGAGCCGAGGAATGCGAAGGAACGGGCCTTGCACACATTGGATTTAGTGCGGGCTTTGAAGTTCTATTTGTCTATTACTCAAAGTTTTCGGAAGTCGGAATCTCTGTTTGTGATTCCAGCAGGTCGTCGACGTGGTCAACGGGCTTCCAAGGATTCTATAGTTCGTTGGATTCGGTCGGCCATTTTAGAGGCTTACCGACTTAAAGGCGAACCTTGCCGATTAAGATTCGAGCTCACTCCACGAGAGCTGTGGGTTCATCTTGGGCCTTTCATCAAGGGGCCTCGGCAGCTCAGCTCTGCCGGGCGGCGACCTGGCGCTCTGTCCACACATTTACGAATTTTTATAAGGTGGACGTCAGTGCTTCCGCTGATGCGGCCTTAGGACGTAGGGTCCTGCAGGCGGCTGTAGTTTAAAGTTCTTGTGAACTTGTATTTAGCGCTAGTTGCGCATTTATTTAAGTTGTTGGGAATCTGCCTCTGTTGGTTTTTTGCCCACCCTTAATTTCTGGACTGCTTTGGGACGTCCCACTAGTAATGACTGTGTCTCCCTTCCTTCCATCTGCTGCTGAAAGATGGATTTTGGTAAGACCTTACCTGTAAAATCCTTTTCAGCGAAGGAAGGAAGGGAGACACAGATCCCTCCCATGGCAGAAGTGTGTTGTTGTGTTTTCAGATGCGGCGTGACCCTTCTCTGATAGCGATTATCTGGGCTGAGGTCGGCGCGCTAAGGCTCTGTTCCAGCATTGCCAGCTCATCGGAGTGGTCAGGTTCAGTGAGTAATACCTGGGACTGTGTGGTTTTTCCTGTTATATGCATAACCTGTCTTCTTGTTTTTTCTCTGAAGTCCTTCAGAAGGGGTTATGTTGCTACGCTGGTGATATTTGCTCTTCCTTAGCTTGTGTACGGACTGGAGAGCTGGAGTAGGAGGAGCCCAAGCTGGAGGGGCCGGTCAACACTCTTTTTAATCTGAGGTGTTCTATCCTGTGTGGGCTCCGCCTTCCCACTAGTAATGACTGTGTCTCCCTTCCTTCCTTCGCTGAAAAGGATTTTACAGGTAAGGTCTTACCAAAATCCGTCTTTTATCTGGTTTCAGGTGTGATTTTCACATTGTCCTCACCTGTTACTTGCTACAGGTGCGTTTGAATGAGCATCACATGTTTGAAACAAAGTTGTTTCCCTTCAATTTTTGAAAGGTGCCAACAATTTTTTTGTGGACCATTTTTGGGGTTTTGTGTGAAATTATGTCCAATTTGCCTTTTTTCCTAATTTTTGTGTTGTTCCAATACACACAAAGGAAATAAACATCTACATAGTGAAACGTATAATTGTCACAATTTTCTGAGAGAAATGCTTCATTTTATGGAACAATTTCAAGGGTGCCAATATTTTTGGCCATGACTGTATGTCCCCTCTACTGGTGTATATACTTCCCATCATGGTATACATGTTCCCCATTATTGTGGAATATATGTCTCTCATCCTGGTTTATATGCCCCCCATTCGGGATCCATTCTGGTGTTTATGTCCTCCAACCTGGTATACTGGTATATATGTACCCCATCTTGGCATATATGTTTGCCGTTCTGCTGTTGCTCTGCAAGACATAAAAAATATTAAACAATTCTACTCACCTTTCCTAGCTCCTACGGCGTGCAGTTTCCTCTTCTGTAGCCAGCGCAGATGTCGGCAGTTGATTTCACTGTGCAAACAATGGACAGCACATGACGTCACTACCGTGCACCGCCAGTAACTTGCAAACCAATTTTAAATGGCGAGCTGTGATTGGTCAGCAGCCTGTATTGCATTCCATAGACCCGGCAGGTCTCTACACCACAATGCAGTTCAACTGAATGTGCATCCTCGGGTGCACGACCAGCTAAAATATGTGATGGCGTTGGTGAGTCGCCCCCACATAGGCCCAGTTGCCAAAATGCACAATAAAACTCCAGTGCAATGATTGGCCTTGTGCATATCAGACTACACACGGATAGCACATGGACCAATGATTTTCCTTCTTTTGATGCATCCACTTTAGAAATGAAAGCGTGCTACCACCAATTGTCACAAGGGTCACATAGCCCCTGCATGATGTAGATCTGAGCAAGGAGCTGCACATCCGACTCCAGATGCAGATGTGACTACTCTGAAAATTCTTGCGGACTCACGCCTGATGTTGTCATGATACCAATATGCATACCGCAACATAGAATATATAATTTATGCCCTGATTCCATGTGAAATGTACTAAGCAATTGACTGACCTTGTGGTGGAGATGTGCTCCATGCTCCTACCTATTATCTCACACCAACATGATAAATACTTTATTTTCACCCTGCCCTGCTGCTTAATGCTTAATCCCTAAAATCCAAAACTATTGTACTGACAATCAGGATGAGAGACTGAGCTAATTGCTGTAATTTTCATATCACTCCATGTTTTCCCTAATCTCTTCAGTATACTGTCGTTTTCCCTTTCTCTCCTGTTATCTCTCGCAGCATTTCTAATATGACATATCAAACCAGTTTGGCTTACTAAAATCTTGGCAGACTTAAATGCTGGCTGCCAAGTATTTCCCTTATGCAGCAAGGTGCCATTAGTCCAATTTAACTGTATCCAGAGCGCAGGTCAGCGAGGCAGATATTAGTATTTGATTTCTTGAAATCTGCAGATGGTTGGAACTATTGTACCTGTTTCTTTCCAACTGTCTAATATTTTCCCAAAGGCAATGCATGAACGAAAACTATTTAGGTGAGGCGAAAACAGCAACACATCCTCTGGAATATTATTTGTTGCAGTTCCCCTTATGGGATATTTTCGTGTTGAAGATTTTATTTTTCTTCACGATTTCTCCTTGTTTGTTTTCAGGCCTTAAATCTTCTCAAAATAATTTCACATTAGTACTTAATGAATCTGGATATACTGTTTTTACACTCATTTCTGGGCGAGATAGAGCTACTCACTGCTGAAATTACCATGAGTTTGGCTAGTGTCACATGGACGTATATCCTCTCATCTGAGAAAATCATGTCTATTATGGAAATCACGCTCTAATCAGAGTTTATCCAGCATGTGACAGTAGTATGATCCGTTTCTCTTGGATGAGGAGAAGATGAAGAAATAATATTTCTTCATCTTCTCCATTCTGTTGGACTGTAATTAGATGTCATCCGAGTGCAGTCCAATGATATTCATGCATTCATTAACTTGAATGGTTGAATATGGTCCGAATGTCATATCCAACACAGGCATGCTGCGATTTTTTTCCAGGGACCGGCTCTGTCTGACAAAAAAAATAAGACATATGCACGACCCCATAGAATAACACTGGTTCAAGTGCAATCCAATGTTTTGTCAGATTGCAGTCAGGCTGAAAAAACACTCATCTTTACAAGCACTTAAGTGTCCAAGTAGCTAGCACCAGAAACTGGAACCTGTTAAAGGGTTATTCCCAGAATCGCATTATTTTTTACAATACACAATAAATGCATACTCAGGGCTGCCACTAGGAATTTCGGGGCCCCATACTGGCAAAATTTATGGGGCCCCCTTGAGACTCCGCCCAGGCTCCACCCCCCAGTTCCGTATCCACCCTAGCTCCTCCTCCACCACATAAACCTTCCAAAATCCCTCCGCCCTTTCATGGAAAAACTTCACTTCTGCACCATGCTCTCACCAATGACACATTAACACCAATCACTCGATGAATATGCAGCATTTTGCTTGTTTAGTATAATACACCCCATAGTCCTCCATATATTATAATGTGCACTACATATAATGTATCCATAGTCCTCCATATAGTATAATACACTCCTAATAGCCCTCAATATATTAAAATACACTCAGTCATCCATATAGTATAATACACTCCTCATAGTGCTCCATATAGTATAATGCACCGCCATAGTCATCCATGTAGTACAATTCACTTCCCATAGTATAATGCACCCCATAGTTCTTCATATGATATAATGTATTCCCCATAGTCCTCGATACAGTATAATGCAGCCCA
Organism: Oophaga sylvatica; assembly: GCA_033576555.1. Taxonomy (NCBI): domain Eukaryota; kingdom Metazoa; phylum Chordata; class Amphibia; order Anura; family Dendrobatidae; genus Oophaga; species Oophaga sylvatica. Next base: position 72,120,987 of record JARQOD010000005.1, read on the forward strand.
CATATAGTATAATGCAGTCAGCCTATAGAGCATAATGCAGCCACCCCACAGAGCATAATGCAGCCAACCCACAGAGTATAAGGCAACCACCCAACAGAGTATATTGCAACCACCCCAGAGTATAATGCAACCACCCCACAGAGTATAATGTAAACCCCCCATAGAATATAATAGAGTCCCCTCAAAGTATAATGAAGCCCCCATAAAATATAATCTAGCCCCCCATAGAATATAATGCAGCCCCCATAGAATACAATGTAGCCACCTCATACAGTATAATGGAGCCCCCTCATAGAGTATGATGCAATCACCCCTCATAGAATATAATAAATATAATACAGCCCCCATAGAATATAATGTATCCCCGAATAGAATATCATACAGTCTGCCTCCCCAAAGGAATATAACGTAGCCCCCTATAGTATATTACACAGCCACATAGTATATAACACAGCCACCCTATAAAATATAATATATCCCCCAATAGTATATAACACAACCCACATAGTGTATAGCGCGGCCCGGATAGTGTAGCCGGCCATAGTATAAGCAGGCCCACATAGTATATAGCAGGCCCACATAGTATATAGCAGGCCCACATAGTATATAGCAGGCCCAAGGCGCCCACATAGTATATAGCAGGCCCACATAGTATATAGCAGGCCCACATAGTATATAGCAGCCACGGCCCACATAGTAAATAGCAGGCCCACATAGTATATAAGCAGGGCCACATAGTATATAGCAGGCCCAATAGTAAATAGCAGGGCCCACATAGTATATAGCAGGGCCCACATAGTATATAGCAGGGCCCACATAGTATATAGCAGGGCCCACAGTGTACAGCAGGGCCCACATAGTATATAGCAGGGCCCACATTGTATACAGCAGGGCCCACATTGTACAACAGGGCCCACATAGTATACAGCAGGGCCCCTATAGTAGACAGCAGGGCCTCCATTGGATATAGCAGGGCCTCCATAGTATACAGCAGGGCCCACATTGGATATAGCAGGGCCCCTATAGTAGACAGCAGGGCCCCCATTGTATATTGCAGGGCCCCTATAGTAGACAGCAGGGCCCCCATTGGATATAGCAGGGCCTCCATAGTATACAGCAGGGCCCACATTTTACAGCCCTCATCTCCCCTCCCCCCCAGGAATTGCCCCACAGCAGGACAGATTTATAAAAAAAAAACACTCCTCACCTCATCCTCGTGCCAGCGCTGCTCCCAGCTCCTGTCTCCTGCTCTGCCCGGCACACAGTGAGCGCGCTGTGTCAGAGGCAGAGCGGGGAATGATGGGAGAGGGAGCGTCAGCTGACGCTCTCTCCTCCATTATCGCTTTGAACTGTGCCGGCTGACGCCGGTATAGTTCAATGCAGCGGCGGGGGGAGTCGGCGCTGGGGGCAGGCAGCCCCCCTGCCACACAGGGGCCCCATAGCGGCTGCGTGATGTGCCGCTAGCTGGGGGCCCCTTGAGGTGCAGGGGGAGCCTCAAAATGTTGGGGGCCCCCGGGCCCGAGCGCGGACCTGCGTGCTCGGGCGGCGGGCCCCCCCTAATGACCGGGCCCCATGCAGCAGTAAGGGTTCTCATGCCCTGATGGCGGCCCTGTGCATACTTATTATTAATATACAAACTGAGCCTAACATAACGGTTCTTTCTTGTACTTCTATTTCTTTTTTCATCTCCAACTGCCCCTCAGTGCATCCAGCTTCACATAGCAGAATGGATAGTCCTTTTCGTATCTAATAACAATACAGTACATTTCCCAACAGCACATTGCTTCTCCTCAGTACTGCAGGCCTCTACCCCCTCCCCTGTGTACCCCTGACTAGCCCTATCTGAATATAGTCTAGCTCAACTATGTGCAGATTTCACCTTATTCTTCAGGGTTCATCTGCTCCCGTATTGTACCCTGACTGATCAATATTATTTTCTGCCATCTAAATCTGCAGTGTGGTATTATGTCATGAATAGGTTCTGGCAAAACTCACAATAGTGCAGAGCTATGTTTGTGTATGATGCTGAAAAAAACAATTTTGTGAAACTTCAAATGCAGTTCTATTGATGTATATGACAGAAGATAATCCTCTGCAATATACATCAATAGATCAGCATTCAAAGTGTGATATTATTGGTTTCTCAACAGCAGACAACAAACACAGTTCAACTTGTCTCAGTTCCTCAGTACTGTAACCCCCCCATTCTACAAAATATCTCTCCTCTCAATTCCTCTAAAAATATCTAAATTTGCAGTACATCTTTCTTCTCAACCCCTCTATACAGAGCCCCATCCTGCAGTAAATCGCTTTTTAGTTATAAGTATATAGGTATCCCTGCCTCCTGGTTTGAGTTGCCGCACTGTAATGAAGTATGATCCTGCCATTTTTGTGCCATCATCCTTTTCAGTAAAAGCTCTATTAAAGACACAGCCCAGCTATGGTGGCAGGATGATGGCTGAAGGCTCATTCTGATATCAGTGGTTTTATTTCACATGTAAAAACACCATTAAAAGCACCACTCCAGCATTTTTTCTTTTTCAGCACTAGAGTCATATACTCACCTTCTTGCATCTTCACCATTTTTCGGCACCTCTCCGATCCCGGGTCTCCATCTTGTAAGCGTAGCTTCTGACTGCAGGACATCAGAATATACATCACAAGCTTTAAATCTATGTGTATGAGAGCAAGAACGAGGCCATAATGAGGCTCTTATAGACTTGTATTGAAAATTGACCTCTGCTGCATGAAACACTGGAACTGCCATCAGGTCACTTTTAGCCAGAGACCGACGGGAGCGACGCTGGAAAAAGATGAAGGTGGCAGCAGGTGAGTATAAGGCAGGGAAATTGCATTTAAAGTACCACTCCTGAGTTGCAATAAAGAAAACACTGCAGTGGTGCTTTAAGCAACTGGACCACAGAAATAGTGCAAAGTACTGTGCAAAAAATGGTAAAATACAGTTTTATTACAGTATGTGTACACGTTGCGGATTTTGTTGCGGATCCGCAGAGTTTTTTCAGCACAGAATTACAACAAATCTGCAAAGGAGTGCTCAAGCAATGTTAATCAATGGGAATCCAGAATTGTTGTGCACATGCTGCGGAAAGTCCCGCACTGATTTTCAATGTTTTATTTTTCTCAGCATGTCAATTCCTTTTGTGGATCTGCAGCATTTCTGCACCCATTGACTAACATCGAGTCAGTCAAATCCACAGCTAAACCACAGGTGTAAAAAGGTTTGCGGATTAGCTGCGGATTTGAATGCCAAAAGGAAAGAAAAGAGGAATAGTGTGTCGGCGGAGAATGTGTGTGTGAGCAGAGACTATGTGTGAGCAGAGACTATGTGTGAGCAGAGACTATGTGTGAGCAGAGACTATGTGTGAGCAGAGAATATGTGCTATGTCTGTGTGCGTGTGTCTCTGTGCGTGTGTCTCTGTGCGGGAGTCTGTCTGTAAGGGTCTGTTGGCTGGGGTTTGTGGGTGTCCGTGTGTGTGTCTGTGTGTATGTCTGTCTGCGGGTGCCTGTGTGTAGCCAGGCATCGTCTGATGGGACTACTAGTCCCATCCAGCTATGTCTGCTGTCACATATAACAGTGACAGCATGAGCAGATGATGGGACAGTAGTAGTCCCATCATCTGGCGACTGTGTTCAAGTGTAAAAAAAAAAAAAAACCATTCATACTCACCATACTCATTCTCACGCAGTGGTATTGTCGTAAAGTGAGAGCATGAACTCCGGTGATCTCTCAGTGATGCACTGCAGGAGCTATTATCTCCTGTCAGTGTGTCACCGGAGCCGTGTAGAGCAGTCACATCTCCTGATGTGAATGTTCTACATGTGAGATCGTCATAGGACACTCGTTATTTAGGACTACGTCGGACAGGATTAGTAATGGATAGGTGTCTTATCTGACTGCACCCTTACTCTTATGATTTTCTGTGGATCTCTGTGCCATCGCCAAAGTATTTATATTGAACTAAATGAAATGTAAGGCGTCCGTGATTTTTTTTTAAAGCTGAATACATTTTTGACTGTAGTCATCATCATTTTACAGTTTACAGTGAATGAAGTTGATGACTTCAAATCAGAACAATGGGCTGTAGAGATGTATCACTTATAATCATAATGATTTTTTGTGGTTTTACAATACATAAGTAAGAAATATTGTTTGTCTGTGATTTTTTGATAAGCTATCGAGAAAAAAATAAAAAATCAAGTTGGCAACCCTGTCCAGAAATGACAGCAAAATGGGCACTTTTGAGCATGTTTTTGTTAAGGCCTGTTTCACACCTTACTTTGGTGGTTTACTTGACGTATCCGTTTGTACTGTAAAAAAAGGCTGTATAAATGGATATGTTTGTATTTTCATAGAATATACAGTATAGGGGAAAAAATGGAATACCGCTTTCACATACATTTGTGCAAACATTTATTAAATTAAAAACAGATCTGTTTTCTATAACATAGCAATCTATGTAAAAATAACGCACACATATTGTCATACGCTTGCATTTATTTTTCATGCTTTTTTCCCCAGAAAACAAGTAATCTGTTATTCTTCCTATGTCAATTAAAAAAAAATATAGCAAACACCTTTTTAAGAAAAAACAGATGCAGCAAATATTTTAAAATGACATGAAATAACAGATATTCTTGCTTTAAAATACATCCATTGCCTCTGCTTTACATTGGATCCGCTTTTTTTTTTTGCTTTACAGTATAACTGAGTGAGGCTGAACATGGTACGAAATGGAAGAAACACCGAAGAAATGAGCTGGAGTTGTTGTACAACCCCTGGCAAAAATTATGGAATCACTGTCCTTAGAAGATTGTTCATTCAGTTGTTTTATTTTGTTGAAAAAAACAGATCACAGACATGGCACAAAACTGAAGTGATTTCAAATGGCAACTTTCTGGCTTTAAGAAACCCTAAAAGAAAAGTGTTTCTTAAAGCCAGAAAGTGGCCATTTGAAATGACTTCAGTTTTGTGCCATGTCTGTGATCGGTTTTATTTCAACATAATAAAACAACTGAATGAACATCCTCCAAGGCCGGTGATTCCATAATTTTTGCCAGGGGTTGTAAAACAAGAAACTTTTCAAATTTACCTCATATTAAAAAAATCCTCTCTGCTCTTTAGAACGAACATATTTTTATTTCTATATCTACTGGTTGTTGTCTTTGGTTGGCGGCTACTTTTGCAGACTGCCAACCATTGCCAATTTGCTTGGCAGAGAGTGCAGAGCTTCAAAGCTCTTTGCTACAAAGATAGCAATCACTGCTTTGAAGCTTGACAGATCTCTGAATCCAACCAGTTTTAGTGCCCCTACACTCCTCTGAGCCTGCAACCTATGAGTGACCTCTGTTTGCTGCATGGAACAGCATATAGTTCAGGCCAGCTGCTGTTACGAGTCTGTCATGTCAACCTTGGAGATCTAGGGGTAGAAGAACACTGCATATTGTGTATCACAGATCTTCCATTTAGCCTCTGTGTTTGGATCCCATATTAAATAAATTTGGTTTTCTTGCTACTGAAGAGGTTAACGACCCTTTCTAAGCTGGTCAGAAACATGCAACTCCATTTCAGGTGCTTCTGATTTGGTCATTAACTCTTCCTATAAAACCTGGCCAGACCCTCTCTGTCTTGCCAGTGAAAGCTCTTACTTCCTTGCTCCTAGTAAACGCTGTGCTAAATAGGAGTTTGTTGTTGCTATTGGAGATTTGTCTTCCTGTGCTGTGTGCTAAAGCTAAGTAGTTGTAGTTTGGATTTGGAGCTGTGGTGTTCTATACTTGCTCTTATACATGTGTGTTTATCTACTGCCTCATGTGGTGGGGGAGGGGACAGATAAGGGTTCTTACAGGAGCACAGTAAGGTCAGAAACTTGGGCTTCTCTACCTTTAAGAGTACCCCTGGGACAGGGATAGTTAGGGTCCCAGCTCCAGGGACAGTTTGAAGCCCCTCTTCCTTACTGAAGACCATCACAGCGTGACAGCTGCTCAACCTTGTGTTAATCTAAGCTGTCAGTCAATCAGGAGTACACACACTTCCGGGAAAGCAGGAAGCCAGGAGATATTGGAGAGCTACAATGCTTAACCACTATGTTTAAACAACTTCTTTAAAGGGAATCTGTAGGGATATTTTTTCTCATACACTTCTGTTAGAAAACTCTAAGCAGCTGTTCACATCTGTGTTTCTTCTGCGGACCATTAGTATCAAATTAACCCATTGAAATCAATGGGTCCGTTAAAAAAAAACTGACAGCACTCGGATTTCATCCCAATACTGTCCACTTCTTACGTTTAATGAGAGAAAAAGCTTGAATTTTTTTTCTTTTTTGCAAAGAGAAAATTGATGCCCCCTGAAGATAAAAACTGACAAATGGGCTAAAATCGATCTAACAACTGAGAAAAAATGGTCTATTTTTTCCTCTTATGCAAAAAAAAACTAAGAGAAAAGTGCAAAAACCCCCTACTGAAATGCACTCAAAGCCTTTTTTGCCTCGTTACGTGCATCCATTGATTATGAGTGTGCCCGCTGCACTTGGAGCCACCCCTGTACCCTGGAGACCAGAAGGTAAACCCCCCACTTGGAGAGTTGATAAAAAGGGTTGTGGAGAGACGAGATTAAAATTTGGGTTTGCCTAGGGCGTGCATTGAGAGTTTTATCTGAGAGGAGTTTTTGGTTTTTTCCTCAGAACATGAAACGTTTTTTTACCCTGGGAAAATGGAAAGTAGCCTTTAAGGAGAAGATCGTCTGACGGAAAAGGCCCCGAAGCTGCTTTAGCAGAGCCCAGAAGGAAAAGGAAAGGGGGAAAAGCAGTTACAGAGAGTTCTGAAGTCTACAGCTTGCACTTAGTTTTTTTGTGGAAACCATAAGGGGGGAAAGATTGCCATTTAGCCTGGGCAAAACTGAGTCAACTGAGGTTTTTTTTCGTGAGCAACGGGCCCAGCTTTTAGTCGGGAAGAGAAGGAAAAACTGCCATTGGCTAGTGGGG
>JARQOD010000005.1:72128084-72201876 GCA_033576555.1 Oophaga sylvatica
CTGAATGACAGCATTTCAAGGGACAGGAGTTTTGCAATGCCAGCATTCAGAGCCTGTGCTCTTGGATGGTTTGCCGAGTATGGCCGTCTTTTATCCCATGCCTGTGCTACCGATGGCTGTTTTGTGGCCTGGGTGTGTGAGGATGACAGGGAACTTGCAGCTGTGGGTGGAATAACACTGTGTCTCTGGACAACAGTGACAGAGGTTCTTCCATGGCGATCCTTTGAGGAAGCCGAACCAGCTGTGTGTGAACTGGAGGAAGAGGCTCCAACACGAGCTGAAGATGTAGGTGCTGCTGTAGGTTGGCCTACATCTCCAGTGTGTCTTTGTAACTCAACAAAGTGCTTTGACCGCACATGTTTCCACATATTTGTTGTATTAAGGTTACTGACACTTTTACCTCTTTTAATTTTTTGATTACACAGCTTGCATTTGACATAGCAAATATCATCTGCAACTGTATCAAAAAAGGACCACGCAGAGCAAGTCCTGGGAGCGCCCGGTTTGGCTGTTGGAAGAGAACTGCTCCGAACGGGTGCCAAACTGGAGGCTACAGGCAAGCGAGTCTGCAGCCTACCTCTCCCTACTGTTTGGACCGTTGGTGCAATCTCTTCCTCAGAGCTGCTCCCACCACCTTCCTGTTCCTCACGCCATGTTGGGTCTTGGACCTCATCATCTCCACCACTACCCTCTTCCAACACCTGCTGTTGTTGGGTGGTCTGGCCAGCACCATGCTCAACAGAAACTGGCAACTGAGTCTCATCATCATCAGATGCGTTCTGCGGTGTGCTGACCATTGGCACTGGCTCACCCGCCTCTTCAGATTCAGAGAGACACAGCTGTTGCGCATCACTGCATACTGCCTCTTCTTCACATTCCAGAATGCTGCTTGGCTGGGCCCCTGTTTCCAAGCCAACAGATTCTGAGAACAGAAGCAGAGACTCAGCTGGCTCCTGTACAGAGCTCTCTGACTGCCTGGGCAATTTGGCAGGCGGTGAAGAGACTGATGGTTGTTCAACAGTGCTGTGGTCCTGAGAGGAGGTGGAAGCTATTGAAGTCGATGCATTGGCTGCCATCCAACCAACAACGGCTTCAATTTGTTCTTCACGCAGCAGGGGGGTACGCTGAGCTCCTACAAAAGTGCGCATAAAGGAACGCTCACGGGGAAAACTGGTGGATGCTGTGTCACTGGGTGCGGCAGCAGCCACAGAATCCCACGTCCTCTCCCTGCTGCAAATCCACGGCCTCGACCACGACCACGTGCCTTACTCACTGACTTCTTCATCTTGGTAGATTGATAAAGAAAGTCAGAAAAGTTAAGGCCTAAGTGTGGTTATTCCTCACAGACTACAGTGAACCCTGCAGACAACTGTTCAGTATCTGTGAAAGGCCCCTTTGTGTACTTCTATAGTGTTTGCAACCAATGTATTGTATACGGATGGAAGCGCGTCACACTAATAGATTAGATTTTTTTCCACTAAAATGGAGCAGCACCAATTAGAGAAAAATGTGAAGGATGAGGCAGTGACACACGCTCAGCAGACTACAACCGGCAGTGGTTGAAGAACAAACTGGAGCGTAATCTGCACTCACAAAATGAAAAGCTCACAGACTACAGTGAACACTGAAACACAACTGTTCTGTAGCTGTTAAAGGCCCCTTTGTGTACTTCTATAGTGTTTGCAACCAATGTATTGTATACGGATGGAAGCGCGTCACACTAATAGATTGATTTTTTTCCACTAAAATGGAGCAGCACCAATTAGAGAAAAATGTGAAGGATGAGGCAGTGACACACGCTCAGCAGACTACAACCGGCAGTGGTTGAAGAACAAACTGGAGCGTAATCTGCACTCACAAAATGAAAAGCTCACAGACTACAGTGAACACTGAAACACAACTGTTCTGTAGCTGTTAAAGGCCCCTTTGTGTACTTCTATAGTGTTTGCAACCAATGTATTGTATACGGATGGAAGCGCGTCACACTAATAGATTAGATTTTTTTCCACTAAAATGGAGCAGCACCAATTAGAGAAAAATGTGAAGGATGAGGCAGTGACACACGCTCAGCAGACTACAACCGGCAGTGGTTGAAGAACAAACTGGAGCGTAATCTGCACTCACAAAATGAAAAGCTCACAGACTACAGTGAACACTGAAACACAACTGTTCTGTAGCTGTTAAAGGCCCCTTTGTGTACTTCTATAGTGTTTGCAACCAATGTATTGTATACGGATGGAAGCGCGTCACACTAATAGATTAGATTTTTTTCCACTAAAATGGAGCAGCACCAATTAGAGAAAAATGTGAAGGATGAGGCAGTGACACACGCTCAGCAGACTACAACCGGCAGTGGTTGAAGAACAAACTGGAGCGTAATCTGCACTCACAAAATGAAAAGCTCACAGACTACAGTGAACACTGAAACACAACTGTTCTGTAGCTGTTAAAGGCCCCTTTGTGTACTTCTATAGTGTTTGCAACCAATGTATTGTATACGGATGGAAGCGCGTCACACTAATAGATTAGATTTTTTTCCACTAAAATGGAGCAGCACCAATTAGAGAAAAATGTGAAGGATGAGGCAGTGACACACGCTCAGCAGACTACAACCGGCAGTGGTTGAAGAACAAACTGGAGCGTAATCTGCACTCACAAAATGAAAAGCTCACAGACTACAGTGAACACTGAAACACAACTGTTCTGTAGCTGTTAAAGGCCCCTTTGTGTACTTCTATAGTGTTTGCAACCAATGTATTGTATACGGATGGAAGCGCGTCACACTAATAGATTAGATTTTTTTCCACTAAAATGGAGCAGCACCAATTAGAGAAAAATGTGAAGGATGAGGCAGTGACACACGCTCAGCAGACTACAACCAGCAGTGGTTGAAGAACTAACTGGAGCGTGATCTGCACTCAAAAAATCAAAACCTCACAGACTGCAGTGAACACTGAAACACAACTATTCACTATCTGTGAAAAGCTCCTTTCTGTACTTCTATAGTGTTTGCAACCAATGTATTGTATACGGATGGAAGCACGTCACACTAATAGATTTGATTTTTTTCTAATATAATGGAGCTGCACCAATTCCACTAAATAAAATAAAAAAAAAAAGAGTCAGTGACACGTGCAGATGCCTACAAACAGCGGTGGATGCAGAGCAAACTGCAGCGTCACCTGCACTGTCACACACACACCTTGCACAGAGCTGTTAAAACAACACTGGCAAAATGAAGCTTTAGACAGCGGTTGGTAAACTAGCCTGCCTCAAGCACAGTAGTACACAAAATCGCAATATCTAACTGTCCCTCAGAGTCAGCACAGCAGCGTTCTGTCCCTTACTGAGTTCACAGCACAGTGACGCTAAAATGGCTGCGGCGCCTTTTATAGTGCATTCTGACATCATTTCAGCAGCCAATCACAGCCATGCCATTAGTTAAGATGACCGCAGCATTACAGGATGTGCCCACACTTCGTAGGATTCCTCATTGGCTGACTAAAATCACATTGCCTCTCAAAGAATTATGGGAACTTCCGATTCCGGTATACGATATTGAAAAAGTATCGGAATTAAGTATCGGAATTCCGATAACGCGAATATCGGCCGATACCCGATACTTGCGGTATCGGAATGCTCAACACTAGTCAGGAGAGTTGGCAGGCCAATTGAGCACAGTAATACCATGGTCAGTAAACCATTTACCAGTGGTTTTGGCACTGTGAGCAGGTGCCAGGTCGTGCTGAAAAATGAAATCTTCATCTCCATAAAGCATTTCAGCCGATGGAAGCATGAAGTGCTCCAAAATCTCCTGATAGCTAGCTGCATTGACCCTGCCCTTGATGAAACACAGTGGACCAACACCAGCAGCTGACATGGCACCCCACACCATCACTGACTGTGGGTACTTGACACTGGACTTCAGGCATTTTGGCATTTCCTTCTCCCCAGTCTTCCTCCAGACTCTGGCACCTTGATTTCCGAATGACATGCAAAATTTGCTTTCATCAGAAAAAAGTACTTGGGACCACTTAGCAACAGTCCAGTGCTGCTTCTCTGTAGCCAGGTCAGGCGCTTCTGCCGCTGTTTATGGTTCAAAAGTGGCTTTACCTGGGGAATGCGGCACCTGTAGCCCATTTCCTGCACACGCCTGTGTACGGTGGCTCTGGATGTTTCTACACCAGACTCAGTCCACTGCTTCCTCAGGTCCCCCAAGGTCTGGAATCGGTCCTTCTCCACAATCTTCCTCAGGGTCCGGTCATCTCTTCTCATTGTACAGCGTTTTCTGCCACATTGTTTCCTTCCAACAGACTTCCATTGAGGTGCCTTAATACAGCACTCTGGGAACAGCCTATTTGTTGAGAAATTTCTTTCTGGGTCTTACCCTCTTGCTTGAGGGTGTCAATGATGGCCTTCTTGACATCAGTCAGGTCGCTAGTCTTACCCATGATGGGGGTTTTGAGTAATGAACCAGGCAGGGAGTTTTTAAAAGCCTCAGGAATCTTTTGCATGTGTTTAGAGTTAATTAGTTGATTCAGAAGATTAGGGTAATAGGTCGTTTAGAGAACCTTTTCTTGATATGTTAATTTTTTGAGACAGGTTTTTTGGGTTATCAGGAGTTGTATGCCAAAATCATCAGTATTAAAACAATAAAAGACCTGACAAATTTCATTTGGTGTGTAATGAATCTAAAATATATGAAAGTTTAATTGTAATCATTACATTATGGTAAAAAATGAAATTTAGCACTATATGCTAATTTTTTGAGAAGGACCTGTATGATTGGTGTTTAGATGTGAGTACTTCCATAACTTACCTTAGGATAGGGCTAAACGGCAATATATGCTACATAACATTGAAATCACAGTATGTCACATTGTGACGTGCAACACCTGCGACTGCGACACTGTATTAAATTTTCTGACGCTGGTCGCAAGTAGCAAGCCACTCGCTTGTCATAGGTTTCAATGCAAGTCAACTGCGACATATGAGCAAATGACAGTATCTGCAACTTGGCTGTTTTCTTTACAGTGAAATCAAGCACTAAAATTAGTCACGCTGCAACAAGTTGCAGACAAATTGCACAAGTATGAAATTCAGTTTAGTTCAGAGGCTAAATCCGTTCACTGTACGATCTAATACCATCTTACCAGGTGTTGCATCTCACCAATCAGATATTGATGACTTTGTAGTTGACTAAATGATAGCACAAAAATGCTGGTTTAAAATAAATCAGATCTTTCATCTTATGTGTGTAACATATTGCAACTATGGGTCAATACACATAGTAGCCCAAGAGTGGAGAAAAATGTTGTATAGTTTGGCTAATATTTAGGCTAATTTACTGTTAGCATTCAGAAAGCGGCTCTGCTTGCCAAAAGCTTGTCCTGGGATGGAAAACCCCTTTAAGCGAAAAAGCATTGTTTTCAGATTGCGTTAATAAAGTGAATCAGTCTGGCAAAAGAAGAACAGCCACAGTTATTAGAGAGATATTCACATCTGAGTACAACCTGAACTGGAGAAACTGAAACATCTGACGAAGCCTGGTGGGCGAAACACGCGCCGAGGCACTTGGCAGCACGACAGCAGAGTACACCTGTCCCCTATTTAAGGAACCATGGCCACAGGTATTATATGAACTTTTCTGGTTATGTATACTAACCATAGTTAACGTTTTTTCAGATAAGTGATCCTAGTTTAATATTCGGCAGCATGATAGTATACCTTATTCAAGTGTTACTTTATCATTTACCTAATACCATCAGGTAGTTGATTTCATTTCTATTTTGGACTTTATCTGATTAGTGGTCATTAGAGTTGAGCGATACTTTCCGATATCCTAAAGTATCGGAATCGGAATGGTATCGCCGATATCACTAAAATATCGGCGATACCCGATACCGATACCGGAAGTCCCATGTAAGTCTAAGGGAACAAAATATCGCAACTAAAAAAACCCCATTCTTTCCTTGTAAACACTAAATATACACACATAGAATACATATATATATATATACATGTCATTGTGACATATATATATACATATATGTATAGTTTATACACTTCTACATAGTAAAATATCCTCTGATTCAATTACCGGGTAAAGCCGGCTTCAGTGAAAAGACAGAAGCACCCGACATGAAATGACACTTGGTGTACATAGGGTTAACCATGTCTTTTCATGTCGTTTGCTATCTGATTTGCACAAACAATTAAATCAGTCTATGTGTGCAAAATTTCACACCTGTAGGGTTAATTAAAGGTGTAAATTCGTTGTAAAAAAAACGGACTTTTTTGCTACGAATTTACACCTTTAATTAACCCCTACAGGTGTGAAATTTTGCACACATAGACTGATTTAATTGTTTGTGCAAATTAGATAGCAAAGGACATGAAAAGACATGGTTAACCCTATGTACACCAAGTGTCATTTCATGTCGGGTTCTGCATTTTCACAAAAGCCGGCAATTGAATTAGCGGCTATTATACTATGTAGAAGTGTATGAACTACAAATATAAATATATATATATATGTGTCACAAATTCAATGACATGTATATATATATATGAGGTGTAAAATTGCTGAAAAAAAATGCGTGGGCTCCCGCCCTATTTTCGCAACCAGACAGACAAAGCCAGTGAGTGGGGGCAGATAATAATAGCCCAGAGAGGGACCATTATTTTTGCCCCCCCCCCGGCTACTAACATCTGCCCCCAGACACCCAGGAAAGACAAATCTATAATTAGATTCGCCCTTTCTGGCACTTTGCCCGTCTATTCCCATTGCCCTGTAGCGGTGGCGAATGGGTTAATATGGGGTTAAAGCCACCTTGCTATTGAAAGGTGACCTTAAGCCAGGTTAATAATTGAGAGCTGTCAATTAGACAACTATCAATTATTAATCCTATTGCATGAAATAAAAATAAAACACACACACTTTAATTAAAAATCATTTTAATGAAATAAAGACACATGTTTTGACCATCTTTTATTTTACTGCAAAAACCATTTCCTGTAATAAAAATAAAATAAAAAAGCAAAATTATTCTTACCTATCCCATGCACAGTCAGGTCCCACGGTGTAATCCTTCAGAAAGGGTTAATGTTTACTGCAGGGACCGCAGCTAATGCTGCAGCCTCACAGTAAACCCCAAATGAATGAGTTCCTCTCCTGCCTGACAGGAGAGTAAAGGCTGGGTGTCACATAACGATACACCAGCGATCCCGACAACGATATGCACTTGTCAGGATCGCTGGTGTATCGCTACATGATCGCTGCTGAGCTGCCAAACAGGCAGCTCAGGCAGCGATCTGGGACAGCGACACTGCGGGTAACATCGCTTAAGGGCCCGTCTCACATAGCGATATCGCTACTGAGATCGCTGCTGAGTCACTAGTTTTGTGACGCAGCAGCGAGCTCACCAGCGATATCGCTGTGTGTGACATTCAGCGACGATCAGCCCCCTGCCGGGTATCGCTGATCGTCGCAGAAATGTCAGGACCTTTTTTTGATCGCTGGTCTCCCGCTGACAGGCACGCATCGCTCCGTGTGACAGGCGGGAGACCAGCGATCCGCTGGTAACCAAGGTACACAGCGGGTTTCCAGGCACCGCGCAGCGCTTGGAAACCCGCTGTGTACCTTGTATACCAGCTCCCTGCATCAGGGCGCTGGTATCCAAGGTACACAGCGGGTTTCTAGGCACAGCCCCGCGCCTGGAAACCCGCTGTGTACCTTGGTTACCAGCGGATCGCTGGTCTCCCGCCTGTCACACGCAGCGATGTGTGCCTGTCAGCGGGAAACCAGCGATCAAAAAAAGGTCCTGACATTTCAGCGACAATCAGCGATACCCGGCAGGGGGGCTGATCGTCGCTGAATGTCCACACACAGCGATATCGCTGGTGAGCTCGCTGCTGCGTCACAAAACTAGTGACTCAGCAGCGATCTCGGTAGCGATATCGCTATGTGAGACGGGCCCTTAAGTGGAAAGCTTAATTGATTGCTTTCCACTTTCACTTCAGGTCAGCCAGGGACACAATCAGTGACGTCAGAGGGAACTGATTAACAAAAATAGGGGTTCCCTTCGAAAAAAAAATGGCGTGGGGTCCCCCCTATTTTTGTTAACCAGCCAGATGAAGCAGACTGCTGAGGCCTGGATTTTCAGGCTGTTAAGGAGCCAAGATCCATGGACCTTGCCAGCCTGATAATACTAGGCCACAGCAGTCTGCATATCTTGGCTGATTAACAAAAATAGGGGATCCCCTCGAAAAAAATTGGCGTGGGGTCCCCCCTATTTTTGTTAACCAGCCAGATGAAGCAGACCGCTGAGGCCTGGATTTTCAGGCTGTTAAGGAGCCAAGATCCATGGACCTTGCCAGCCTGATAATACCAGGCCACAGCAGTCTGCTTAGCTTGGCTGGTTAACAAAAATAGGGGATCCCCTCGAAAAAAAAACGGCGTAGGGGTCCCCCTATTTTTGTTAACCAGCCAAGTAAATGCAGACTGCTGCGGCCTGGTATTAAAAGACTGTCAAGGCCCATGGATTTTGGCCCTCAACAGCCTGATAATACCAGGCTACAGCAGCCCCACATTTGGCGCATCAAAAGATGTGCCAATTGTGGCACTTTACCCGGCTCTTCCCACTTGCCCTGTAGCGGTGGCAAGCGGGGTAATAAGGGGTTAATGTCACCGTTGATTGCACGGTGACAATAAGCCCGGTTAATAATGGAGAGGTGTCAATAAGACACCGATCCATTATTAATCCCAAAGTTATTAAATGTGTAAAAAAAAAACACAGCAAGAAAAAAGTATTTTAATGAAATAAAAGAGACAACACAGTTTTCATTAATTTTATTACTCTCTCATTCCTGCGACGCCATCGATCTCCTGTAAAAAAAGAAAAAAAACAAACCAACAGTATACCACCTGTCCGACGCAGTCCATAACGACAGTCCCACGACGATCCAACTCTGCTACATTGCAATGACAGGCAGAGCCTGTCATCGCGACGCAGCACAGCTGATTACCTGCTTCCCCGGCGGTGACGTCATCGGACTGACTGCTTTACGGCCGGGATTACCCAGCAGTCACTGCAGTTATCGCGAGAAACTGCATGTGACCGCCGGGGAAAGAAGATTGCGGCCATCAAGCAGTCCAGGACGTGACCGCCGGAGATTTTCTGCCAGGTAAGTGCCGCTGACTCCTGACAGACCCGACCGACGGACACTGACAGTGACAGTGACAATCCCGATTCCGGTATCCGATATGACGAAAATATCGGAACTCGGAATCGGAATTCCGATACAGCCAATATCGGCCGATACCCGATATTTGCAGTATCGGAATGCTCAACCCTAGTGGTCATGTGTATGCCTCTTCACAGATATGTGTTCATTCACATTGAGGCTCCTTTCGGATGCCTTTATTAGGATCTATAGGGATTCTGATGTCTCTGCTGTTTTAGTCTTTTTTGTCTTTGATTGTCCTTTGTGTGTCTCACGTTTTTGGATACTGAATATATGAAGAGTAATTCTAGCTAATATTGTATAATATATCTAATAAAGTTTGACCTTTTTGATATATATTGATCCTCTTATTCTTTTTGCTTCTGATGAGCTATATAATCTCGTAAATATAAGTACACAAATACTATTAAGTATATTGTGAGATTTTGACTATATTTCTATAGGTTAAACACTTTAGTACATGTGAAGTGAAATATACTTTTAAAGCACCACTTTGGCGTTTTTATTTTTATTTCACCTCTGGAGTGGCATCAAAATACCTGTTCCCTGCCCTAGTAATAATCTTACCAGCAGCAATGTGCAGATATTCCTCCACAGCTTCAGTCCCATTTTGCCATTTTGTGTTCACAGGTGCTGACTGACCAGAAGTCAGATGTAACAGTCACAAAGCTGTCAATGCAAGTCCATGAAAGTATTGTTCTGGCCTTCTTTAGACTTAGACTTAAATTGAGAAGTGACTTCCAGCTCACCCAACAAGCACTGGAGCAATCTGACAGGTCACAACTCGCTGATTCAACCGGAGTAGCACTTATAGGAAGAAGACAACTACTTTTAAGTATTTAACGCTGGAGTGGTGCTTTATAGGGTCACTGTCACTTCAACAAACTCTGCATAAATCCATAGCATAGGCAAGTAGCAGCAACTTATCAGAAAAATAAGCATCCCGTTAGTTATTTCTCATAATTTACCCTAAAAAATTGCCCAAATCTGCCTTGGTCAAAGCAAGATGGATCTGCCATCACAGTGAAATGTCAGATTATTCAGCATATTGAAGTCTATGGAAAGGGGAAAGGAGCACTCAGCTGACTGAGAGACCAGGCTGACACAGAAATATCTTCCAGTAATTTGTCTTTTACTTAAGTGCTGGATTCACAGCCACACAGCATATTGCTGCTGTATAATAACTTCCATGCTGCTGCGTCTATCTGTTTGTTACAGAAAAGAAACAAACGTCCATCCCTCTGTATTGTGTATGGGAGACATCATAGCAGCTTGACTCCACAGAGTAGCTCAGAGACAACTGAAAAATGGAGAGGGAAAAGCTAATGAAAATGCAGAATACGAGCCATCAAATAGCAACATTTAGTGTTATTTCTCATGTTCACACACTTCACAGCTTATTCTGAAACTGTTACCTGAGCCAACAGGAATACTTTAAAGTTAGTGACTCAAAAGCAATGTCCACTTTCATAACCCTATTTTTCACATAATTATTCTTTTTATTCCAAAATGATACATCTAATAACAGCTATTATCTCTTTCTGGCACCTTACTCTTCTTGAGTCTATGTATTTGGACAGTCCAGACATCAGTTTTCTTCCACTCTTCTCATAAAACTGCCCTGTTGTGAGTTATTTTGCAAACATTAACATAAAGTAGGCCTGTACTGTCTGCATTGCAAGTTTCCTTCACCGCTGACATGATTTGTTTTGTTACACTCCGGTACACTGTTTGTGAGAAGTAATTGCCAATTATTCACTTACCCATAAAAGAAACTGGAGGAAGCCTGACAGGTAATTGCCGCACACTGTAATGTGTCGGGTGCAGATTACAACTAATATTCAAAACTACATGCACAAAATTTCAATAGTTCAATAGTTTAAAAATTATACTATCTATATACATACATTTATATCCTGAGTGTAAAAAAAAAGTAATGCTACAATAATGAGACTAATGATGCTGCTAAATTAATGGCATAGATAATAAAAAACTCCATGACAATGGCGAGCATCCAATTCGAGATCTACTGTCCCAACAGATCACTCTGTAACTCACATCTCCATGATTCAGCACCATTCTCCCATTTTCTCGTGAATTGAATCTATGCATGCCAGTGAAGTCACTGTTGGGGCCATCTATGTTCCCAGAGTCTTCATTTCTCATTTTCATGCTATTCTGACTTAAGTATATAGACATTCTCCTGAGTTCATTTGGTATGCTGACTGCCACGATTCCAACACTTACAGTGCCTTAAGGATGCTGTGAGTGAAAACTCAACTAAACTATAGGACCAGGGACATGCTGGGCTCTCAGTATTGTGTGTCTCAGCCCTGCCACCCAAACGGAGGCAGGGGCATGCTGCACTGTCAGGATTGTGAGTGACAGCTCAGCTGCCCAATCTGAGATGACCTTTGGGGTTTCCTCCAGGTGTCACCCATTGAAGACCATTGCCATTCTTAGCTTTGTTTGGTGGTTTGTTTGCTCAGGGCTCTGTGTCCGGAAATTCTAATCTTTGTTGCCAGACATAGGATTTGTTAACAGTGGGTGTTTTAGGGTGCTAGTGTAATGGGAAGGATATTAGCTGCAAATAGAACAACACAACAAGGTTGTTAAGGGATATACCAGAAATAAATGAATAAGAATTTGCGCTATAAATACCTTCCTTCCAAAAGAGTGAACAGAGATTCAATAAATAAATAAATAATTACATAAATATGGTAGATTGAGAAAGTGAGTCCAAAATATCCTATGCGGTGCCAGATGTGGCGTGCAATGCATCAAAAATCACATATCAGTAGTGATGCGCGAGTATATTTGTTGCTTGGGTTTTCCCGAGAACGTTCGGGTGATCTCCGAGTATTTGGAAGTGCTCGGAGAAGTAGTTTCTGTTTCCGCAGCTGCATGATTTTGCGCTGTTTGACAGCCTTAATACATGTGGGGATTCCTTAACAAACAGGCATTCCTCACATGTACTCAAGCTGTCCAGCAGACATAAATCATGCAGCTGCGGCAACAGAAACTGAATCACCGAGCACTTCCAAATACTCGGAGATCACCCGAGCAAAGAGTATACTCGTTCATCATTACTTATCAGTATAAAATGACAGCTGTGAGTTCATAAGTAGCCTGGTAAACGGTGGCGGGGTTGTTACCTCTCTTCCACTTGAAGCAGGCACCTTTTCCGTGTCCAATAGAAGATCGTTGATGGGTAATCCCCACAGGATAGATACTTGTGGCATCTCTGAAGTGAAATTCTTCAGGAGCGCTGTCCCGGCCGGTGACAAGCGCTCCTCCAGCTGTGCGCGAGCGTGAATAACTCACGGTAAAGTCCTGCGGCATCTACAGAGTTAGCAGGAACTGTGGCCTAGGCCTGGTAAATGGTACATTTCCCAAACGCTTAGGAAGGAACTGGTCCCTTTTTCGCCCTGTACTCCTGCCGACCACACAAGTCACACAGGTCCTCCTGGCTCTGGAGACAGTCAGTTTCAGCAGGAAACCATTCAGTTCATCATGATTACGTTATGGGGAGGACAATCAAATCTGGTGCATAATTTAAATGATATGTTCAAAGATTATTAGCAGCATTTAAATAGTTTAACTGCAGCAACCAGTCGCTGCAGTTACAGGAAGATCCCGATTATGTAGCATAGTCGGCATCTGCCGTGTATCAGTCTCAGCTCCTGAGCCGACTTAATAGCTGTCTACAAATATCTCAAGGGCTGTCACATTGTAGAAGGATCATCTTTATTCTCATTTGCACAAGGAAAGACTAGAAGCAATGGGATGAAACTGAATGGGAGGAGACACAGATTAGATATTAGAAAAAACTTTTTGACAGTTAGGGTGATCAATGAGTGGAACAGGCTGCCACAAGAGGTGGTGCGTTCTCCTTCAATGGAAGTCTTCAAACAGAGGCTGGACAGACATCTGTCTGGGATGATTTAGAGAATCCTGCTTTGAGCAGGGGGTTGGACCAGAAGGCCCAGGAGGTCCCTTCCAACTCTACCATTCTATGATTCTATGATTCTATGATTCTATGACTCCATACTTTCCATAGACACTTATGACGAAAATATACATCATAGGTAGTTAAGGAGTTAATCACCATTTTTTATTATATCAAAACTTAAAAATGAGGAGAAAATGGGATGTGGTTAACCTTTTTGGCGTGCAGTAAAAGGTATTTATGAACGCATTTTATATAAACGTCACACAAAAAAGTTACACATTGTATAGTAATTTTCTTAAAAAAAGGCACGGAAAAATATATTTATGGTGCATAAAAAGTAATGTTCACAAAATTCGACATTGATGAGTATCATCATTTGACATGTTTGTCTCACGCTCCATTCTAACATTGAGAAGTGTACTAATTAACACATTTAAAAAGTTGCAATTTACTCAAAAAATCAGCATTGCCGTTATTTATCATTCAGGTGCAACATTTGATAAATGTGTAATGGTGAAGTACACAAAAGATTTGGCTCAAATTACTTAATTTTTTGCTAAATATTAGCTATTCATTTGGATATTTTTTTGCAATTTATTTGAGGTCAGTAAAAGAACTATTCACTCATATGAAGATCATATTAAAAATATGCCGATTATATTCAAATTCTGGATGTAGAGTGTTTTTTTTTGTTCATGGACAGCCAGCAGAGATCTACAGGTGTTGTATTGCCCAGATTTGCTTAATGTGTTAGGATCACATTTTATCTATGAATTTCTTAATGGCAATAAAAGCATCATAGATTTGCGCCCTGCACTTCACTGCAAAGATACACGAGACAGAAAGCTGTCTACATGTACTCAAATTGTGGTATCCAAGTAATGGTAGATATAAAAAAGTGCATTCGATTGGAGCAGTAAGCAAAAATGTCAATTTATACGTATCAATATTAGTTTTTCCATTAGAAGGATTAGTAGGTCTCGAAACAAATGCTAAAATTACTAAATGTCTATCATAAACATGGAGTGTCTTTTGTGACCCTAGAAGTCTCCAATAACGCTTTACTTACCGTAGTACGCCAATTGACATTCAGTCCATGGACCAGCTGTCCACAGATTTCTGCTTGCATTGCATTTGGGCTGATTGTTTTGTGTATATTTTGGAAAAACCTCCTAACTTATGTCCTGAAAAGTAAGCCCAGACATATTAATACATATTAAGCTTCCCGCCATATGGAAGAAAGCTGCTCTTTATTGGCAAATGGCACATATTGTTAGTGGTTGCTACACATGAGTCAACGTCAACGCTTTAACAAGCCTTGCAACATGTGTAAGGATATTTAGGCAAACCACAGTTTCTCCAAAAGAAAATACACTCTACTGCCATAAGTTGTTTGGAATGCTTCATCCTTGTCAGTGCAGAGCAGAGTACAGGTTGGACAGGTGAGGGGCATTTGATGGAGGTTTCGGAGATTTTATTTCTCCACATGGAGACTGCTAGCTAGCAAAGGAAGATTTAACATTATATAGATTCATTGTTCTATGGTAACAAATTGGCTCTACAAAAGGAGGAAAACCATGAACTGTCTAGTGATTTAGGATGATTTTTTTTCTTTTGTCTTGACACAGTGATCTACGTACAGGTCATAAAGCATACTCACAGGTCCGAGCTGCTCGAACTGGAAGTGTTGGTGACACTACAGAACTTGACAAGCCCAACAGCTCAAGGAACAGTGTGGAACAGTGGAGCTTTATATGCTGGACAGCACATGGAGCGACACAGAGTAATGGAACAGGATAAAAAGACTGGCACCTTGAAACAGTGGAGTCGGGTGTGCGGACATGCACCTTGAAGCAGTAGATGGAGTGCCCGCCAGGGCAGTGGAGATACTCGGTACCAGGCCGGTTCTTAAAGGGGCAGTGTCACGGCAGCAGTGACCCGGTCTGTGGCCCTGGGCATCCAATAAAAGGGGATTTGATGAAAAGGGATAATAAAGAGTTTGTAATAAAGTGTTCTTGATGCCACCTGTGGTATTTGGCAATAAAAGATGTTAACCAACACTGCAGATTCAGTTCTCTGGGACAGTTGTTGATGCAGCAGAGTTGGTTCAGCTCTCCACAGGCAGAGCTATGTCCCAGGGCAGTTAGGATATTAAAGGTAATGTTGTGGTGAGTATGGTGCAGGGCAGGTAACACAGGAAAGATTCAGAAGACACAGCAGAGTGCAGTTTCCTATACCTTTTACTGAGCAGTGCCGGTACAGTTCCGGGACTCAGGTTACAGATGGTTCTGGAGCCGGTCAGCCTTAAAGCAAGTAGGGAAACTCCTTAGTCAGATGTGTTGTGAGGCCTGCTTTCTAGCTCTATTCTCTGAGGTACTTGCTGCTGTAAAACTCTATTCAAGTCCCTCTCTCTGTCTGATGCTTAAGTAGAACTCCACTCGTATGACAGGCAGCTGTAGCCTACTTCAGGGATTGCTCCTGTTTGGTATCTCCAGCTCACAGGTGCTGCTGTGTCATCAAGTATCTGTTGGGGACAGAGGATCTGTGGTCTTCTACCCTCCAGATTCTGCTGCTGGGGATTTAGTACCCATACAACTTCGGGCTCCGGTGACTGGCGCACAAGCCTGGGGTGAGCTCAGATTCAGCTCCTTTCCCCAGTTCCTCTACACAGGTCCTCTCTCAACCTTGTTCAGGCACTAACTACTCACAAACGTCCTGCTTCTGACCAGAGAGGGCCACTCCCCTGAAGTCGGGTTTGAGCTCCCCCTGCTGGCCTGAAGCAGGAACTGTGTTGTATGCTGGAACTAAAAGATTAGGGACTGGTAGGGGAGCGAGGGACAGTCCTCGTTGAGTGGGGGTGCCAAAAAATCGTTAATAAGGGTGCCAACCTCCACATACAGGCAGAGATCAGATAGGCCTAGACCAGGGCTTTGCAACATCTCATAACAGGTCTTTTTTCTAATTGTGCCATTTGCCATTTTGTCACTGAGAAGGTGTTTTTTTAATAAATTAATAAATTAGTACTTTTAAGGGATTATATGTTCATTTCTAAATTCTGATTCCTAAAAAAATTGTTTTGATTGGTATGCTGGAATTACCTGTTAAGGGGATTCCTTCTTTTCTTCCAGGCATGATACCACTCCCCCTGGAGGGAGGCAAGGTCATTGTGGCAACCAGACTCCTGGAGTGCCACATAGACCCATATATGTAGTCAGGCATATTGTTACATCAGTGCTGGGTTGATGGACAAACACCTTGGATTAGCAAAGCCAAACATGTACATGTACTATACATTGGTATATTAGAGCAAAGTGTTTGAAACAGCACAGCCATGTAAGCAGACAGGCCTAACAGAAGGGAGTGTTCAGACAGCACATTCAAATAGAAGAGCCATGTATATAGTCACTTGTGTTTAATAGAGCCAAGTGTGAAACAGTAGAGCCAAGTAGACAGTCTAGTACCTTGGTATAAATAGATAAAAAAAAAAGTAACCAATGTCGCTGCTAATTTATGCAGATGTGAAAATAGGTAGAAATGGAGTGAACATGTTTATTCAGGATAAAACAGGTGACGTGTTTTAACACTGCACCAGCACCTTACTTTGGTCTTTAAAACGCATTGTGCCTGGTAGTAGCACATTCTTATGAGATGAACATACTACGCCTTGAATGGTTTTTCTCTCACTGTTAATTTCATAAGGATGTCTGCACTATAGGGCACTTGTATTTTACTTTAATTAGGTATAGCATCTAAGGATAGCTGACTCAAGTGTGTTGATAGCATCTTGGAACAGTAGAGACGTGTAAGCAGACTTTGACTTTGATATTGTATGGTAAAGTTGAGTGTGCGGGGTGCACCTTAGGACAGTAGAGCCATATAGGCAGACAGGTACCTTAGTATAGCAAAAACGATTGTGTAGACAGTTGATGCGAGTTTGTCAGGAGGCACACGTACTCCAGACAACTGGTAACTAGCATACTCAGAACTAACTGAATACGCAGGCAACATAATGCCTGAGCTAGTCTGATAAAGGGTGACATCAGATGTGCACAATAGCTTACTATGGAAACTTGACAGCACAAATCAGAGGAAACCAGCTACCAGGGAGGAATACGTAGAGATTGGCTCTGGAGACAAGATAGTCAACACCAGAGTTTTTCAAAGTAAACTTAAAGTAAATCAGAGCAAGAAACAAAGACAAAATATTAACTTGTAGTTGTGGTTTAATCTTACTTGTAATTTTCTATATTTTTGGCTAAGTAGATCTGGTAGACACACACATTTGTAACAAATTATATTACACATAAAAGAAATTGTCTTCAGTTTTTGGATAGATCAACAAAGCTCACAGCACATTTTAATAACATAAGAAACAACTTAAAACATTTCCTCAGTTTCCAGTTCCAAAATGCACAACTGTTCTTTAAAGCCTGATCCCATTAATAAGGGAAACTTAATTGCTTTGCTCTGTCGCTAAGGGTTAAACAACTTCCAGCCGCACGCAGATTAAGCAGCGTATTAAAGCGATGAAACAAGCTGTAAAGTTAAAAGGGTTTTTAATCTCTTTGCCAACACATGGAGACATCATATTCCAGGGGTGTTATGGAGAAAAATAAAATCCTGCGGAGACTTCTGGAGTACATTTAACACACACCAGCTTAATCAAGGCAAAATAAGAAGACTGTGCACTATTCTCCCTCTATTGAAACCATCAAATCTCTTATTTTCAAACTAAATAGAAGCTTGAAGTTTGATATTTCTGTATACTAATTGTATTACTCTAAATTGAGGCAGGTCTAAGATAACTTTGACATGCAATGGGACAACCGAAATAATTTTTTAGCACCTTGGCAATATTCTTTTTTGCTTTCCCTATGTAATAACAATTTTAATATTCTTATCTTTGAACTCTATGTTATGTAATTCATTTTATTCCCCTTGTTGTGTGTCCCTCACAGTCTTGGGCTAGAGTCACAAGAGCATAAATTCTCTCATCTGAGCGAATAGGATGCATTATGCAAATCACACTATGATCAAGCTTTGGTTTGGTCCGGTTGCAAGCCAATATGTTGACAAATCGTATTTGGACCAAAAATACAGCTATGCATAAGAGCCTTTAGGCCACGTTTCCACATTTTTTCTTTGATTTTAGAAACTTGGCAGAACAAGCAATGTGGTCACAACACGTGCATGCAGCCTTACTCTGTCAAATCGCTGATGACAATGTTAAAATATGTAGGGGCATACCTAGTATGTATTTGTATGCCTTGCAGAGGTACAACAGAGGAACAGCACAAAAACATCTTAAGAAAATATGTGCCAAATTGGCTAGAAGTATTAGGGATGTAATCTCTGCAGTAAAGCTGACAGAGATAGACACAGTGACTTTCATATTCCTTGCTGCTCTGTGTTGAGCAGTAACTACTGAGTAAATAAATTTGAGACAAATCAAATTTGTTTCAAATTTTACAAAAACCTTGGATTCATCAGAATCCAAATTTTTTGCTCCTCACTTTTGGAGAATTCAATTTCTGGATTATAGAGAGCCGTAAAGGGTTACAAAAAAGTCTTAAGCTTGTAAAGGGAGAGAAGTTGTCTAAACACCCTCTCTGAAGACTTCGCATATGTTGTTGTATTGAACCTGCTCTTTTATGTCTTGTATTGTCAGGTGCCTTCAGTTTCCTGGTTATTTAGAGGAGACAGAACAAACTTTAAGTGTTAGCTCCTGTTGGGAGGAGTTAAGTGGGCATGTAGGAACTTAGTTCCTGTTTGTGAAGACTTAGAGTGAACTGAAGAAAGAAGTGTTGTATTCTGTTGGTTAGATTATACGCCTCAAGTGAGGAGTATGTTCACCAACACAAGGTCTAATGATAGCAAGTTCCAGAGAAAGCTCACCAGAAATCTAATTTCTTACATGACCCGAGTGCACAGATTGAAGGAGTAAAAGGCAGGTTCCTTTTTGCCTGCAGAGAGTACAGCCTTAGCATAACAGAGCTCAGGGAGGCAGAATTCTGCTAGGCAGCTAGAAGGAGTGGGCTACAGAAAGGTATCATGCTAACCAGTTCTGGAGGTTTAGCAAAATCCGATTCTGACCAGAAGGAGAGAAATGGCACCAATGTAATTGAGGATAAAGAAGTGAAGCCAGAGCTTGGAAGCTTGCAAAGTACTTTCTCATAAATCATAGCATTAACATGGAGATACTGTGTGTGTTACCCATAAGAATAGAGTCTCTATATAATACAGAGGAAATGTGCCAAAAGTATTGTACCTGCTAATATTTGTTACGGTTCTACGTAAGGAATTCCAGTAAAGATGTTTTTATCTTTTTAGAACAGATTTTGGTCTCACTGATTTGTTACATTTTTTCAAGGTCCCCATACAATTAAATCACTTTGCCCAAACCCCCAGATCACACACACACACACACTCAGGGTCCCATAACCAAGTGCTTTGGGAACGCAAAGTAAACCTCACCATGAGAGATCTCTTACACACTCATTTCTTGGTCCTTCCTGCTTTGGGAACGCAAAGTAAACCTCACCATGAGAGATATCTTAAACACTCATTTCTTGGTCCTTCCTGTACTTGACGCACCACTTCTGGCCAACCAGTAGGCTTTTCTGTCTTCTTTCTTATACCTGCAATGCACTAGGCCCAACATGATAATGTGGGACCTAGTGCACAAGAGACCCGACAGGTAGGGAGACAGAAGATCAAAGATAGAAGAAAAAAATATATAAGAGACAATCGGAGCATTGGCAACAGTGGAAAAGGTACATGGAGTGCTGAAAAGTTGGCATCAGATTATCCTGGCTAATTCAATTAACATTGAATTTACCATTTAAATGAAATTAATTTGCCCAAATCAAATTTTGGGAGATTGGCTCAGCTCTAGAGAGTGCATCTTCTGCACACAGAGTGTAAGACACAGGTAAAAATTAGCATTGGCCGAGAGAATCAGTTGCCATGATTTTTCTCAACAAGTCCAGGAGGAACAAGTAATACAGTTGTGCTCAAAAGTTTACATAACCCGGTAGAATTTTTGCTTTCTTGGCCTTTTTTCAGAGAATATGAATGATAACACTAAAACTTTTTCTCCACTCATGGTTAGTGGTTGGGTGAAGCCATTTATTGTCAAACTACTGTGTTTTCTTTTTTTTAAATCATAATGACAACCCAAAACATCCAAATGACACTGATCAAAAGTTTACATACATTAGTAATTTTGGCCTGACAACATGCACAGAAGTTGACACAAAAGGGTTTGAATGGCTACTAAAGGTAACATCCTCACCTGTGACCTGTGACAAATGCCAGGAAAATTGTTCGGTATGCAAAGAAAAACCCATAAAAAACATCAGCTGAAATACTGGACTCTCTGAAAACTTGCGTTGTGGCTGTTTCAAGATGCACTTGAAGAAAAAGGCTGCATGGTCGAGTCGCCAGAAGAAAGCCAAATGACCCTGATCAAAAGTTCACATACCCCATTTCTTAATACTGTGTATTGCCCCCTCTAACATCAATAGCTTGAAGTCTTTTGTGGTAGTTGTGGATGAGGTTCTTTATTTTCTTAGATGGTAAAGCTGCCCACTCTTCCTGGCAAAAAGCCTCCAGTTCAGTAAATTCCTGGGCTGTCTTGCATGAACTGCGCACTTGAGATCTCCCCAGAGTGGCTCAATGATATTGAGGTCAGGAGACTAAGATGGCCACTCCAGAACCTTCACTTTCTTCTGCTGTAGTCAATGACAGGTCGACTTGGCCATGTGTTTTGGATCGTTGTCATGCTGGAACGTCCAAGTACATCCCATGCGCAGCTTCCAGGCTGATGATTGCAAATTTGCCTCCAGTATATGCTGATAATGTGCTGCATTCATCTTTCCTTCAACTTTGACCAAGTTTCCTGTGCCTTTGTAGCTCACACAGCCTCAAAACATCAGCGATCCACCTCCATGCTTTACAGTAGGAATGGTGTTCCTTTCATCATAGGCCTTGTTGACCTCTCTTCAAATGTAATGTTTATGGTTGTGGCCAAAAAGTTCAATTTTGGTCTCATCACTCCAAATTACCTTGTTCCAGAAGGTTTGAAGCTTTTCTCTGTGCTTTTTTGTGTATTGCAGGTGAGATACTTTGTAGCATTTGCGCAGTAATGGCTTTCTTTTGGCGACTCGACCAGACCATGCAGCCCATTTTTCTTCAAGTGCCTCATTATTATGCATCTTGAAATAACCACACTGCTAGTTTTCAGAAAGTCCAGTATTTCAGCTGATGTTATTTGTGGGTAGAGATGAGCGACTTTGCCTTTTTCGGGTCGAGTCGGGTTTCGTGAAACCCAACTTTCTCAAAAGTCGAGTCGAACGAAGTAGGCCGACTAACGGAAATGGTTGGGTTGAAGTCGAAAATCCAACCCCAATGCAAGTCAATGGGGAATAAAAGTCGGCAGGGAGTGGAGGACAGTAAACACACCTACAGTGCCCATTTCAATGCCAACTGCATCAATTCTTATTACTTAAGTTTGGCAACCTTAATTAACTTTATAATAATAGTAACACATTGAAAACTGGGGGTTATTTGGCTAAAGTTGTGGGAGGGGCAGTGCTGGCTCCAGGTTTTCATGGGCCCCGGGCCAAAAAGTCTCAGTGGGCCCCTTTAACACATACCACAATTCATGATGCTCCGATACGGCAGAGAAATATAGGTATAGTACAATGCCAAATACTTCACTTCTTACATTACATGAGTGATATCTATTTTAAATTCTACAATAGCTCAAAAACTGACAGTATAGTCCTCCATACAGTATTATGGGCACCACATATTGCGCCATACAGCTCTGCTACTCCACCAAATTAATTGCCCCCTTATCACAGGCAGGCAGCCTACTAATCAAATCTGATGCTCCACTCAAGCAATTTCTACAGCGTCACTGGCAGGCAGCCTAAGAACCAGCGTTGTTGCACACAGCAAAATCCTCCCCTCTCACTGCACAGTCACTGTACAGCTAATCGCTGTCAGCAGAAAGAAATTTTTTTTTAGGCCCTGCCTAACGCTCTCCCTGCTCAAATGCACCGCCAGCAACCTTCCCCTACACTGAGTTCGGCAGATGTAAAATGGCAGTCGACGCTGAGGGATTTTATATGCACTGTGACGCCACTGAAAGCCAGCCAATCGCTGCAATGCCCTTCTCTAAGATGGTGCTGGCCGCTGGCTATGTCATCCCGTTGCCCACAGCCTGCGTCTTTGCTCATTGGCTGAGAAAAGGCGCTTAAAGTGTAGGGGAAAACCGACTCCAGCAAAATGGTCACCGAACACATGACCGAACTCACTCCACGGTCGAGTTTCGTTTCATGAAACCCGACTTTGGCGAAAATCTGCGATTTTTGAAAATGAACGACCTGTTTCACTCAGCTCTTTTTGTGGGTATTTCTTTGCATCCCGAACAATTTTCCGGGGATTTGTCACAGGTCACAGGTGAGTGTGTTACCTTTAGTAGTCATTCAACCCATTTGTGTCAAATTCTGTGCATGTTATCAGTCCAAAATCACCAGGGTATGTAAACTTTTGATCATGGTCATTTTGATGTTTGGGTTGTCATTATGATTTAAAAAGAGATAACACAGATTTTTGACAATAAATGGCTTAACCTAACCGCTAACCATGACTGGAGAAAAAGTTTTGGTGTTATCATTTAAATTCTCTGAAAAAAGGCCAAGAAAGCAAAAATTCTGTATGCTGATCACTAGGTTTGTGTAACTTTGAAGATCTTTTTTTTTACTTCTCTCCTCAAGGGCATACAAACTTTATTATACTTCTAAGGACTCAGGAGGCACATTATCAACATGATTACACTTCCAAAGAGATACACAAATGTACATTCACACACAGAGGTAAAAAGCTGAAATATTCTTTTATTGTCCTTTTTAGAACTTTGCATTTTAACTTTGGTTCACCATGATAAAATCTCAGATGTATCTCCCCTCTCAGGTCTCACTATCTCTTTAACATACAGCACAGACCAAAAGTTTGGACACACCTTCTCATTTAAAGATTTTTCTGTATTTTCATGACTATGAAAATTGTATATTCACGCTAAAGGCATCAAAACTATGAATTAACACATGTGGAATTATATACTTAGCAAAAAATTGTGTAACTGAAATTGTCTTATATTCTAGGTTCTTCAAAAGTAGCCACCTTTTGCTTTGATGACTGCTTTGCACACTCTTTGCATTCTCTTGATGAGCTTAAAGAGGTAGTCACCGGGAATGGTTTTCACTTCACAGGTGTGCCCTGTCAGGTTTAATAAGTGGGATTTCTGGCCTTATAAATGAGGTTGGGACCATCAGTTGTGTTGTGCAGAAGTCTGGTGGATACACAGCTGATAGTCCTACTGAACAGACTGTTAGAATTTGTATTATGGCAAGAAAAAAAGCAGCTAAGTAAAGAAAAACGAGTGGACAACATTACTTTAAGAAATGAAGGTCAGTCAGTCCGAAAAATTGGGAAAACTTTGAAAGTGCAGTTGCAAAAACCATCAAGCGCTACAAAGAAACTGGCTCAAATGAGGACCACCCCAGGAAAGGAAGACCAAGAGTCACATCTGCTTCTGAAGATAAGTTTATCCGAGTCACCAGCCTCAGAATTTGCAGATTTACAGCAGCTCAGATTAGAGACCAGGTCAATGCCACACAGAGTTCTGGCAGCAGACACATCTCTACAACAACTGTTAAGAGGAGACTTTGTGCAGCAGGCCTTCATGGTAAAATAGCTGCTAGGAAACCACTGCTAAGGACAGGCAACAAGCAAGAAGAGACTTGTTTGGGCGGGCTAAAGAACACAAGGAATGGACATTAGACCAGTGGAAGTCTGTGCTTTGGTCTGATGAGTCCAAATTTGAGATCTTTGGTTCCAACCTCCGTGTCTTTGGGCGACGCAGAAAAGGTGAACGGATGAACTCTACATGCCTGGTTCCCACCATGAAGCATGGAGGAGGAGGTGTGATGGTGTGGGGGTGCTTTGCTGGTGACACTGTTGGGGATTTATTCAAAATTGAAGGCATACTGAACCAGCATGGCTACCACAGCATCTTGCAGCAGCATGCTATTCCATCCGGTTTGCGTTTAGTTGGACCATCATTTATTTTTCAACAGGACAATGACCCCAAACACACATCCAGGCTGCGTAAGGGCTATTTGACCAAGAAGGAGAGTGATGGGGTGCTACGCCAGATGACCTGGCCTCCACAGTCACCAGACCTGAACCCAATCGAGATGGTTTGTGGTGAGCTGGACTGTAGAGTGAAGGCAAAAGGGCCAACAAGTGCTAAGCATCTCTGGGAACTCTTTCAAGATTGTTGGAAGACCATTTCCGATGACTACCACTTGAAGCTCATCAAGAGAATGCCAAGAGTGTGCAAAGCAGTCATCAAAGCAAAAGGTGGCTACTTTGAAGAACCTAGAATATAAGACATAGTTTCAGTTGTTTCACACTTTTTTGTTAAGTATATAATTCCACATGTGTAAAATTCATAGTTTTGATGCCTTCTGTGTGAATTTACAATTTTCATAGTCATGAAAATACAGAAAAATCTTTAAATGAGAAACTTTTTGGTCTGTACTGTATATGCAGCCTCACTTTGCCTACTTGTCCATCATTAAGATCAACTGGTTGGGAGATTTGCATCTTGATCAACCCAGGTAAATTCTCTCCTGTCACCACTTGTTGTAACCTTACCGCGCTATGTGGGAAGCGAGTTCATAGCGTTAGGAATACTTGCAGTGGACGCAATCCTCCTCCTCCGGTTTCTAGACTGCTCTGCCGTCCTGTCTGCACTGGAGCTATTGCACACTTGGGTGGTACAATTACTCACGGTGATGCCTGGTGTATGAAAGTGTAGGTTTCATGTCCTGGGAGACAAGGGACGCTGTGTCTTCTGGGTACTAGGCAACGCAGAATGTTGCCTTATCTGGTGTTAGCCAATGATGGGAATGTGTGCACCCTTCTGTGCAGTTGAGCAGGAAGTGGCTCCCTGGACATGATTCGGAAGAATGCATCACCTAATTGTTATCCCTAGATTGGGTTTTTAAGGTAAGGCCTGCTTTTAATTCAGTTCAGTATTGTTTATTCAGTTCCCTTACTTAGTGGTATGGTGAGTGCTTCCTGGTTGAGTTCTTGTTGCTTCTCAGTAGTTGCTAATGGTCGTTATTGGTTCTTCTTTATTAGCTATTGTCTAGGGGTTTCTTTGGTTTTCATTTGCGCTTTATGCTGCTAGTTTTGGATGTACTCTTGTATCTGACTCTACATCATCTGCGTCACCAGATGCCAGCTATCCTGCAATAGCAGTCTGGCAAGGGCTCTATAAAGCCCCCCTGCTCTTCCGGAGTGAGTGAAAAATTTCCCAGACCTTTACCATGTGCCTAGCAGTGGTGGCTTGTGCATAGTATGTCTATGACTGCGCTTTTCTTGGTCCGCTGTGAGTCGCTACAGAGTAGATATTCCTGCACATAACACATAGTCTCTTTAGTTACGTTCACTCCTAGCTCATGCCCATCTTCCTTGAGTTCACTGCCCCATAAATGTTATACATCTAGCACATACAATAATAATAATGCTTATTTGGATTCCTCCTGTCAATAATTCATGTATATTATATTATTATGTTTTAATAACATACTGTCTGGGCCGATTCTGACAGGTGCCATGGTACCCACTACCAGTAAAACACTGCTACAATGATTTAAATGGGTTATCCGGGACTACTTTATTTTTTCTCATGGATCTAAAAACTGAGAGGCAGGTACAGTGGGTACGGAAAGTGTTCAGACCCCTTTAAATTATTCACTCTTTGTTTCATTGTAGCCATTTGGTACATTTAAAAAAGTTCATTTTTTTCTCATTAATGTACACTCTGAAAAAAAAACAGAAATGTAGAAATTTTTGCAAATTTAATAAAAAAGAAAAACTGAAATATCACATGGTCATAAGTATTCAGACACTTTGCTCAGTATTGAGTAGAAGAACCCTTTTGAGCTAGTACAGCCATAAGTCTTCTTGGGAATGATGCAACAAGTTTTTCACACCTGGATTTGGGGAAAATAAAACTTGGCACTCAACTTATAAGTGAAATCCAGAAGTAATTTTAATGCAGTCAAATAAAAAATTGAGACATTTCGGTCCCACACGGACCTTCGTCAGTCCACCTGCTTAAAGAGGAGGAAAGGAAGTGAATATGTAATCACTTATTTGTAGCATGCCTGTGAAGCAACAGGTAGATGTGGGTGAATGGGAACCCACATTAGATCTGCATTAGTATGCTGTGGAGGAGGTGTACTGCCAACACCGACGCGGCGTCCACCGCTTGTGACGGGTCTGTGACCGGTCTGTGAAAGGTCTGTGACCTCTCTGAGCTGGCAGAGATCAGTGCTGGGCACAACAGGCAGGTAATTAGAAACTACCTGACTTTATGACCTTAGGTTCAGAAGAAAAATATAAAAATAATCCTGGATAATCTATTTAAAGTTGGAGAGACTATCCACTAAAAACAGTAAATTTTGATGTAGATAGAGATGAGTAAATTCTAAGCAAATAGAATTGATTCAAGGATTCAAGTGTATCTGTGTTTTGGGGAATTCGATTTTCTCAAACTCAGCAAAATGGGATCTGAGTTTTTGTTTGACTCTGAAGGGGTTAAAAATGAAAAAATATTATACTCATTCTTTCCCTTTACTGTACCTCTACCATGGCTCCCAACTGGTCCTCCATTGGCATCCTCCCTCCGGCTCCGGTCTTTTTCCCTTCACCTCCAGCGCTGACTACTAGGCCTCAAGTGGCATCATGACAAGGTGAGCACAATACATGTATTTTTTAAGCAAGTAGAAATGAAGAGAAAAAAGCAAAAAAAGTCAAGCTAGCTATGATTAAGAATGTTGTAGTACTCAAAACGCATAGGCCTGATGCTACGTTTTTTCTTGTTTTTTAATGCATTCAAAGAAATTATATTTTTAATAATATTTTTTCACTTGTTTTTCTACAAAAAAAAAATTGGTTGTGGTAGCTGGACTCTTTTGCCTTTTTCTCTTCATGTCTACTTACTTGAAACTAAATTCAGGATTTGTCCGGGCACCACACCGCTTGTAGATCATTGCCACACCGGTGAGTTGATGTGAACTTTGTTTTTTCCTTTACTAATATTTTTTAAGCACCTTACATTCAATTTGCTTGAAATAAATTCAATGAGAATCAAATTTCCTGATCAAATTCGAGGGAAACTGACAAATTTTAATTTTGTCAGATTTATTCATTGCTATAAACATCAAACATCTATTCTAAGGTAAATATTAGAACACAACCTTTCCTTTACGAGCAAATAACAAACAGATAAGACAGCAGATATTTCCGGGATCTCAAAATTCAAATTTTTAGCACATTATTTCCACATTAAAGCATATCCTGGTTAATGCTAATTTCAGGAAAAGCATTATGCATTGTAGCTATGAAAACAAAAACTAGTGATTATTTCTCATTTCTATGTTTCCTGCCAGAAGAGAAGTTTGCCAGGCTTGTTCTGCTCTTCACATACGGGAAGATCAGGGGAGGCAGGAGCAGGTCATAGATGTGAATGGGTCAGGATGGTATTCTGACTGCTACAAGGCTGCCTGCCAAGCCTCTTTCACTTACTTGCGGGTATTCACCTTGTGTTCACCTTGATTTCTCGCTTTCTTTTTCTTTAGACTGTGCAGTGCCGTTATTCAGCATCTTTCCAGATGTCTTTCTTGGGGCAGATTTCTCTGTTATAATCCAGTTACGTAGTGATGAACTCCAGCAGACAGGATTAAATCTTTTACTCTCTAATAGCTGAGAATAAAAGTTCTATTAGTATAACAGGTATAAAAATAAAAGACAATGGAAAAAAATGTAGAGCTCTTAGATTATTACTGAGCAGAAAATGAAATAATAGGTTAAAATCGGCTGCAGCACATTGGAAATGTTCAATACTGGTACAATATAATACAATATAAATGGATATACAGAACAGACCAAAAGTTTGGACACACCTTCTCATTTAAAGATTTTTCTGTATTTTCATGACTATGAAAATTGTAAATTCACACTTAAAGCATCAAAACTATGAATTAACACATGTGGAATTATATACTTAACAAAAAAGTGTGTAACAACTGAAATTATGTCTTATATTCTAGGTTCTTCAAAGAAGCCACCATGTGCTTTGATGACTACTTTGCACACTCTTGGCATTCTCTTCATGAGCTTCAAGAGGTAGTCACCGGGAATGGTTTTCACTGCACTGGTGTGCCCTGTCAGGTTTAATAAGTGGCATTTCTGGCCTTATGAATGGGGTTGGGACCATCAGTTGTGTTGTGCAGAAGTCTGGTGGATACACAGCTGATAGTCCTACTGAATAGACTGTTAGAATGTGTA
The DNA here is from genome assembly GCA_033576555.1 of Oophaga sylvatica. Lineage (NCBI taxonomy): Eukaryota > Metazoa > Chordata > Amphibia > Anura > Dendrobatidae > Oophaga > Oophaga sylvatica. The sequence goes on from JARQOD010000005.1 coordinate 72,156,718, forward strand.
CTATGGCAAGAAAAAAGCAGCTAAGTAAAGAAAAATGAGTGGCCATCATTACTTTAAGAAATGAAGGTCCGTCAGTCCGAAAAATTGGAAAAACTTTGAAAGTGTCCCCAAGTGCAGTTGCAAAAACCATCAAGCGCTACAAAGAAACTGGCACACATGAGGACCGCCCCAGGAAAGAAAGACCAAGAGTCACATCTGCTTCTGAGGATAAGTTTATCCGAGTCACCTGCCTCAGAAATTGCAGGTTTTATAGCAGCTCAGATTAGAGACCAGGTCAATGCCACACAGAGTTCTGGCAGCAGACACATCTCTACAACAACTGTTAAGAGGAGACTTTGTGCAGCTGGCCTTCATGGTAAAATAGCTGCTAGGAAGCCACTGCTAAGGACAGGCAACAAGCAGAAGAGACTTGTTTGGGCTAAAGAACACAAGGAATAGACATTAGACCAGTGGAAATCTGTGCTTGGTCTGATGAGTCCAAATTTGAGATCTTTGATTTCCAAACACTGTGTCTTTGTGCGACGCAGAAAAGGTGAACGGATGGACTCTACATGCCTGCTTCCCACCGTGAAGCATGGAGGAGGATGTGTGATGGTGTGGGGGTGCTTTGCTGGTGACACTGTTGGGGATTTATTCAAAATTGAAGGCATAGTGAACCAGCATGGCTACCACAGCATCTTGCAGCAGCATGCTATTCCATCCGGTTTGCGTTTAGTTGGACCATCATTTATTTTTCAACAGGACAATGACCCCAAACACACCTCCAGACTGTGTAAGGGCTATTTGACCAAGAGGGAGAGTGATGGGGTGCTACGCCAGATGACATGGCCTCCACAGTCACCATTCCTGAACCCTTTCGAGATGGTTTGGGGTGAGCTAGACTGCAGAGTGAAGGCAAAAGGGCCAACAAGTGTTAAGCATCTCTGTGAACTCCTTCTAGATTATTGGAAGACCATTTCCGGTGATTACCTCTTGAAGCTCATCAAGAGAATTCCAAGAGTGTGCAAAGCAGTCATCAAAGCAAAAGGTGGCTACTTTGAAGAACCTAGAATATAAGACATATTTTCAGTTGTTTCACACTTTTTTGTTAAGTGTAATGTATAATTCCACATGTGTTAATTCATAGTTTTGATGCCTTCAGTGTGAATGTACAATTTTCAGCTAAGTGCACACGATCAGGAATAATTGCGTTTTTTTCGCGGTTTTTCCGCGGTTTTCCGCGGTTAAAAACGCGATAAAAACGCAAGCATTAAGCATCCTATACATGTTAATTGATTCCGCATGTTTTGTACACATGTTGCGGTATTTTCCGCGAAAAAAACGCTTTGCGGAAAAAATAGCAACATGTTCATTATTTAGCGTAACGCGGTGATTCCGCCGCCATAGGAATGCATTGAACCGCTTACTTTCCGCATGTGGCTATGCCACTATGCGCAATGTAAGCGTTCATGTGCGGATGGTACCAGGGTCTGGAGCAGAGGAGACTCTCCTCCAGGCCCTGGGTACCATATCCCTGGTAAAACAATAATTAAAATAAAAAATAATGATATTCTCACCTTCCGGCGGCCCCGCAGCCTTCCCGCGGCCCCCGCAGCCTTCCCGCCTTCAGCGACGCTCCCGGCAACTTCCGGTCCCAGGAGTGCTTTGCGAGAATCACCCAGATGGCATAGCGGTCTCGCGAGATGCTACGTCATCGGTGTGATTTGTTGCAAAGCACTCCTGGGACCGGAAGTTGCCGGGAGCGTCGCTGAAGGCGGAAGGCTGCGGGGCCGCCGGAAGGTGAGAATATCATTATTTATTATTTTTTTTATTATTTTTACATTAGATCTTTTTACTATTGATGCGACATAGGCGGCATCAATAGTAAAAAGTTGGTCACAGTATCAAACACTATGTGTGACTCGTGTGACCAACCTGTCAATCAGTTTTCCAAGCGATCTACAGATCGCTAGGAAAACGCTAGCATTCTGCAAGCTAATTACGCTTGCAAAACGCTATTATTCTGGCGGGAATCAGCATAAAAAAACGTGCGTATTTCCTGCGGGAGAAGTGCGGGATTGCCGCGGAAATTTCCGCGGCAATTCCGCAACGTGTGAACTTAGCCTTATAGTCATGAAAATACAGAAAAATCTTTAAATGAGAAGGTGTGTCCAAACTTTTGGTCTGTACTGTATGTCACTAAAAATGCAATTTTGACCAGAGGGACACAGACTGACAATAACACAAAGTTTAAAGGGGGTCTGTCGTGAAATTTCAGAATATAAACTGCAGGACCTTAGTAACCCCATTTTACCCTTTGAAGAAACATAACTTTTTTATTTTTCTATTGAGATCTTGTTTTTGCATGGCAACATTTTTGGGATACATAGAGCTTTTTTTTCTTTCCTTTTTATTGTTATTTTTTTCAGAGGGGAATGCGGTGACAAGGAAATGGAAATCTTGCTTGATTTTTTTCCTTTGCAGAGCTTACCTTCTGTGTTAAAAAAAAAAAAGTTACGGTATATTTAATACCTTAAATTTTTAGAGGTGTCAGTTTTTGGAATTTTCAGAATAGAAATTATTTCTTTTTATTCCATTTTTACATATTTTTAGTTCCCCAGAGTGCTTGAACAATAAACTGCAATAATATTGCAGTATATGGTGACATTAACAATATCTTATGAAGCTCAGCCTTTGACTGACCTTTATAAGGGTATGTGCCCTGGATGCGGATTTGCTGCGGGTTTAATGCTGTGTATTTATGCAGCGTCAAACCTGCAGCGGCCAGATGGTGCATCATAGTGGATGGGATTTGTAGAAATGTGTCAACTATGCGTCCATAGTGACATGCGGAGCTTCTTTCCAGACCGCAGCATGCTAATTTCTTTTGCAGAGACGCTAGATCACAGACTGAACATGAGTCAACAGTGTGATGCAGCAGCAAAAAAGGCAAATACAATTCTGGGATGTATTAACAGAAGCATACAGTCTAGATCACGTGAAGTCATTACTGCCCTCTTCTCTTCTTTGGTGAGACATCATCAGGAATACTGTGTCCAGCTTTGGGCACCACATTTTAAAAAATGCAACAAACAAACAGGAGCAAGTTCAGAGACGAGGGACTAGAATGGTGACCGATCTACAAACCATGTCTTATGAGGAACGGTTACTGAATTTGGGAATGTTTAACTTGCAAAAAAGAAGACTGAGAGGAGACTTAATAGCTGTCTACAAATATCTCAAGGGCTGTCACATTGTAGAAGGATCATCTTTATTCTCATTTGCACAAGGAAAGACTAGAAGCAATGGGATAAAACTGAATGGGAGGAGACACAGATTAGATATTAGAAATTTTTTTTGACAGAGTGATCAATGAGTGGAACAGGCTGCCACGAGAGGTGGTGAGTTCTCCTTCAATGGAAGTCTTCAAACAGAGGCTGGACAGACATCTGTCTGGGAGGATTTAGTGAATCCTGCTTTGAGCAGAGGGTTGGACCAGATGGCCCAGGAGGTCCCTTCCAACTCTACCATTCTATGATTCTATGAATTACTCTGACTGTCTGGGGTAGTGGATTCTAGAAAACTGGTGCAGCGGAAGAGAAATGTTGTAAATGGTAGTGGGAGGTTCTTATAAGGGAGGGTACTAGTTTTAGGTCAATGATAAAACAGAGAGTAGATTGGTAGAAATAGATGGAGGAGATTTAGGGTGGTTCAGCAATGTGGAGAATTTTGTAGGTAAGACAATGAAAAGCTTATTCAGCTACTTGTGGGAATCACAAAGCGTTAAGCAATATTTTGGTAATGGAAACTATAGATCTCTCTTGACTTTGTATCCATAAGAAACAAGTAAGATGTGTGTGGATTGTGTTAATCTGTGGTGGAGGATTTATTCACTTCTATGGCTATAAACTTAAACGTTTTAGAGCTGAACTCAAAGTTCTCGAATTTCCGAGGAAGTCATATAAAGCCTAAAGTCAACTCTACAAACAATTATCTGGGAAAATAGAAATCATTTCTCACACTGTCCTCGTGTACATCCTAAACCTGTCGCCACCAAAAGTATTTTGTTTTCCATCCCAAGTCTAAATAGTGGGAGCTGTCCAGTGCTTGCCAAGGAGCAGAGTGGAAATGGAGAGGAGAGAATGGTTTTCAGTCTGTTGGCAGTAATTAGGTTGCATTCGGAGAGATAATTATCTAGCAATCTCTAAGCAAACACCCGGGAGGAAATTGCATACTTACAGCCAGCTTAGCATTAAAAATAAATTATCATATTAATGGCATTGAGAACATGCACACTGCTGGCGGCTCGCTCTCACTGCCTTCTATCCCTTTCTTCTCAGCACCACAGTGTTTGTTTTATGGTACAAGGTATAGAAGACAGATATGGATGATGTATGATGAATTACTTAATATTCAGTAGGGTCTCTCAACCTTTCCCTTTTTAACCTGATTACCCATATACTGTATTAATAGGTGAACTAGTTCAATATGAGCTGATGAATTTGTCCTATAAAGTTAAAATAAAGATATCAACTACCGTATGTGCAATATAGCTGTTAAAGGGGTTGTCCAGCCTTAAGCTACAAGTCTGCAAGCACGTTATGTGACTGCAGACTTCTGAATGCTCACATTGCGCGCACTGCAAACTCTGAAAATTCTCCAGTGTCGTTGCTGGGAGTGGTCAGTCCTGTGACCTCTAGTATGCGACTTGCATACTTCCATCCGCGTTCCAACTAGACTGTGTTCAACCTGACCTAATACACTTGCATTGAGTGAGATCACGCCCATCTAGTTGGCTTGTGACTGTATATATGCAAACCACATACTTTTCGTCAGACCGTTCCCGAAGCCAACACCGGAGAATCCTGACATCATGCACTGCGCACTGTCATGTGTGGATTCAAAAGTCTGCAGTCTCATAAAGTGGCTGCATACTTGTACCTTAAGGCTGGACAACCCTTTTAAATATATGGTAACTGGCAGTGGTGTAAAATGTGATCCCTGTACAAGATCTTCAAAGGAACCCTTGAATACCACAGGCCTATAATAGAATTGATCTTCTCATGGGGGCCAAAGAAATATTTAAAAAAGTAATCTATTCATCTATTTATTTTATATCTTATCCTGGCCACTTCCTATAATAATATCCCCCTTCATGGACCCTTCCTATAATAATGCCCCAACACTTTTGGACCTTGTAAAATGCATTGGAAAAGTACCCTAAAGTAATATATTGGGCATTTTAGGACTAAATAAAGTATGTAGCTATTGCAATGTGGGTCAAGGCCACAATGGCGGAGGATTACTCATACACCATCCTATAACATATCGTGATCATTTGTTCCTTAGTCTTTGCATATTCTGCCTTGAGCATGCTGCAGAACATTGGACAAGGTTATTGCTGGACACTGGCTACAAAGTTGATTGACTTTCTGTGTATTTACATGTGTAGCATATGGCAAGTTGTCACTTGGTACATGCTTCTGTCTGGGAGCATCGCTCTGTCATGCTCTGTCTCAGAACAACACAACATGATGCTCAGTGAGAGTCAATTTCCAAAGAAACACATCGGCTTTTAATTATCTCACAGCAGTTGGCTCCTCATTAAAAAAGAATCACTTAAAAAAGTTATTGTCAATGCCTGCAGTCGATGTGGGTCTTACAATTCACCCTATTCCCAACTGTACTAGCTATATGCAATGAGCAAAAGTATTTATTATTGAAGATAATATTAAAGGGGCTTTCACACAATTTTTTTATATATCCAAGCCCAACGGCCTAAAAACATAAATATATATACATTTTATATAATGTATATAGAGTATGTATATAATTTATGTGTGTGTGTATATACAGAGAGACTACCGACTGGCTCCAAATCTGGAGAAACTCTCGGACCCCAGAGACCACTTGGTACTGAGCCGGTATAGACTCGGTGCCCACAATCTGGCCAACAAGGTCGGCCGGCACAGAGAAAGCTACAAGCCCAGGAAAGACAGACTGTGCCCACACTGTGACCTGGAGGCCCTGGAGGATGAGACCCACTGTTAAGGGTCTGTGGAACGCACCAAATATATAATGTAGAGAGGTGCGTTCGCAGCCCGGGGTCCACCGTGCAAGCGGAGCCTGCTGCTAGTAAAAATGGCGCGAGAAGCAAACTCTGTTATCCCGCAGAGTCGCTAACATAAACGCCATAATGCGCTGTGGCAATAAGTGTGAACTCTGTTAATCCACAGAGCCGCAAGAAAGAGAGCCGCAGCGCTATATGGCGATGTGTGCGCACTCACTAGACACAACTGAGTCGCAAAGAAAACACGCTAGGGAGCTGTCTAGCGTAGAAAGCGAACCCTGTTACGTCACAGGGCCGCTGAGAAAAAGCACTGTCCTGTCAGGCTCTCAGGTACACAGTTAAGTGCTAAGCGTACATAAAGCGTGATCATGTGCTAATGTCCTCGCGGGAGTAACTCGCAATCTATGGCGTCTGAACGCCAGACCCTGAATACGGCAATCAAAACTCCTCACCGGTTATGCCGGTAATCTAGGGCATCTAGGACACCGACCCTGACCAGCTACCATACCAAACTCCTCACCGATTAAGTCGGTATTCTAGTGGCTTATTTCAGCCGGGTCCCTAACCACACATACGCATGATCACACTGGCGCATAGCATACAATGGTTGATATTAGCGCATGGCACAGACTCTAGCAAAACCGGGGCCACTGTTCTCAGGCTCTCTGTGGGGACAATAAGCCGAGGCTCCTCCACCTCCTCCTCAGAGGACACCACAGAGCGAGAGAGAGCGTCGGCACGAATGTTCTTCTCTCCCGAGAGGAAATGGAGTGTGAAATTAAACCGGGAGAAGAACAAGGACCATCTGGCCTGGCGAGAGTTAAGCCGCTGGGCTGTCTGCAGATATACCAAATTTTTGTGGTCGGTGAAGACTTGGAAGGGAAAGCGGGCACCCTCCAACAGATGTCTCCATTCAGAGAAGGCCAACTTCATGGCTAGCAACTCCCTATCCCCGATGGAATAATTCCTCGCCGCTGATGTGAAGGTCTTAGAGAAGAAGAAGCAAGGATGCTTCCGACCTTGAGCATCCTTTTGGAAGAGGACTGCTCCAGCACCAACGGATGAGGCATCCACCTCCAATAAAAATGGTTTATCAACATCGGGGCGATGTAGGATGGGAGCGCTAGCAAAATGAGACTTAATAGAAGTTAAAGCCTTGGAGACCTCTTCCGACCACAATTTGGGATTTGCTCCCTTCTTGGTGAGGGCTACCAAGGGAGCTACCAAGGTAGAGAAATGCGGAATGAACTGGCGATAGTAATTAATGAACCCCATAAAGCGCTGCACCGCTTTAAGAGAGTGGGGTTCCTGCCAGTCCATCACAGCCTGTAGTTTGGCCGGATCCATAGCCAATCCCTGGGTTGAGATGATATAACCAAGGAAAGGTAAAGACTCCTGCTCAAACATACATTTCTCTAACTTAGCATAAAGGGAATTAGCCCGTAAGAGGTTGAAGACTCTGCAGACATCTCTCCGGTGGGAGTCAATATCTGGAGAGAAGATGAATATATCATCCAGATAGACTACGATCGAGGTGGAGAGCATATCCCGGAAGATGTCATTGACAAAGTCTTGGAAAACGGCTGGGGCATTACAGAGCCCAAAGGGCATCACCAGATATTCGTAATGCCCATCCCTGGTATTAAAAGCCGTCTTCCATTCGTCCCCCTCACGGATGCGAATCAGGTTATAAGCACCGCGCAGATCTAGTTTAGTGAATACCCTTGCTCCCCGAAGCCTATCGAAGAGCTCAGAAATCAGGGGCAACGGGTATTTGTTTTTAACGGTGATGGCGTTAAGACCCCTGTAATCAATACACGGATGTAATTCTCCGTTTTTCTTCTGCACGAAGAAGAATCCCGCCCCTGCCGGTGACACCGACTTCCTAATAAACCCTCTTGCCAGGTTCTCCTGAATATATTGCGACATGGCCTCTGTCTCAGGAAGAGAGAGGGGATAGACCCTTCCCCGAGGAGGTTCTGCGCCAGGCAAGAGGTCGATAGGACAGTCATAGGGCCGATGAGGCGGAAGAGTCTCCGCAGCCTTCTTGGAGAACACGTCTGCATATGACCAGTAGCACTTGGGAAGTGGAGTAAGATCTGCGGGTAACTCAGTAATGGTAACCTGAACGCAACTCCTGACACATCTGCCTCTACATGCATCACTCCAACCCAGTATCCTACCCGAAGTCCACTCTATATGTGGGGAGTGGAAACGGAGCCAAGGTATACCTAGTAGGATCTCGTCTATTCCCTCGGGAAGGACGAGTAGGGAAATAAGTTCCTGATGGGAAGGAGATACTAACAATGCAAGTGGAACAGTCTGGTGTGTAATTTGTGAGGGCAATGTCGACCCATTCACTACCCGAACAGTCACTGATTTGTCAAGCGCCACCAGAGGTATTGCATGACGGCGAGCAAAGTTAGAGGACATGAAGTTCCCCTCTGCTCCTGAGTCCACGCAAAGGTCGGCGGTGAAAGTGGAAGTGCCTACAGTGATTGTCCCTTTAAATGTCATCTTGGAGGAAAATGCCGCTGTCTCTAGTGAACCTCCTCCCAGGGCCACTAGACGCGATCGCTTCCCCGATCGCTGTGGACATTTGTTGGCATAGTGTCCTGTCTGCTGACAAAGGTTACAGACCACGGATACTCGGACGGTCCGAGACTTAGGTCCTGCATGAGGAACCTCTGTGGCCTTTTGGGGTTCGGACGTCAGATCGGGAGATTCGAGAGGTTTGGCAAAGGTGGGAGCCAACCGAATTCTCTGCCTACACTGGGCCCGCTCCAACCTCCGCTCGTGAAAACGGAGGTCAATGCGGGTAGATATGGAGATAAGCTTCTCCAGTGTGGCGGGAATCTCCCTGGTAGCCAAAGTGTCTTTAACATGGTCAGCCAGACCTCGCCAGTAAACTGGAATAAGAACTTTATCTGACCAGTCTAGCTCTGAGGCCAGAGTCCGAAACTGGACGGAAAACTGACTGACCAAAGACGAACCCTGTGCCAATGCCAGCAGTTGAAGTGCCGTATCGTGGGTGACCTGAGGTCCTAAAAAGACCTTTTTAAGAGCCTCCAAGAAACGAGGAGCACTCCGCACCACACGATCGTCGCGCTCCCACAGTGGCGTTGCCCACTCCAACGCTCTGCCCGAGAGTAGAGAGAGTACAAAACCCACTTGTGCCCGATCCGTGGGGAAACGTGCAGCCAGAAGCTCGAGCTGTATAGAGCACTGACTCACAAATCCCCGACATTGCTTGCTGTCACCGGCAAACTTGTCAGGAAGCGGGAGGTGGGATAATGTAGGGGCAGAGGTGGCAGAAGACAAACTGGCTGCAGCCACGCTAGCAGCCTGAACAGCGACTGCGGTAACATTCACAGCTGAGGTTGTGCGCTCAAGAGCCGCCAACCTACCCTCCAGCTGCTGGATGTACTGCGATAGACGCTGGTCATCCGCCATTTTACTAGCCAGACCCTGGCGCTAATATTATGTTAAGGGTCTGCGGAACGCACCAAATATATAATGTAGAGAGGTGCGTTCGCAGCCCGGGGTCCACCGTGCAAGCGGAGCCTGCTGCTAGTAAAAATGGCGCGAGAAGCAAACTGTTATCCCGCAGAGTCGCTAACATAAACGCCATAATGCGCTGTGGCAATAAGTGTGAACTCTGTTAATCCACAGAGCCGCAAGAAAGAGAGCCGCAGCGCTATATGGCGATGTGTGCGCACTCACTAGACACAACTGAGTCGCAAAGAAAACACGCTAGGGAGCTGTCTAGCGTTACGTCACAGGGCCGCTGAGAAAAAGCACTGTGTCCTGTCAGGCTCTCAGGTACACAGTTAAGTGCTAAGCGTACATAAAGCGTGATCATGTGCTAATGTCCTCGCGGGAGTAACCCGCAATCTATGGCGTCTGAATGCCAGACCCTGAATACGGCAATCAAAACTCCTCACCGGTTATGCCGGTAATCTAGGGCATCTAGTGTCAAGGTAAAATATACTTTCCTACTTTATACATGCTTACATGTGCTTTGCCACCATTTTGTGTTCTGCATCCATTTTGAAACATAAATTTTCCTTGTCGAGTGAAACCAGATATATCAAATATAACAATGCTTCAGCTAAGATAGAGCCAGCATCGACCCATTCTACACCTGTTTCCTCTGAGACGTGTTTCCATCAGCTTCAAGAAATGTCACAATGGTTGGGCCAGACCACATCAAGGAGTGTTGCAAGGCTGAACTTTAATATGAAATATCACACCTATTGAGTGTTACATAAATGTAGAACTGAGCCCACGCAGCTATATTTCCCTGCCGATACAGCCTGCTAGAACAAGACATAATTAATCAGAGATGGTAGGTGCTAAACATAAACAGTTTGCCCATGATTACAATTGCAAAGGACAATTATAATATGCCCAATGTCTAATGTCATATGTCCATTTCTATATTCTTATATTTGCATATATATATATATATATATATGCTTGTGTGCTCTGCCTCTATTCTGTGCTCTGAAGACAAGTATTTTCCTTACCTCGCATGATTCATATCGAAACTTAGTTCAAAGATAGCACCAGTATCCGCCAACATCTGCTCCTGAGACATTGACCCAGATCAACACCTACTTCTGAGAGACGAAGTTGGATCAAGCCATTGATGACGACCACAATGACATTTAACCATTGAAGACGACATCAACATCTGTCTGGAGACATGGGCCAATCAGGGCTGGCCGGATATTAGATGAATATAGCTTACCCCACGTGGGTCATCCTGTTTGTTATGTCTATATAATCCCGTGTATGCTAATAAAGACAGGACATTGCTGAGATCGGTGCCACTAGTACCATTCTTGAGCGTGCTCTAAGTTTGAACCAGCCTTGTGTCTGACTCATTCTTGATTGGTCGACCCATGCTCATAATCTAATCTGGAGTGACTGGAGGACGAGTGTTTGACGAGACGACCCCGTCAATTGGCGCCACAACGTGGGGCGTGGCCAACGGCTCGCTGCCCGCCAGACCCGTCCAAGGACTTCCGGTGGTGCCCGCGGTGACTGACTTCGAGGACTGCAGCCTCCAGAACACGGTAAGTTGAGATCATATATCCTGTATATGTGTCCCACTTGCCTGTGTCTCAGTCACTGTGAGGTCCTATTGTGATTGTCTATTTGGGTCTGAGTGGGTGACCGGTCGAGTGGTGAGACCGTGAGCGATCCTACGCCACGTCCCGAACCAGCACTGTCAGAGCGAGTGACGTCGCGTGCCTGCGCGTACTCGTGTGCACCACTTCCTCCTCCTCCGGTCACTGTACTCTGTTCTAGATAGTTGCCTCCCGTGACAGTTTGAAAGTGTCCAAATTTCTAGTATCTTGTAGAGAATTGTGGTAGGGGTGCGCATAACCAAATTTTCTTAGGAGACGAATTGAGGAGGGCTCTTTGTCTGAGAAAGTGACAGATAGAGGAGGACTCTTTGTCTAACCTGGGAAGTCTCATTAGGAGAAGCCCAGGTGTCAGCATATAGAGGGGGACTCTGTGCTGTGTAGAGTGTCACGGTGAACTGTGCTGTAAAGTTGCCATCCACAGTTAGGGAAGAGACAGATAGGGGAGGACTCTTTGTCTTGTCAGTGTATCGAGGGGGACTCTGCATTGACGGGTGGTGACCTGCAAGTGACGCCGGTGGTCTGAGTCGCGACAGATCATTGCACTCTGTTAACATCATGATGCGCATGTTTAAATCAGAAAAACCCCACAAGTTAGAGGGTGGTGCTTTGGGAGTTGGTGAGATAGTGGAGTCACGGGCAGGCAAGAAGGCTGTTAAAAATGTGAGGAGTTTATACAAAATGATGGGCCTACCCAGTACAGGGAGGCTTCAGCCTTCAGTGTGGAAAGATTTTGTAAGCCAGAGAAAAGGAATGTTAAGTGATCAGGGACTCCTGCACCAAGCACAAGCACATCTTAGAGTAGCAAATGATTTGAAAGTTGAAGGCTGGAGAGAGGTAGACGGTACAGGTGGATCAGAAGGTGCCAAGCCCTTGTTTGGATACATAAAATGTTCAGAATTTGACCTTGTTGATGTAATAAAAATGGCTGTCAGCCCTATCATGCCCGTCACTGTACCCAGTGCGCCCCAGCCACCGCCCTATAATGGTGCCGACACCAAATCACCGGAAGGGTGGGTGTGCCGTGTGTGTGGTGAACAGAACCCGCCCTGGGCGGAGTCCTGTCGTGTTTGTGGGGCTCCCCGTCCCTGGCCCCCACTGGGAAATGCCCCTCCCACTACACCCAGCAGCCATCTTGGGACACCCACTTCCTCCAGCAGCCATCTTGGGACACCCACTTCCTCCAGCAGCCATCTTGGGACACCCACTTCCTCTAGCAGCCATCTTGGCACACCCGTAAATGGTCCCTCCCCTTCCTCCAGCGGCCATCTTGCTACACCCGGAAACAGCCAACACCCCACTTCCTCTGGCAGCCATCTTGGGACACCCGGAAACTCCCAGTCAGGCCTATACCCCTTGATAATGTCAACAGGGGCCTACTATCAGCCAGCAAACCCCACAGATATTGATACAATAAGGGCACATGCCCCTGCCCTTCCAGGTACACCGGTTCCTATTTACCCAGTCAGAACAAGAGCGCAAGTCACTGTGGATCACAGGATACCGCCTCCTCCCACGAGCCCACCTCCTCCTCCGTCAGGGGCTCCGGACCCCTCACAGTATATGAGTTCCCCACAATTCCAGGAGGACATCCGCCAAGTTGTACTCCGGAGACGGGGTGCCATCGACCCAGATGATCAAGGACCCCAAAGAGGGTGGTCTCCCAGTCCACAGGACCTACTCCCATCCACGCCTCCGTTTCCACCCCCACCTCCTGCGATTCTAGAGCCACCCATACCTAGGTCTCTCTCTCCTCCACTCCTGAGGGCTGAATGGCACTCCACACCCGCCTCCAGGCCTTTGCTGGCCCCTGTACCACAAGTAGGGTATGAGGTCTGGACCCGTTGACACTCACAGGATTATGTCCGCCCTGATGGATGTCCTGTCACACTGTCCATTGGGTACGGGGATGTCCTCACCCACCAAGTGGGGGCTATAGTAAACCCTGCCAATTCCAATCTCCAGAACCTGGGAGGCTTGGCCCGTGCTCTCGAAGCAGCTGCAGGACCGGATTTGGTCGCAGACTGTGCATCCCAGATATCAGTGTATGGCCCCATCCCGCCTGGACAGGCTGCGGTGACCCGAGCAGGCAATCTCCCTTCTGATGTTGTGATACACGCTGTAGGCCCGGTTTATGACCCAAGCGATGCCGGACGGTCACAAATGGTACTGGAATCAACCATACGCTCTGTATTGACCCTTGCTGGACGGATCCACCCCCAAGTGATGACTAGACGTACTCTGTCCATCCCACTCATATCCTCAGGTGCTTTTGGATATCCCCTTGGTCCCTGCATGCAGGAGCATGTCTCATCTTTAAAAGATGGATTATGCACCATAGATCATGAACTAGATTCTGTCAGAATCGTCTGTATGCGGAACCCAGCAGTCCACAAAGCCATGCCTCTGGCTATCCAACAAATGACCCCAATTATGCCGACCCTTCCACAAGGGCCCGTTCAAGCAGTTCAGCCCGTTCAGCAGGCCCAAAGCAATCCTCAAGCTCAACCTCTATCACCACTACTAGCCTCACCTCAGGCCCAGACACCAGAAGCCCCGACCCGTACTGTCCCTGGCCCATTGGGAGAAATCAAGTATCAACCTTTCACTCCCACCCAAGTGGAGTCTATAGTCAGCAGATTGCCAGACCCTGACAAGCACCCTATGCAGTATGTACGATGTCTGGATGTCACCCGCAGTGTGTACGGGGCTACCTGGGCCGACCTTTCAGGCATCACCTCTGTGAAAACTAAAGAATCATTCCTACCCACCATTCAAAAGGCATTGGACCCTAGCAAGGCTGACCCACCCTCCACCTATCAGTCTGGCCTCGAATTCATGAAACAATTGAAGGCCTGGGCACAGGACAGACTGTCTGACCAAGCAGGGTCCATTCAAGATGTCCAACAGGAACCAGGAGAGTCTGTAGACACTTATGCTAACCGGCTCCTCATGCATTTTGAGGATCTAGGATACAGCCCACACATAAAAACTCAGGCCGCCCTGTTGGTACAGTCCTTTATTGATGGTCTCCAAGATAAACTCAAGGAAGAAGTCCTTAACACACGTCCAGAAATCCGGTCTGCTTCCTTTGATGATGCCACTACGGTCGTTAAAGCATTCCAGAAGGCAAAACAGAAGCAAGAAAAGGATGCTGAAGCTAAAGAGAAGGCTGCTTCCACCCCCACCATGGTCTACCAAGGTCAAGAAAATTACCCCCCCATCAACAACCAGCCAGGGATAAAGTGGGTGATGGTCAGAGGTAATGGAGCAGATTCTCCACCCCCATCAAGAAGGCAAGAGCATGGGCACGACAGAAGATCCAACCAACGAGACCAGCGAGACAGAAGACCAAGTCGTGACCCTGAAGGACGTGTATTGTGCTGGGAGTGTGGCAGCCCAAATCATATCCTCAGAAACTGTCCACGCCGTAGGAATCACAGGAATGACCCCAGCTCTCGGGACAGCTATGACAACAGACGTCAAGATTACAATGACAACAGGCTTCCCCCACGCTATTGATGGGAAGGCCAACCAGTGTCCACCTTCCCAGCTGCCCATCCATCCGCAGCTTGTGGGACAGTCACCCTACAGGTGGACCATCAACCTTTGAAGTTCTTAGTTGACACTGGGGCGGCCACTTCTGTTATCTCTTCTACACAGCTTCCTTCATCAGTATCTCTGTCCTCTGAAACTCTTACCTGTGTTGGAGTTGAAGCCCAAAGGACTACCTCTCCTCTTACTGTCCCAGTGTCTGCAGGACCCTTCACAGGAGTATTGACTAAATTCCTAGTCTCTGAAACCTGTCCTATTAATCTACTTGGAGCTGACCTGTTGGAAAGAATGAAGGCTACAATCACCTTTGGAGAACAAGGTATGGAACTTTGCCTCCAAGACCCCAATTCCCAGCAAGGGGTTGAAGACAGGTGTGTCCTGAAAGCATTTCCTCTGATGATGATGACTATACAACCCGAAGCCTTCGAACCGCTCTTAGATACTTCCCTGTTTCCAGCTTCTTTGTGGTCTAATGGTCCTGAAGATGTGGGATTACTGCAAGTGCCACCAGTCAAGGTGTACCTAAAACCTGGTCATCCATATCCACGGTTGCCTCAATACCCTCTTAAAGCAGCACAAGAACACAGTTTGGGTGCACAAATTTCTTCTCTTCTGAAGTCTGGAGTTCTGATAAGATGTGTATCACCCTGCAACACACCTCTGTTCCCAGTCAAGAAGAAGACAGCTCCAGGAGAACCTCCAAAGTACCGGCTGGTGCAGGATCTCAGAGCAGTCAATGCAGCAACTATTCTGGAAACACCTGTGGTACCGAATCCTAACACCCTGTTGTCTCAGGTTCCAATATCTGCTACAATGTTCACTGTCATTGATCTGGCAAATGCCTTCTTCAGTGTGCCCTTACACGAAGACTCTTGGTTCCTTTTTGCCTTTACCTTCCAGGGGTCACAGCTTACATGGACCAGGACCCCTCAAGGAGCCCAGAATTCGCCTAACCAGTTTACCCAGGCCATGAAGGTGGTCCTGGAACCATGAATTCAAGAAAATCCACAGATCACCCTTCTACAGTACGTGGATGATCTCCTCTTGTGTGGAACTCGTGATAATCTGGAAGAAGCGTCCATATCCCTCCTGATGTTCCTACACTCAGCTAACTGCAAAGTCTCCAAGGACAAGGTACAGTGGTGCCAGGTGAAAGTCGTCTTTTTGGGACATTGCATCTCACCAGGTGCCAGACATCTCACAGAGGAGAGGAAGCAGGCTATCCGAGAGATAGGCTACCCAGAGACTTATGTTGCCATGCAGACCTTTCTTGGGCTCATCACCTACTGCAGACAGTGGATTCCTGATGCCTCCAGACTCATGCAGCCTCTGTATGACTGTCTCAAGAATGGAGGCCCAGATTGGCGGAATGCCCCGGATCCAGATGTCTATGAACAACAGAGACAGTGCTTCTATCAACTGAAGGAGAGTGTCATCTCTGCTCCTGCCTTAGGCATCCCGGATTACACTCAACCCTTCCACCTCTTCGTGTCTGAATCCGGGGGACACGCTTCTGGAGTTCTAGCTCAACGCCGTGTTGACAAGTACTGGCCTCTAGGCTATTACTCAGCCCGTTTGGACCCTGTAGCTCGCACGTCTCCTACGTGTCTCAAGGCGGTCCATGCTGCTCACATTCTTCTGGACAAGTCTGCTGACGTCGTCCTTGGACATGATTTGACTATTCAAGCGGGCCATGATCTCTCGGTAGTACTGCAGCAAACCTCTCCCAGACATCTCTCACAGCAAAGGCACCTCCGTCTTCAATGCTCACTACTGCTCCCATCAAACATCACCTTCAAAAGATGCACCACTATTAATCCTGCCACTTTGCTTCCACCTCCTGAGGGGGGAGAAGGAGAAGTAATCTACCCAGAAGAAGAGGAACTATCCCATATTAGTCCTCATAATTGTCTGGAGGTTTTGCGATTGGAAACCTCAGCACCAGAAAACATGGTGTCTCATCCACTTCTAGACCCCGCTCTGCATCTATGGACGGATGGTTCCCGTTTTGCAGATACTCAAGGCAAGTTTCACACAGGATACGCTGTTACCACAGAGACAGAGGTCCTCATGGCTGAAGCCCTACCACCTCGCATGTCAGCACAAGAAGCTGAACTTGTGGCCTTGATAGAAGCCTGTCATTTGGCGACAGGAACAACAGTTAATATCTACACAGACTCAAGATATGCACATGGTATCTCCAATGACTTTGGATTCCTGTGGAAAACTAGAGGGTTCATCACGGCTGTGGGGACACCAGTAAAACACGCTGTATGGATCAAGATGTTGATGGAGGCCCTGGAAAAACCTTCTCAGATTGCTGTTGTCAAAGTCAAAGCTCATGGAAAAATGGATTCAAGAGAAGCCAGAGGAAATAACCTGGCAGATCAAGCTGCCAAAGCTGCAGCAATGCAGGATGTGTCAAAAAAAGTGGCAGGAAAAGATGGAAGAATCAGAGAAAACCCTACAACCAGTGGTGATGGCTTACCTTACCAGAGCAAAGGCCAAGAAACAGGCTGATCAGGTCCACAGGGCAAAGAAAAAGAAACGAATGATTGAAGCTGATGAAGTGGAACATTCGGATTTGACCATCTTGCAACAGCTCCCAAGAACGCCAGAGGAAAAGCTATGGGAAGAGCAGAAGCAGACCCCCATCGAGGAAGTAAAACAATGGAAAGCGGCGGGGCCATAGGATCAGGTCCATATCCTTCATTCTATAAGGTCGACGGAAGACCCTGCCTGCCCAAGCGCATGTACCCAGCTGTGGCTGCGTGGGCTCATGGACCCACTCACAGAGGAAAGAATCAAGCCATAGCCTGCATTCAGAAACTGTACTATGCACCTGGAATTTCCTCTGCTGTGTCGGCCTATTCAAGATCCTGCTCTGTTTGTGCCACATGTAACCCAACGGCCACTGAACATGTCCCTCTTCAGCACCTGGCCAAAGCAGATTATCCTTGGCAGAGGATACAAGTGGACCATATCCAGATGCCCAAAGCTGGAAAATATGAATATGTTCTTGTGGCAGTGGACATGTTCTCTGCCTGGCCAGAAGCCTACCCAGTCACCAACATAACTGCAAAAACCACAGCAAAGAAGCTGATCACTGAAATTGCCTGCAGGTTCGGAATTCCTGAAGTGATAGAGTCAGATCAAGGACCAGCCTTCACTGCAAGTGTCTACAGGGAGCTGTGGAACATGTTAGGAACCGATTTGGGTCTCCACACCCCATATCATCCAGCCAGCTCAGGCAAGGTGGAGAGAATGAACTCCACCATCAAAACCCAACTTCTGAAAATGACTCAAGACCACCCCCTCCCCTGGCCCGACCTGCTCCCCATAGTGCTGTATCACATTAGGCACACTCCACAGGCCAAACATGGGTTGACTCCTCATGAGATTCTGTTTGGGGCCCCTTCCAAGATAGGAGACATCAGGCCCCAGGAACTATCTGAAACCAATGATAAAGTAGTAAAATTTGTAATTGCTTTGTCCAAAGAGTTGACTAACACCCATTCTATAGTGTCTGCTTCTCTCCCAGAATCCACAGGTGACACGGTGCACAACTTCTCGCCTGGTGACCGGGTGTATGTGAAAAAGTTTGTGAGGAAAGACTGCCTCCAACCTAGATTCGAGGGTCCCTACACCGTGATTCTGACCACCCCAACAGCCCTGAAGCTAGAGGGCAAGAACACCTGGATTCACGCTTTGCACTGTAAAAGAGACAAGACTGGTCAACAATCATGAAGTTGTCCATATATATCCTTTCCGCAGCTTTGTTTGCTCCCACTGTTTATGGGTGGTGTCTAGAGTTGAGCGATACTTTCCGATATCCTAAAGTATCGGAATCGGAATGGTATCGCCGATATCACTAAAATATCGGCGATACCCGATATCGATACCGGAAGTCCCATGTAAGTCTATGGGAACAAAATATCGAAATTAAAAAAAACCCATTCTTGCCTTGTTGGTTAATTGTACATGAAGGAAAACAAGAAAGAGTAATGTAGAATGTATTGGGGAAGGTTGAGGAGACATTAAAGGCATAGATGTTTAACCCAATCAAATGGAATAGCATAAATATTTTTTTTTTTAAAGATGTTCGGATTGACGAAGAAATTGACAATGTTAACGTTTTTTATATTTTGGCAAATATGTATATTACACAACTTCCATGCTCTTCATCTTCACCTTTTTAACTTTTCACACACTTTCTCCTTCATAATCTTCTGCAGCATCATCTTTTTCATCAAATTATTCTTCATCTTCACCTTCTTTATCTTCTTCTTAAACTTCTTGCTATTCATCTTTGTTAACATTACTCATATTCTTCTTATTAAACTATTATTCTTATTCATATTCTGCTTCATCTTCTTCATCATATTCTTATTTGTGACAGAGAATCCTGTACTTGTAATCTGTCAAAGTATGAATTTTTCATCCTTCCGTTCTTGCTGTCACAAAAGATTTAAATTACAACAGTATTTGTCCGTGTTCAGTTTAGCCTGCAGCAGCAGGCATTTTCCAGGGGCACCACGAGGAGGAACGGACTCACCCCCATACACTGCTTAGTCTTCTTCTGCTTAGAATTTAGAGCATATATTTTGCTCTTCATTTTGGTCTTATACTTCATGTTCTTCTGCTTTTAGATCTTCTGCTTATTGTTCTTGTGTCTCTTGTTCCGTATCTTGTATTTGTAGCACAATCTTGTACCAGCTGATGTTACTGGGACACGGTTACTAAGCAGGAGGTACCTGTGCTCCAAAGCACTACCAAGGACCAGCAGACGTTGCTGGAACTCGGATACCGAGATGGAGGCACCTAGGCCAAAGGCACTGCGGAGAACCAGTTGACGGTACTGGAACCCGGACGGGTAGCAGAAGGTACAAGAGCCAATGCAAGTAACGAGGACCAGCTGACTGTGCTGGAACCCGGAGGGGCAGCAGAAGGAAAAGAGCCAATGGCACAACCGAGGACCAGCTGACGTTACTGGGACACGGTTACTAAGCAGGAGGTACCTGTGCTCCAAAGCACTACCAAGGACCAGCAGACGTTGCTGGAACTCGGATACCAAGATGGAGGCACCTAGGCCAAAGGCACTGCGGAGAACCAGCTGACGGTACTGGAACCCGGAGGGGCAGCAGAAGGAAAAGAGCCAATGGCACAACCGAGGACCAGCTGACGTTACTGAACCCCAGTAACACAGGAGCAAGTGTTGACTGTGCTAACAGCACTTCCGAGCAACAACTGGCGGTGTTGGAGCCCAGGGTCAAGGAGGATGTTTAAATACTAGATCAAGTAATTTCCTTGTTACCTGTCAATTTTAAATGTCTATACTTCAAACAAGAGAAAGATAACCTTTACTACCATAAGATGATGATTTCATTTAAACTAATATCTAGATAAATAAAGAATTGACAAACATAAACACATACATTAACATGTTGAACAGCAATGCAAACCACAAAATAAATTAGTTAAGGAATCTGCTATACGGTTGTACATAAAAGCATACAAGTACATATCTGAATCCATTAATGATGGATAAGTAACAGTATGTACACCCATTTTTATTGTATAGACAATGAATGTCTGACTTCAAAACATCATCAGCATTACAAGTTATCTGTGACATTACTAAAATGTTACATTTGCTGAATAATGTCACTAAACAGTTTATACAAAATTATACAATTTCCATCATGTAATACTCATAATATGTGGCAATAATCATGTTTATTAACAAACATAACCTTTAAAAAGTGCATAGTGCATAGTGAAAATTGCTATTTATGCCTGACTGTCGACTTGCAAGCATGACAACGGATAGATAAGGTATATATAGATGAGACTGCATAGCCACAGATGGTGAATGGCGATGTAATACTGTACCTCAATAAAGTGTGCGTCACTACTACATAATTTTTTTTATATAGCTTTATAAACAGGGTACGTGGATGTATGCTTGCGCCTTTGTTTTGACGCACAGACTGCCTTCCTGCTGAGACGCGTTGGGTAGTGAACAGTTGTGTGCAGTGTTCACTGTAGTCTGAGGTTTTCCTTTTTGGAGTGCATGTCACGCTCCAGTTAGTTCTTCAACCACTGCTGGTTGTAGTCTGCTGAGCGTGTGTCACTGGCACATCCTTGAAATTTTTCTCTAATTGTTGCTGCTCCACTCTATTACAAATAAATAAAATCTATTAGTGTGACGCGCTTCCATCCGTATACAATACATTGGTTGCAAACACTATAGAAGTACACAAAGGGGCCTTTCACACCTACTGAACAGTTGTGTGCAGTGTTCACTGCAGTCTCTGCGGAATAACCACACTTAGGCCTTATAACTTTTCAGACTTTCTTTATCAATCTACCAAGATGAAGAAGGCAGGGAGTAAGGCACGTGGTCGTGGAGTTTCTTCAGGGAGAGGATTCTGTGGCTGCTGCGGCCCCCAGTGACACAGCATCCACCAGTTTTCCCCGGGCCGTGAGCGTTCCTTTATGCGCACTTTTGTAGAGCTCGGAGTACCCCCCTGCTGCGGGAAGAACAAATTGAAGCCGTTGTTGTTTGGATCTCAGCCAATGCATCGACTTCAATTGCTTCCACCTCCTCTCAGGACCACAGCACTGTTGGGCAACCATCTGTCTCTTCACCGCCTGGCAAATTGCCCAGGCAGTCAGAGAGTTCTGTACAGGAGCCAGCTGAGTGTCTGCTTCTGTTCTCAGAATCTATTGGCTTGCAAACAGGGGCCCAGCCAAGCAGCATTCTGTAATGTGAAGAAGAGGGAGTATGCAGTGATGCGCAACAGCTGTGTCTCTCTGAATCTGAAGAGGCGGGTGAGACAGTGCCGATGGTCAGCACACCGCAGAACGCATCTGATGATGATGATGAGACCCAGGTGCCAGTTTCTGTTGAGCATGGTGCTGGCCAGACCACCCAACAGCAGGTGTTGGAAGAGGGTAGTGGAGATGATGAGGTCCAATACCCAACATGGCATGAAGAACAGGAAGGTGGTGGGAGCAGCTCAGAGGAATAATAATAATATTTATTTATATAGCGCCATCATATTCCGCAGCGCTTTACAGTTTAGCAGTTTCAGAACACAAGTCATAAGTAACAACGTTAACAATACAATAATTTAAGCTAAATAAGTCGCCCCTGCTCGTGACAGCTTACAATGTACAATGAGATGGGGGAGATACAAAGTATAGGTGTTTATATACAATGGTGCATTTACAATGATGTTCCAGCCATCTTAAGGGACTGAGGGATGGAGATAGTGAATGGGCTAGAGACACACACACACTTACACAGAATACATAGAATGACTTTGATTAGTGAATGTGATAGGCCGCTCTGAACAAATGTGTTTTGAGGGAGCGCCTGAAACCATGCAAATTGTGGATAGTCCTAATTTCTTGGGGTACAGCATTCCAGAGGATTGGCGTAGAGCAGGAGAAGTCTTGGAGTCGGGAGTGGGAGGTACGTATTAGTGCAGAGGTTAGTCGAAAGTCGTTTGCAGAGCGCAGCAGTCGGTTAGGCCGATAGATAGAAATGAGGGAGGAGATGTAGGAGGGGTGCTGCACTGTGGAGAGCTTTGTGGGTGAGAACCAGTACTTTGGTTGAAAGCTGGGAGAGGCCTAGAGAAATGGTTAGTGATAGAAGGAAGATAGAGGAAGACATTGCCCCAACGGTACAAACAGGAGGGAGAGTTAGGCTGCAGACTCGGTTGCCTGTAGCCTCCAGTTTGGCACCTGTTCGGAGCAGTTGTCTTCCAAAAGTCAAAACGTGCGCTCCCAGGACTTGCACTGCGTGGTCCTTTTTTCACACACTTGCACATGATATTTGCTATGTGAAATGCAAGCTGTGTAATCAAAAATTAAAAATAGCTAAAAGTGTCAGTCACCTCAATACCACAAATATGTGGAAACATGTGCGGACAAAGCACGTAGTTGAGTTACAAAGACACACTGGAGATGTAGGCCAACCTACAGCAGCACCTACATCTTCAGGTTGTGTTGAAGCCTCTTCATCGAGCTCACACACAGCTGGTTATGCTTCCTCACAGGATCGCCATGGAAGAACCTCGGCCACTGTTGTCCAGAGACAAACTGTTATTCCACACACAGCAGCAAGTTCCCTGTCATCCTCACACTCCCAGGCCACAAAACAGCCAGCGGTAGCACAGGCATGGGATAAAACACGGCCATACTCCGCAAACCATGCACGAGCACAGGCTCTGAATGCTGGCATTGCAAAACTCCTGTCCCTTGAAATGCTGTGATTCAGGCTGGTGGAGACAGACAGTTTCCGTAACTGAATATCATTGTCAATCCCACAATACAATGTGCCAAGCCGATTTCATTTCAGCAGGCAAGCCGTCCCTGGTCTGCAAAAGCATGTTGAGGGAAAAATTAAACATGCGCTACTAAAAGCCCTCAGTAGCAAGGTCCACCTGACCACCGATGCGTGGACCAGTACCCATTGTTATGATCTGCTACAACCAGTAAGGAAAGAAGGGAATTCTGTCCCTACAATACAACTAAGCTGAATCCCTACGATGTAACGGGGAACCTGATCCTGCGACCAGACCCGCTAAAGTCCTCATCTAGTGTGAACGAATACCTATAGTTGCGAGGGAGTAATCCCTACAAGATCTAGGGACTGGGAGAAAAGGTGGACACCTCCTAACATAAATTGTAGCATGGATAATTAAACAGAAAAATAAATACTTTGTGATCCTAACATCAAGCAAAACTCACAGATTAAGGCACCTAAGCACCTGGCTAGCTTAACAGTAGATAATACAATGAAGTCAAGCAAAGCCAGAAGGGCGGAGCCAGACTAAATAGGGAAAAAAGGTCATGTGACCAGCAAACTGAAACAAAACCTAACAAGAGGGTTCTAACACCCATGGCCAGGGACAATACCTTTCCCTCACTGGCCATTGGGTCAATGTTGTGCAGCCGGGTACTGATCTTGCGAGTGGCGCTGTACGTGTTCTGCCAACTCCAAGGATTGCAGGAATCAAGTCTGTACACATTGATTCCTCCTCCTATTCCAGTTCCTCAGAATCATCGCTGCAGGAGCCGTCACGGTCTACCTCCACATGGACCCGTGAACGTTTACCTGTTGCGACCGATATGAGCACAGCCGTGTCCAAATGTCAACAGGCCATCCTGAAATTAATTTCCATGGGGAATCTTAGCCACACAGCGCAGGAGCTCTGTAATGCCATAAAGCAGGAGAGCGACGTGTGGTTTTTGGAAGAGAATCTACAGGCAGGCTTGGTAGTGTGTGACAATGGCCGAAATCTGGTGTCAGCTCTGGGCCTTGGCAACCTCAGTCACATACCATGTCTGTCATATGTGCTCAACTTGGTCGTGCAGAGTTTTTTGAGGGACTATCCGGATCTTGATGCACTGCTGCACAAGGTCCGCCTAGAGTGCGCTCACTTGCGACGTTCCAGCATGGCCAGATCGCTGATTGCAGCTCTGCAACGCAGATTTCACCTTCATGAACATCGCATTATATGTGACGTACCCACCAGGTGGAATTCCTCGTTACATATGTTGGAGCGGTTGTGTGAGCAGCAGCCAACAGTAATGGAGTATCAGCTGCATCAGGCGCAGTCAACTCGCAATTTGCGGCGTTCACACTTCACCACTACTGAGTGGGCCTCTATAATAAGAATAATAATATTATTTATTTATATAGCGCCATAATATTCCGCAGTGCTTTACAGTTTAACAGTTTCAAAACACGAGTCATAAGTAACAACGTTAACAATACAATAATTAAAGCAAAATCAGCCGCCCCTGCTGGTGAAAGCTTACAATCTACAATGAGGTGTGGGAGATACAAAGTACAGGTGTTTATATACAATGGTGTTTTTACAATGATGGTCCAGCCATTTTAAGGAAGTGAGGGATGCATGGAGATAGTGAATGGGCTACACACACAGAATTACACATAGAATGACTTTGATTAGTGAATGTGATAGGCCACTGTGAACAAATGTGTTTTGAGGGAGCGCCTGAAACCATCCAAATTGCGGATAGTCCTAATTTCTTGGGGTAGAGCATTCCAGAGGATTGGCGCAGCGCGGGTGAAGTCTTGGAGTTGGGAGTGGGAGGTACGGATTAGTGCAGAGGTTAGTCGAAGGTCGTTTGCAGAGTGCAGCAGTCGGTTAGGCCGATAAATATAAATAAGGGAGGAGATGTAGGGGGGTGCTGCGCTGTGGAGAGCTATGTTGGTGAGAACCAGTAATTAGAATTGGATCCTATAATGAATGGGCAGCCACTGCCAGTGTAATGAGTGGCGAATAACTCTATGAAGGATATCTGCCACGTTTTGCGTGCGTTTGATGAGTCAACGCGGATGGCGAGTGCAGATGATGCACTAGTCAGCCTGACTGTCCCCCTTATCTGCCTGCTTCAAAAAACACTGCAAGCACTAAGGCATGAGGTTTTGGAAGAGGTGGAGGATGAGGAGTCACAAATTCCATCACCTTCTGGACAGTCAGCGCAACGTGGTTCCTCACAAAGGGCTGGAGGACTTTCAAAGTACCATGCTGTATCAACAATTGAACCTCCAGAGTCGCTGTCTATATTTTCATAACCATTACAAACTTTTAATGTATTTACAAAGCACATAATGTACATTTTTTGTCTATCCTTTTGTAATGCTATTGTGTTTCCATAAACTGATGTTACAGAATTATGATACAAAGTTTTTAAATTTTGAGTTTTAAATTTTGTAAATTTATATGTATTTGAAGGACTTTGTGAGGAGGATGAGGAGGAGTCAATGGAGGAGGAAGACATCGCTCCAGAGGGAGGTAGACAATGCTCTAGTCAGTATGTAGACCAAGGGTGGGGTGATGCACAGCAGGCGGAGATGACGCCTCTTGCAGGGACAACGTTTCTTGGCCAGTTGGGAGTCTGCAGCACATGGTTGATTTCATGCTGCAGTGGCTGAGAAACGACCGCCGCATCGAACACATTCACACCACGTCTGATTATTGGGTGTACACCCTCCTAGACCCTCGCTACCGGGACAACTTACAAAGCCTCATCACACCGTTGAACCGGGAGCGTAAAATGCGGAAGTACCAAGACACACTGGTGCAATCCATAATGTTCTCCATTCCAGCCGAGAGCACTGCTGCTGCTACTGATTTACAAAGCAGCTCTGTGCGTCGAGGCAGTGGAGACAGCTCTGCAACAAGAGGGAGCACAAGCAGCGCCTCTGCACAGGGCAAGAACAGTATGTTCCAAATGTGTCGAAGTTTTGTGGCAGCGCCACCAATGTCTACACCATCCGAGACGGCTCCAGTCAGCAGGAGGCAACATTTCCGTAAGATGGTGACAGACTACATGTCTTGCCCTCTCAGTGTACTCCCAGATGGCTCTTCCCCATTCAAGTTTTGTGTCTCTAAGCTGGATACATGGCCAGAGCTTAGCCAGTATGCATTGGAGGTGCTGGCTTGATCTGCTGGCAGTGTATTATCGGAGCGCGTCTTTACTGCTGCAGGTGGTGTACTAACAGACCGTTGCATGCGACTATCCTACGATAATGTAGAACGGCTTACTTTTCTGAAAATGAACTAGGCATGGATCTCGCCTGAATTTGCCTGTCCGGTTTCAGATTAACTAACTGGTTGACAACGTTTTCCATGTCTCCTGTTATGTTCATCTTTCTACCACCTGAGCTATACTCCCTGGGCTACAACACTGCCAGTTGCTGCTCAGAAGTGTCGTGTCCACAGACCAATACACAAGCTATAGTGATAGTGGGGTTCAGTAACGCCTGCTGTTCCCCTGCTGTGTGTCCGGCAAAAATTACTGCTACCTACCTACACATGTTTAAAAAAACATGACATGTTAAAGTGGCTAGTGCTACACATAGATATCAGGCTACACCCTTATTTCTAAGCTGTAAACAAGTGAAACGTCAAATTTAAAACCATTCAATGATTAGTGTTGGTAACAAATCTGTAACTAAATAATTGTGACATATTATGGCAGATATCCACATGTCTAACACAAATGCTAACACAAAAGCATACTTATGCTATAGGGTACTGATGGTGAACCTTCTCACTCCATAACTTTGACCAATCCAACTCACATCATGCCTCAAATGCTGCAATGTTGGAAGTGCATAATGTGGGTTGAACTTTGACAACAGCTGCAGTGCGAAGGTTATCCTTCTGTGTTCTTGGCTTTTAAATAAAAGCATACAAGTAAATATAATAATACATTGTTGATTAAGGGACATGATGTACACCTGTAATATTGTGCAAACAATGGATGTAGGACTATTCCTCTTCAACATTACTTATATTTGTGTCATTTGAAAAAATACATATTTTAGTTAAAAATTAAAAACCCATGTTCAGTAGCTGTGAAAGGCCCGTTTGTGTACTTCTATATTGTTTGCAACCAATGTATTGTATACGGGTGGAAGCGCGTCACACTAATAGATTAGATTTATTTTAAATGGAATGTAGCAGAACCAATTGGAGATAAATGAAAAGGATGAGCCACTGAGACACGCTCAGCAGAGTACAAGCAGCAGTGCTTGAACATGTAACTGGAGCGTGATCTGCACTCAAAAAAGTAAAAAACACAGACTGAAGTGAACACTGAAACACAACTGTCCACAATCTGTGAAAAGCTCCTTTCTGTACTTCTATAGTGTTTGCAACCAATGTATTGTATACGGATGGAAGCGCGTCACACTAATAGATTAGATTTATTTTAAATGGAATGTAGCAGAACCAATTGGAGATAAATGAAAAGGATGAGCCACTGAGACACGCTCAGCAGAGTACAAGCAGCAGTGCTTGAACATGTAACTGGAGCGTGATCTGCACTCAAAAAAGTAAAAAACACAGACTGAAGTGAACACTGAAACACAACTGTCCACAATCTGTGAAAAGCTCCTTTCTGTACTTCTATAGTGTTTGCAACCAATGTATTGTATATGGATGGAAGCGCGTCACACTAATAGATTAGATTTATTTTAAATGGAATGTAGCAGAACCAATTGGAGATAAATGAAAAGGATGAGCCACTGAGACACGCTCAGCAGAGTACAAGCAGCAGTGCTTGAACATGTAACTGGAGCGTGATCTGCACTCAAAAAAGTAAAAAACACAGACTGAAGTGAACACTGAAACACAACTGTCCACAATCTGTGAAAAGCTCCTTTCTGTACTTCTATAGTGTTTGCAACCAATGTATTGTATACGGATGGAAGCACGTCACACTAATAGATTTGATTTTTTTTCTAATATAATGGAGCTGCACCAATTCCACAAAATAAAAAAAAAAAAAAAAAAAAAAAGAGTCAGTGACACGTGCAGATGCCTACAAACAGCGGTGGATGCAGAGCAAACTGCAGCGTCACCTGCACTGTCACACACACACCTTGCACAGAGCTGTTAAAACAACACTGGCAAAATGAAGCTTTACACAGCGGTTGGTAAACTAGCCTGCCTCAAGCACAGTAGTAACACAAAATCGCAATATCTAACTGTCCCTCAGAGTGAGCAGAGTAGCGTTCTGTCCCTTACTGAGTTCACAGCACAGTGACGCTAAAATGGCGGCGGCGCCTTTTATAGTGCATTCTGACATCATTTCAGCAGCCAATCACAGCCATGCCATTAGTTAAGATGACCGCAGCATTACAGGATGTGCCCACACTTCGTAGGATTCCTCATTGGCTGACTAAAATCACATTGCCTCTCAAAGAATTATGGGAACTTCCGATTCCGGTATACGATATTGAAAAAGTATCGGAATTAAGTATCGGAATTCCGATAACGCGAATATCGGCCGATACCCGATACTTGCGGTATCGGAATGCTCAACACTAGTGGTGTCTCAATTTCTGGGTCAATATGGATAGCCCAGTCAATGTCTGGAACTTTACGAGAAATCAAGTTATAAGAGGTTATTTTAGTTGCCCAGACAATTTTTATATGTGTCCAACTAGGCCAGGAAATGATAAGTGCTATTCCTGGTCAGATGCAGGATGGAACACAGGGACAGACTGGGGTTACAAGCCTAAAGAGGCTATGGATAGCAAAGATAAGAATGGCAAGCCTCTAAAAACCAGACTAACACTTACCGATGTAGGTAAGGTAGAGCTAATCGGTTCACATGGGTGGAGGGCCTGTAATGGGAAACTGATATTAAAATTGGAAAACCCTCAGCCTGCAGATTTGGGAAAATATTATCTAAGCATGTATCCTCATGGAGATGGTGGAGGAGATAAATATGGATACATGTGTCTGAAGGATATAAAAACAAAACCCACTCCAGCCCCTGACAAGTTACAACAGCTAATTGATGAAGTAATTCCAATCCAAGGCTCGAAAGGGGAGATGTCTTTTCCCAAATCGGTCCCCGTAAAAATCTCTGGATCGAATGGGTTAGATATAATGTTAAAGTTCAAAATATATCAATAGGGTGTGTTGCCTGTGCAGCTCCAAACGCTCATCTGTATACTCATGCCTTCCCGGCTGACCACACCATAACCCTCTGTCTGCTTAGACTCCTGAAGGGGTCCAATGGCAGTGCCTGCCCTGCCTATATTCCTCTTGTTAGGGAAAAAGGTAAAAATAGGGTCCCGGGTAATGTAATTGTCACTACTGACAATTATACCTGCTACTCCCCTGATAACTCTAAAGGCCCTTCTCTGGGCATCTTTAAGAAAGGTTTTTGTAAGAACAACAAGACTCTAGAAGCAGCCTTACTGACCAACCATTCCAGATACATGTACGACATACACTGGCTCTGTGGAGATGGGTGACTTAGGTCCAAACTCCCTGTAATTTGGACTGGGCAATGCACTTTGGTAAAATTAGCAATGCAATTCAAAATCATGCCCTGGGATGACCCTAGTAGTCACAACCCTGAACTGTTCACCTCATTAACAATTAGAAGCAGAAGGAGCTTAGACCAACTACACTCTGGTTATGCTGAGGATCCCAAAGTTTACATAGACTCCATAGGAGTTCCAAGGGGGGTCCCAGACGAATACAAAGCCCAAAATCAGATTTATGCAGGTTTCCGCTCTATCATCCCAACTATCCAAACCAATTACAATGTAGACTGGATAAACTATATATACTGCACCGAGCAAAGATTCATCAATTTTAGCCAGGATGCCTTCCAGGGCATAGTTGAGGAATTGGGCCCCAATACAAGAATGACTCTCCAAAATAGGCTGGCCATTGGTATGATTCTAGCCGAGAAAGGTGGGTCTGTGAGATGATAGGGGAAGAATGTTGTACTTATATCCCTCAAAACTCTGGAGATGATGGAAAAATTATGATAGCCCTCACAAAAATTAAGAAGCTGGCTAAGGAGGTGAAAGAGAATGCAGGAGTTGATACTTCTTTCTTCTCAGAATGGTTGGGAGGCTTTAAAGGATTTCTCCAACAGGCCTGTTTGGTGGTAATGGGACTTTTAGTCATAGGATTGATAATCCTATGTTGCGTGGTACCCATATACAGGAAAATTGTAACCAAGGCTGCCGACCCCTCAGGTTCCTTCGTTTTTCAGGAAGAGATGTATATAAATGTAGGGGATATGGAACAATATACCCCGCCTGATCCTCTTGGCAAAACCCTCTATGACGTGATACAATCAAAAGAATTAGTTTAGGGACAGATGGGAGAACTCCATGTGTTAACCAACATAGGGACCCAGCTGTCTGGGGGCGTCCCATAAGGGGCAGTCTCTGAGGTAGCTGGGTGAAGAAATCCACCTCCCTCTCCCCACACATGGACAGTCTCAAAGGTCACCTCGTCAAGGGAAAATTTAGTGTTTAGGGGGATTGTCAAGGTAAAATATACTTTCCTACTTTATACATGCTTACATGTGCTTTGCCACCATTTTGTGTTCTGCATCCATTTTGAAACATAAATTTTCCTTGTCGAGTGAAACCAGATATATCAAATATAACAATGCTTCAGCTAAGATAGAGCCAGCATCGACCCATTCTACACCTGTTTCCTCTGAGACATGTTTCCATCAGCTTCAGGAAATGTCACAATGGTTGGGCCAGAACACATCAAGGAGTGTTGCAAGGCTGAACTTTAATATGAAATATCACACCTATTGAGTGTTACATAGATGTAGAACTGAGCCCACGCAGCTATATTTCCCTGCCGATACAGCCTGCTAGAACAAGACATAATTAATCAGAGATGGTAGGTGCTAAACATAAACAGTTTGCCCATGATTACAATTGCAAAGGACAATTATAATATGCCCAATGTCTAATGTCATATGTCCATTTCTATATTCTTATATTTGCATATATATATATATGCTTGTGTGCTCTGCCTCTATTCTGTGCTCTGAAGACAAGTATTTTCCTTACCTCGCATGATTCATATCGAAACTTAGTTCAAAGATAGCACCAGTATCCGCCAACATCTGCTCCTGAGACATTGACCCAGATCAACACCTACTTCTGAGAGACGAAGTTGGATCAAGCCATTGATGACGACCACAATGACATTTAACCATTGAAGACGACATCAACATCTGTCTGGAGACATGGGCCAATCAGGGCTGGCCGGATATTAGATGAATATAGCTTACCCCACGTGGGTCATCCTGTTTGTTATGTCTATATAATCCCGTGTATGCTAATAAAGACAGGACATTGCTGAGATCGGTGCCACTAGTACCATTCTTGAGCGTGCTCTAAGTTTGAACCAGCCTTGTGTCTGACTCATTCTTGATTGGTCGACCCATGCTCATAATCTAATCTGGAGTGACTGGAGGACGAGTGTTTGACGAGACGACCCCGTCACTAGGACACCGACCCTGACCAGCTACCATACCAAACTCCTCACCGATTAAGTCGGTATTCTAGTGGCTTATTTCAGCCGGGTCCCTAACCACACATATGCATGATCACACTGGCGCATAGCATACAATGGTTGATATTAGCGCATGGCGGCCCAGCCATGCTACCCTTTTATAGCAACAGCTACAGGACCTGCCAGAAACCAGGACCAATGAAACTTGTTCCAGAACATCAGTAATCGCAGGGCCTTCCTGGCGGACCAATAGGAGCCGCTGCAGTACCTGAGCATGTGACCCCTGATCTCCAATGAGAGATCTCACTCTGGGCATGCTCAGAAGGGAAAATGCAGGACTTTGTCCCAAAGACGTCTGCTCCCACACTGGCTATAATAGCAGATCCAGGAAAGGCAGCAGCAAGTCACTGCACAGTAGTGGAGTGGGCAAGACGCTTGGACCGATGTCTCTGCTGAGCAGGCTCCACTGCGGCCGGAGATGAATGGGAGACCGCAGCGGGACTGGTTCGAGACTCCCCTTGTGCAGCAGCGGGAACTCGAACCCTAACACCCACTTCCTGCTACACTGCACCAAATATTCAGCAGTGAGGGACACTCACTTCAGGAGACTATGCGATAGCTTCCCATATTTCAGCTCCATGAAGGAAAAGGAGAAAACATATCCTGCTGGGGGTCGAAGAAAGCGCGGTGGAGATAGCAGCGCAGTATATGAGTGCGTGTCATAGGCTGCGAGAAAAACAACCATGATATACTATGGTCTTCCTTATCCTGTGCCCCATCCATTATTCCTACAGTCCCTATTCCCTACTGTACATGAACTTTGGCAAAATTAATGTTTATTTGGTTCTGCCAATAAAGCTTCTTTGCATTTGAATATATATATATAATATATACAGTATGTATATATACACTGTATATGTGTATTTGTAGAACAATTTGGGCAAGTATGTGTGAAGCCAAAGGCTATATGATCTATTTTAGAATACTGTATTGAAACAGTAGCAAACATCAAAATGGATTAAGAATAGTGGATTTTTCATTAAAAGTACTGCCAGAATTTGGGAGGTAGAAAACGTTTTAAAAGGGTGTTACAATTTTCTGATTGTATGGCAGCTCCACACAATAGATACAAAATTGCTTTTTACTCTCTCCATTGAATTCTATGGACAATATAAAAATAAATTCCAGCTGACCTCCTCCCTCCAGCCCAACTCCTCTCCATTGATTTCTATGCATCATCTGTGTTAGGCCGGGGCCGCACTAAACATATGGGAAATCGGTCCGAGTCTCACTGCCGAGAGTCGCACAAGTGTTCTCCGTATGGTCATCTGTGTATGATGCGTTTACAATGCGATGATGCGATTTTCTCGCACCTATGTATCCGCATGGCATCCGTACGTGTATAGCTTTACATTTCTCACTGATTTTCCCTATTAAATTAAATGTCTTAATGGGCTGAAATGAAGAAAATGTGTGCGTATTTGTCGCAAGCTAGACGAATGGTCCCTGTGGTGTCCAAGTTTTTCTCACACCCATAGGCTTGCATTGCGAGTCTCCGGCGATGTACTCGTACAATCGCAGCATGCTGTGGTTTTACACGCATGTCGAATACGCCTGAGAAAAAATACAGTGATGTGAGCTGCCCCATAGATTAACACTGGGCCGAGTGCTATGCGATGTTTTCCCACATAGCACTCGTCTGTATTCTACGGTAGTGTGACTCCGGCCTTAAGTAGACTTCCTCTGTATATTCCTCTAATATTCTTGAATATGGAATCATAAATAACTGTAATTTCCAATGTGCAAATTGCCCCAAGAGAAAAAGAGGACTTGAACTCTATAGCGCCACCTATTGGAAGTAGCGATCCTACAAGTCACAATCAACCCTTTAACGAGTCTTGTAATATGACTTAGGATAAAAGCCAAATCAGTATCTCAATTTACAGACATGGTGTTTCGGACTATTGGTCCTCGTTAGTGCAAAGTATGAGATCTGATTTGGCAAGGTGAGAGGCTCTGGACTGAGGTCTAAGGGTTAAGGTTTCTCCTTGTGGAGAGTGACATACCAGCTCTGGCGTGTCGAGGTAAGGAGGCTTATTATCCGTGCAATGCTCCTCTGGGAAATTTAATATGCAAATTGCCTCAAGAGAAAAAGATTTCCAATACATTCTTAATTACATTTTGCTTGTGAATATTTGGCTCTTGACGAATACCTATGGACTCAGTTCATTTATTTTATACCAAATAGGTTATTTATCTGCGTACATACAAGTGTTATCAGGGGACATTGTATAATACTTTAATTAAATTGTGCAAAAAACGTAATTGAAATAGGACTGACCCTTTTATTGGGTGAACTCTCTCTGTTCCCTTTTACCCCTGCTATGAAATGGAAGCGTTATCACGTGTTATCATTATTGGGAAAGGAAAAGAGTAATAGCATTACATAATAATGAGCTCCTCTCCAGAAATGTGACTCCGGAGTATCTTACTAATAAGGATTGGGATCTACAGTCATTTGGAATCCGTCACTTGATTTACCACTGATTAAATTCCAATAACCTGTAGCCTCTGACTCGTTATTCATTCAATTACGGATGACGCGGTTGTCCTCCCCCTCATCCTCTTCTTCCTTCCTTTCTTTAGGCGATTTCTTTGTAGAATCAGGAACTGAGCACCGGGAAATCCAACCTGGAGGATTCATACACACCTCCCTGAAGTGGAAAATCATGCTGGAATCCAATTTAAGCAGAAAGCACTGGCTATGGCCTAGTTAAGCCTATAATTCTGATCTATATTCATGGTCTTGTCAGCTCTAAACAGGCATTTGTTATAAACCCTCTAAATCTGAGAAGTGTCCAAGCTACAGTTCCTAGGCTGGCATATAACCCTTCATGCCACCTTGACCTTCTTCCAGCTTACGTATTTCAGTGATCTTTGATGAAATAAAGAACAATGTCCACGTTGTTTCTTCATTCAGATGAAGGTTTAACAAGCCATAATATTCAGTTTAGTACCAGGAAGGTGAAACGCGTCGTCTACATCTCTAATCAATGCAACCTCAGCAATTCGTCTCTTCTCTAAGCATCCAGTTTCTCACCATTAAAAAACCTGTAGCAAGCCCATTAAGAGTTACTGAGGCGGAAAACAGTCTTGGGCTTAATCCTTTTCACTGGGGTCTTAACTGATGTAAGATATTTGACAGTGTCTTCCATGCTGAGACTGTTAACTGCACCTCGAGAGAAGCATGCGGCGCGCTCAGTAACATCATTTGACAGAGAGCTCAGTGAGGGGCGTGTGTGGTACATGACTTTTAATACTCCGTTCTTTCGTCTTTTCTTCCTTTACCTCCTTCTCTCTTGAGTTTGTAATTTCCTCCTTTCTTCCTTTGTGCCCTGCTTACATGGAGGTGTCCTAGTAACTCTATGATAAGCTGTTGTCTTGAGACAATGCTTTATTTTCTGCTTGCGGCTCCATTGTCCATGACAAAGAGTTTCTGTACATTGACTGTTAGTGGGGAGCTCTATTCGCCATTCTCAATATAATAAGAGAGAAATCAATGACTCACTATGGGGGTTTTGGATGAAAGCTGTAGAGTGCTGTACTTTGCGCCGTTTCTTTATTTTTCTTAAATTGCAATTTTACTTATTTTCATGAAAAGGAATGTTTCATTCTGGTACATTATGGGAGTAGGTGAAATTACTGAAACAAAACTTGTTGCAGGATATTCCGAGCATTAAAAATTCCAATTTTCACATTTCCCTTTCTTAGTTTTCATGGATGATGCAAATGACACTCCAGAGTTCTTTGCATGCATTGTGAATGTTTTACACTGCACATAGTTTACTAGGTATTCGGTTTAAGTCCTAATGAAGTTTGATTTCTAAATTACAATATTACAGTAATATACAAAAATATAAAAATAATAATAATAATATTACAATGACACCTTTACATATGACAACTTTGGAGATAAGTGGCACATGAACAGTTGTTTAAAAGCAGTGCATAACAGTCAATCCTTATTGTAAAGGTAATTATCGTTAAATATATTGTACATGTAGTGATACATGAAACTGCAACCCCAGAAAGGAAAAGTCATACAACTGTGGAAATCACAGGTTTGATAGACCTGTTAATTATATGCAAATGGTAAAAAAATGGAAACCAAATTTTCAAACCGTTTTAATTTATTCAGTATTGCGTGTGTGCACAAAGTGTAAAAATAAAATCAATGACACGCCTTGGCTGCTATTAGCAATGTTATTAATGGTTGTCTGAGGAGGTCTCTGCTATGCTTAATGAACTTGGCTATACAAATAATCAAGATGCACTGCTGGCAGCTCCCTTTGTACTAGTGAGTACCTGATGTCTTTAATAGGAGGCAAGTCCGGAGACCTTGAAGGCCATGTTAGCACATTTAGGTCAAGCAGACGGCTCACCATAGCAAAAGTAATGTGCAGCTTAGTATTGTCGTGTTGACAAATAGTTCCTGGGACAATTTGGAAAAATGACCTTACCACTATTTCCATGATTAATTACTTTCTAAACTGCAAATCACATTCCAAACTTACAGAATCAAACTACATTGAGCAAAAATATAAACACAAAACTTTTGTTTTTGCTCGCATTTTTCATGAGTTGAACTCAAAGATCTAAGACTTTTTCTATGTACACAAAATTAATTTTTCTTTCAAATATTGTTCAGAAATGTGTCTAAATCTGTTAGTGAGCACTTATCCTTTGCCAAATAATCCATCCACCTCACAGATGAGGCATATCCAGATGCTGATTAGACAGCATGATTATTGCACAGGTGTGCCTTATGGTGGCCGCAATAAAAGGACACTGTAAAATGTGCACTTTTACAGTATTGAAGTTTCTAGGGGGGTGGGATGGGATGTCCAAAAACTAGTCAGTATCTGGTGTGACCATCATTTTCCTCATGCAGCGTAGCACATCTCCTTCACATAAAGTTGATCAGATTAAGTGTGGCCTGAGGAATGTTGGTCCTCTCCTCTTCAATGGCTGTATAAAGTCACTGGATATTGACAGCAACTTGAACATGCTGTCGTATGCACTGACCTAGAGTATTCCAAACATGCTCAAGTTCCTGTGGAGAAGAACTTAACCATGGTTTGGACAAAATATTTAACAAATGAAAGATAGTTACCTTGAAAATTGAACAGGCAGGTAATAGTGAGGGAGGGACAGGAAACCTAGATAAAGGCAGAACCCCTGAGATTTTGATATTTGTCACAAAGAGACTAAGTCCTTGTAACTTGAACCCCTTGAGACATAGGGACATTGGAAGAAAGTGAGAAAAGATTAAGGATTCTGAAAGTGGAGACACAAAGCCCTGAGAGACATGTAAGGAGATAGACTAGCTGCCGTGTTCCCCTTGAATACATCTATGATGCTGTGGTATAGAATGTGAATAATGTTTTGTTCCTGATATGTTTCCTTGTGGTAACAATTGTTAATTGCCTTGGAGGCTGCAGTACTAGCTCATGGTGAAGTCTGCAAGCAACACAGCAGGCACAGAGACAGTGCAAGAGTTAAGGCCAACCCATTGTGGAGAGGAGGTTTTGGAATCTCTGGTTAGTGAGAGGAACAGGAAGTAGTGTTCAGTTAGTAAATGGTTTTAACAAGGAGGAAAGAAGCAAGTACACCCTTCTTGTCTAAGTAATCCTGTAGAGCCCAGCTGTGCATGGATTCTTACTTCCCAGAGGGATGCACCGAAGGTAATGACCACTAGAGGACCCAATATGCATACACACATCTTCACCAATCCCTAGAGCCACCAGAGGGAGCCTTTGTAGTGTATATAAGGATGGTGAAGCCACAGGAAGTTAGTTAGTCTGAGGGCTGCAGTCAGTAGTCACCTCAGAGAGCTCACAGATTAGTTCTCTCAGGGAAGAGAGAGGACATCTGTTGTTGAAAGAACCTGAAATCTGCAGCTCCTAGCTTAGTTCAACGTGTGGAGGCTAATACAAGTTGAAAGCAAGCCACTCCAGCCTAGTCAGAACTGAGTCAACCGAGTTCAGTTCAGTGAGCAAGCGTGCCGACGCTTTGAGAGCGGTGAAGAAAGGAAAGAAGCAGTCCACCATCTGCTAGCATGTGCTTATGTGAGGGTCGAGTTGGACGAAAGGCGAGTGGATAAGAAGAGAGTGACAGAGGTGGAAATAGCATTTATAGCTTACCTCTACTCTGATTAACCGGACGCCGGGTCTGAGCTTTCTGGATCCTTCACAACTAGCAGGAGATACCGGAGACCCTGCGGGACTACAAGTCGCAGGAGCCCATAGGTGTTGATATGTGGCTGGGTTAGGAAGACAGGAGTCTGGCAGGAACAGCCATTAGAGACTGTGTTCTTCCAATAGAAAGCCCTATACAAAATCAGCCGGGTGTAAAGTTGAAGACAGAGTTAGACCTCGTTTCATACAGGTCAGAGACTCACATTACAGGAGAGAGGAGGCCCTAAACCTACTCAGTGGGAAGAACTGGACGTGCATACTTCACCCTGCCAGCACCCCGGGGCGTGCCTGCAATTCCATCAGTAAAGGTACAGAAAGAGACTTGTGTGTGTGTGTTCACATTATTACTCCTACGGTTGAACTCCCTTTTCCATCCTGCACCCTACACTCCATTTACCCTGAAGGACCCCAACCTTGCCTGTGGAAGGCTTAACACCTTGCTGCCCAACACCAACCCTTCAGCGGATCTGTATAGCAGCGCTGGTCACCCTGACCAGGTACCACAGGTGGCGTCACGAACATCCTACAAATACTTGAATCCCCTGTAAATATCCCCCTTTTCAGTGAGCGCCCAGGGCCACGGACCGAGCTGTGTCGCTATGACATCCCCCATAGAAGTGAACGGGCTCGGTGCCGAGTACCCCACGGCCCTGGCGGGCTACTCAATCCCCACCAGAGTGAGTGTGTGTGTGTGTGTGTGTGTGTGTGTGTGTGTGTGTGTGTGTGTGTGTGTGTGTGTGAAAAAGTAAAACTGATAAGCACACAGACAGAGATGGAAAACTACTAAATAAATGATCTCGAGTGGCGACCATGGAATATTTCTAGCAGATGCGTTGGGGAAGGGAACTTTGGTAAAGTAACTTTGTGAGAGTCCGTATAATCCTCCAGTGTCAGCCAAGTCCTGGGAGCTGTGGGTGCGAGAAGAGATAATGCAGCTAGGCTGGGTGTGCATACAGTAAAGAAGTTAATCACAGGCTCTTCATTTACGTGGTTCCTGAAAAGTGGGCTGAAGATAGTGAGCACAAGAAAAGAGCAGCTAAAGTATCATAGCTATCTAGAGGTACTGCCACACTAAGCTATCCCGCTAGCGATCTCGTTAGCGTTGCATACTAATGAGATCGCTAGCGGGATTGTTTCTATATCGCTAAATGCGGCCACATTTAGCGATATAGTTAACGACGCTATCGCCGTTAGCGATCTTCTTAACGACTTTAGCGGTACAAAAGTACCGCTAAATCGCTAAGAAAAGGTGCCACACAACGATTAGATACTTACCCAGCGGGAGCGCCAGCGATGAAATAGGGTCCGGAACGATTCCAGCGACGAGCGAGATCACAGCAGGAAGCTCGTCGCTGGAAGCTGCCGCACTGAACAATATCGCTAACGGGATCGCTAAATAGTGACGTTTTTTAGCGATCCCGTTAGCGATATTGTTTAGTGTGGCATACCCTTAGGAAGCTTTCAAGTCCCTAACTTTGCTAGTGAGAAGTTTGTTCAACTGTTCAACAAACAATTTCAGCCCACAGTTGAAGATATGCCCCTTGCTCTGTCACCCAAAGAAAGATATCTGCATTTCCTGCTGTGATTTGTAGATGACCAAATCAAACAGTAACTTTGAACTTGTTTTTGTACTATGTAGCGGCCTCCCATTCATGGGGTCGCATGGAATCATGGCAATGCTAAAGGGTATGCCACATTAAACAACATCGCTAACGGGATCGCTAAAAAACGTCACTATTTAGCGATCCCGTTAGCGATGTTGTTGTGTGCGGCATCTGCCAGCGACGAGCTTCCTGCTGTGATCTCGCTCGTCGCTGGAATCGTTCCGGACCCTATTTTCGTCGCTGGCGCCCCGCTGGGTAAGTATATATCGCTAAGTGTGGCACCTTTTTTAGCAATTTAGCGGTACTTTTGTACCGCTAAAGTCGTTAAGGAGATCGCTAACCGCGATAGCGTCCTAACGACATCGCTAAAATAGGTAGCTACTAGCGATATAGAAACAATCCCGCTAGCGATCTCATTAGTATGCGACGCTAACGAGATCGCTAGCGGGATTGTGTAGTGTGGCAGTACCTTAAGTGTGGCAGACCAGAGGAGTCAGGAGGTGTGCATACTCACAACAGCAGCACACACACCCAAAGCAGGCCCCTGTTTTCTGTAACGGTGAGAGGTGTCGGACTCAGGACATTCCCCCATGGCTACCTCCCTGGCACCATTACAGACATACACATGACAAGTATTTGTGAGTGAATTGTGTTAAAGGGAATCTGTTACCCCATTTTTCGACTATGAGATGCGGCCACCGCCATCAGGGACTTATCTACAGCATTCTGTAATGCTGTAGATAAGCTCCCGATGTAACCTGAAAGATTAGAAAAACAAGTTAGATTATACTCAGGAGTCCGGTTCGGTCCGGAGGGAGTCGCAGTAAGATGGGAGGCGAATGTTGTAGATAAGCCCCTGATGGCGGTGGCCGCATCTCATAGTCGAAAAATGGAGTGACAGATTCCTTTTAAGTTAACAGAGATATAAGCAAGATAATTGTACATTCTCTGAATGGGATAGTCAGCAGTGGGGTACCATAAGGATCTGTGCTAGGATAGATTATTTTTAATCTCTTTATCAAATTACCTTGTGGATGGGCTTGGGAGTGAAGTGTCAGTCTTTGCTGATGACACCAAAATATGTAGGATATTAAAAACTGACCTTGACAGTACAATATTACAAAACAATCTGGCTAATATTTCTGAATGGCAAATGAGATTTAATGTTGATTAATGTAGAGTAATGCACCTAAGATGGAGTAATACTCTTACTGCATATACATTAAATGGAACTGTACCTGGGACTACAGTACAGGAGAAGGACTTGTGTACTCAATGTCAAGCAACAGCTGCAAAAGCAAACAAGATTTTAAGGTGCAAAGAAAGAGGGATAAAATCATGTGATCCCAACATATTGTTATTCCTCTATAAATTACTTGTAAGGCCACATCTAAAATATGGGATCGAGTTTTGGGCTCCACATTTCAAAAAGCATATTCAGAAGTCAGAGTCAGTTCAAAGGTGGGCAACTAGATTGTTACATGGGATGGAAGGCCTCCCAGTCCAGGTACTGTTCTGGTACCAGATCCAGAACATTTTGTAATTGTTCAGCCGAACCCGCTGTACCTGAACATCCAGGTGTCCGCCTATCTCTAAATGGCACATGACTTATTAATTCCAAATACCTTACTAAGGATCAGGGGCCACTCTTTATGGGTGGAGGAAAGGCAGTTCTGGCCGCTAAACAGG
The DNA here is from genome assembly GCA_033576555.1 of Oophaga sylvatica. NCBI lineage: Eukaryota > Metazoa > Chordata > Amphibia > Anura > Dendrobatidae > Oophaga > Oophaga sylvatica. The sequence goes on from JARQOD010000005.1 coordinate 72,197,872, forward strand.
AAAGCGTTCTTTACAATTAGAGCAGTCAGACTATGTAATGCCCTACCACAAAAGGTAGTAATGGCAAACACTATAACAGTTTTTAAAAAAGGGCAGGATTATTTCCTCAGTACATATAACATTGTGGGTTTTAGTTAATTTTGTGACAAAATGTTTAATTAGTGGAGAAAGGTTGAAGTTGATGAACCTAGGTCTTTTTTTAATCTACAGTGGGTTTGGAGAGAATTCAGACACCTTTAAAGGGAATCTGTCACCCCAATTTTGCCATATCAAGTAAAGATATCGCTGAATAGTGCGTCCCATAACAAAGCTATTGGTAGGTATCATATATCCTGATACCCCCAATTTCATATCAAAATACCTTAGTAAACATTGTTTTTTGCGCTGTCAATCAGGGTCGTCAGGTCAGGAGGGCGGCGTTTTCTCTCTCTCTCCCTCCCCCGCTCCTCGGCATCACTTGCGTATCGCCGTCTGTGAATCCCACAGACGGCGTTCGGCTTCCCGCAATTGCGCATTTCAAATTAGGCCCCGCGCATGCGTAGTGTGCTTTGCCCAACAGTGGGTAAAGCATAAAATCAGTACAGCGCATGCGCTACTCTTTCCTTGCCCCGTAAGACATCCAAGGCAAGCAGTCATTTCTGGGGTAAGGAAAGAGTAGCGCATGCGCTGTACTGATTTTATGCTTTGCCCACTGTTAGGCAAAGCACACTGCGCATGCACGGAGCCTAATTTGAAATGTGCAATTGCGGGAAGCCGAACGCCGTCTGTGGGATTCACAGACGGCGATACGCAAGTGATGCCGAGGAGCGGGGAGAGGAGAGAGAGAGAAAACACCGCCCTCCTGACCTGACCGCCCTGATTGACAGTGCAAAAACCGAAGTTTGCTAAGGTATTTTGATATGAAAACGGGGGTATCAGGATATATGATACCTACCGATAGCTTTGTTATGGGACGCACTATTCAGCCATATCTTTACTTGATATGGCAAAATTGGGATGACAGATTCCCTTTAAATTTTTCACTCTTTGCTTCACTGCAGCCATTTCGTAAATGCAAAAAAGTTCATTTTTTTCTCGACTGATAAAAACCAGAAATGTAGAAATTTTTGTAAATTTATTAAAAAAAAACTGAAATATCACATGGTCATAAGTATTCAGACCCTTTGCTTAGTATTGAATTGAAGCACCCTTTTGAGCAATTACAGCCATGACTCTTCTTGGGAATGATGCAATAAGTTTTTCACACCTGGATTTAGGGATCTTCTGCCATTCTTCCTTGCAGATCCTCTCCAGTTATAATAATAATAATAATAATAATCTTTATTTATATAGCGCCATCATATTCCGCAGCGCTTTACAGTTTCATCAGGTTGCATGGTGAACGTTGGTGGACAGCCATTTTCTGGTTTCTCCAGAGATGATGCTCAATTGGGTTTAGGTCATGTCTTTGGCTGGCCCAGTCAAGAATGGTCACAGAGTTGTTCTGAAGCAACTCTTTTGTTGTTTTAGCTGTGTGCTTAGGGTCATTGTCTGGTTGGAAGGTGAACCTTCAGCCAAGTCTGAGGTCCAGAGAACTCTGGAAGGGGTTTTCATCCAAGATATCCCTGTACTTGGCTGCATTCATGTTTACTTCAATTGCAACCAGTCATCCTGCCCCTGCAGATAAAAAACACTCCCACAGCATGATGCTGCCACCATATTTCACTTTTGGGATTGTATTGGGCAGGTGATGAGCAGTGCCTGGTTTTCTCCACACATACCGCTTAGAATTATCGCCAAAAATTTCTATCTTGGTCTGATCAGACCAGAGAATCTTATTTCTCATAGTCTGGGAGTCTTTCATGTATTTTTTTGGCAAACTATATGCGGAATTTCATATGTCTTGCACTGAGGAGAGGCTTCTGTCCGGCCACTTTGCCATAAAGGCACGACTGGTGGAGGGATGCAGTGATAGTTGACTTTGTGGAACTTTCTCCCATCTCCCTACCGCATCTGTGGAGGTCAACCACAGTGATCCTGGAGTTCTTCTTTACCTCTCTCACAAAGGTTCTTCTTCCACAATTGCTCAGTTTGGCTGGATGGCCAGGTCTAGGAAGACTTCTGGTGGTTCCAAACTTCTTCCATTTAAGGATTATGAAGGCCACTGTGCTCTTAGGAACCTTGAGTACTGCAGAATTTTTTTGTAACCTTGGCCATATGTGTGCCTTGCCACAATTCTGTCTCTGAGCTCCTTGGCCAGTTCCTTTGACCTCATGATTCTCATTTGGTCTGACATGCACTGTGAGCTGTGAGGTCTTATATAGACAGGTGTGTGCCTTTACAAATCAAGTCCTATCAGTTTAATTAAACACAGCTGGACTCGAATGAAGGAGTACAAACATCTCAAGGAGGATCATAAGGAAATTTAAAGCATGTGACGTAAATATGAGTGTCTGGGCAAAGGGTCTGAATACTTATGACCATGTGATATTTCAGTTTTTCTTTTTTAATAAATTTGCAAAAATTTCTACATTTATGATTTTTGTTAGTCAAGATGGGATGCAGTTTGTACATTAATGAAAAAAAAGAATTTTTTTGCATTTACCAAATGGCTGCAATTAGACAAATAGTGAAAAATTTAAAGGGGTATGAATACTTTCTGAACCCACTGTATATAACTATGTAACTTGCTCACTTTCGCGCTTTTAGTTGTTTATTTGTTCAGTATTGACCAAAATGTCTCAAAGCCGAAGTGGTCAGTCCATTTCTGCACAGAGTTAGCTTGTATTTTCAGATTTTGTTAGTGTGCAGGGCATGGTTAGCCAATGCCACAACTTCCGAGGTGCAACAATTGTTTATTGATGAGATGGTCATTTTAATAGGCAATACTTACTGCCTATTTTCCCTTTTGGTACTACTGCAAGAAAATCTAACCGAATACATATGAACGCTAGACGTCCCACAAGGAGGATATTTCAGGATCGGCATACTCTCAAGGGTCACTTCTAACAAAACAGAGATCCCCTTTAGATATTTTAAAAATTTAGAAAAATAGTTTGGAATTAATTCATTATTTGTACCTACAAGTCTACAAGTACATGTTTATATAACATTTCTTCAAACAATAGGCTTAGACTTAAATGCATCTTTTATGCTATTCTGTAGTTCTCAAGGTTGTATTAGCTTTTCGCTGTGTTTCAAAGGAAGACATAGCTAAATTGAAAATAATTAGCTAATAGTTACTTTATGTTCATAGCAGCAGCAGACCCCTTGTGTGATAATGGCAAGAGTTATTACCAAGTGAGACCTACTCCTGTGCTAGGCTCTTTACAGAAAAATACACATTTGATAAACTATCTGCCATGTAAGATGTCACATGGCTCACACAGGCTTTTTTAGGACTCTTATTCTTCGGACTTTCTAGCATCTTTATTCTCTGTATAGATGTACTGTATAGTTGGAAAAATCAGAATTCTTATAGGAATGAGCGAACCTGAACGATAAAATTTGCAGTTCGTATCAGACCGTCAACATACATATTGCGAGAAAATTTAAGGAAAACCCAAAGTGCCACTCTACTTTATATTTGTTTTTGGAAATCAAATTAGGATGTTCCTTTTTTGAACAAGGTTTTCTTAAGTTACCTACCACTAGTTATACCCAGATTCCTGTGTCACACTGTAGAAAACTACATTCAGGGACATTTGTGCTGCTGGGCAAAAAAGACCAGTGCCTAGGGCGGCACATCACATTGGGCGGTACATAGTGTTATTATTGTACTATGGTCAGGTACTGCAAGGGAAACAATTTTTAGATAGTTTGGTCTAAAAAGTCATGACTTAAATTTTTTTTGTAGCTACACATGAGCAATATATAACTCACAAGAATCCCACATTTTTTAGGACTGTCCCAATTTTTCAGATACAGTCCTGGCAAATGTAAGGCTTTTGTCTACTGAATATGGGAGGAGTTTGTATCAGCCACTGCAAACGGCAAAATAAAGACAATTGTGGCATTATAGAAAGG